>LR738712.1:332269328-332333197 GCA_902687465.1 Secale cereale
CCCCCCTCCCGAGGCCCAGCCTACCTCCCTGTGGGCTCGCCTCCTCCTCCCACCCCACCGGAGCACCTTGCCCATCTCCACCCGAAGCTTCCTCCGCCGCGGGCCAAACTGCGTCCATTCCCGAGCTCGCCGGCGTCTTCCAAGGCCGGGAACGGGTGCGGCTTGTCTCCCCGAGCTCGTCGATGTGCTGCATGGCTCGGGGGATGGCCGGAGATGACCGGGCGAGTGCCGGCGCCGGCTCTGCCCTTTGGCCGCGCGGGCGAACGAGAGGAAGCAAGGAAGACGATGACCCCGCCCCATGGGCCTCGCCTGTCGGCCCCTACGCGTTGACCGGGCCGACCCGCTGACGTGTTAAGTGGAGACGTACTCCGCGGAGTACGCTTTCCCTTAACTGAAAGCGTATTCCATTTCTTCTTCGGGCGAGAATGTGTTTTCCTCTCTGGAAAACGTATTTTCAGACAAGGCGCGTTCTGTTTTCCTGTGGAGGGCCTGTTTGTGATGATTTTATTACAGATAGGTCCCTGGCAGAAAAACCCTTATACCTTTTTACTCCCAACTCCGATTGAAGTGATTCCAAAGCCCACTTCTTCGTCTCGTCGAGCCCGTTCTATAGGTAACATTTACATTTTGGTTTGACATATTGAAAATGACCATTATGCCCTTGTCTTTAATCAGCCCCCTTCAGGAGAGAAACCTTCCAGCAAATCTTTCCGCGGCTTCACCGCAATTCTTTCGGGAGTACTCTCCATCCCCAGGCAAGCCACAATACCCACTTGCATGATAGTCATGCAGTAGCCATGGTTTCCAACTTGAATATTTATTAAATGTTTGCTTGTTTAAAATATGGTTATCGTTGTTTCGGTAATGCTTCGGGGTTATTGTTTATTTTCTTGCTATGTTTTTATGCACCTGGTTATCATGCCCTGCTAGCTGCTAGTAT
Source organism: Secale cereale (assembly GCA_902687465.1). Taxonomy (NCBI): domain Eukaryota; kingdom Viridiplantae; phylum Streptophyta; class Magnoliopsida; order Poales; family Poaceae; genus Secale; species Secale cereale. The sequence goes on from LR738712.1 coordinate 332,270,269, forward strand.
TCTCTTCATATGTTTATGCTTGCTAGTAGTGCATGTTGATGATGGTCTTCGGTGCAGGACTGTCGTCTGTCCCGAGTACCGTTGTTATGCATGTTCCTTTGCATTAAGTTAGTTAAATGCTTGCATGTTGGTATTGTTGATATTTCTTGCATGATATTTATTGTTGATGTTAGTGGTCATGCTATGTTTCGGAAAAGTATGTACTTATGATGTTCATGCTAGTCCGTACGCCATGCTTATGACTCATTATTGATATGGTGGATAGTTCTCTCATGATTATGTTGATATACATGCTCATGCATTGTAATTGCATCATGTATTTTATCATGACTTAGCATATTTGCATTCAAGTTTAACCGGATTAAATTGGACTTGAACAATTGTTGGCTGAGTCATGGTGCCACCATATCGAACTGACCAGTGCAACCACGTTTACCTTTAGGGGAAGGTCCTAACTGGGTATATTGTCACGCCTCTCACCGGTGCCTCCAATGAGGGAAGGTTATGGGCGTGCGGTACCTTGGCCAGGTAAGCAGACATAACCTTGTGAGCCCATTGTTGTTGTTATGGATCCGGGTCCCCGTTTGGGACCGTTTGTGTTTCGCCACGACGGTGGTTGGTGTGTCTTTGGTAGACACGGGGCCACCCATGACTTAGCCCAAAGGGCAGTTGGTCGGAGTGGTCGGGAGAGTGTCATGATAGTAGATCGGTTTTGTCGGAATGCCGTTGGTCCACCCGAATGGGAGTGCGAGGCCATGGGTTCCGTGGTGTGGGTATAGTGCGCTACCTCTGCAGAGTCTGTGTTCAATCTATCGATAGCCGTGCCCGCGGATAAGGGCCCAATTCATGTCGGTCACACTATGAGTCAACATTAATAATAATAATGTGCTTAATAATAACAACCCTGGTTCGATGAAGGGATAAGTTGGTTGTGATCGCTGGAAAGATCACCATTTGAGACCAAGTGTTTGTCATGGTTGCGATCGCCGGAATGATCACCGTGGTAACGAGGATACCGAGTTGTTGGATATTCCTGATGTTGTGCGAGAATCGTGGGTAAAGATCAAGCTCCTTGTGGTCATTTGATGATTACTACGGTATTGTTTGTACCAAGCTTGATTTGACCCTAAGATGATCTTGTGATGTCTGAGGTTGGTAAGTGATGCATGGGATGGTTATGAGGTAACCCGAGCTATATGAGTGTTGCATATAGTGTCATCATGTTGCATGCTAGTATCATCAGATTTATATGTTCATGCCATGCTCATATTGTCTAGCTGTATCATGTTTATGTTGTTCATGCTATGTTATCCTGATGATCTCATAATGATTCCTGCTTAACCTGTAATTGCCATGATGTTGTTTGTCTTGAATGCTTCTGGTTATTGTGAGCTTCCAAGTACATTCAATGTACTGACCTGGCGTGTCATGCCAGTTTGTAGGTCATGCCGGATTTGGTTGCTTGTTTGCCGTGGAACACGTGTGTGCGAGCCAGGATCAGTGTTCCAGCCAGAGTCCTTGCGGAGTGGAGTTCACCACCGTCGTCGATGTTCCACTTCTAGATGTCATTCCGCTGCATCATGTTGTTCTGCTGCTTGCATAGAGCAACCGTGGCAGGCGTAGTGTCATCGTGCCGATGTATTCATTATAATATTGGAGACCTTGTATTAATATTTGAGTAATAATAAAGAGCTGATTTATTCTATCCTAAGCAGTGCCATATTCTAGAAGACTTCTCCTCGATCTCTGGGCTGGAATACCGGGCGTTCCGGTTTCTCTGAGCCGGGGTGGCACATTACCGGCCGCTCACCACTACCCCAAAACCACATCTCATCTCCAGCTCATTCCGCCACCTTTCGATCCTTTAGCCCGCACCAGCCGCCCCCTAGTTCGCTAGAAAGCCATGGTGCGCCGCAAGATCACGTACTACAAGATGCTGACGCCGGAGCGCCACACGGAAATCGCGGCAGCGGTCCCTGCCACAGACCTTCATTCCCAAGATCGCTTTGCGGTGGGCCAATCCTCGAGTTCTCTGGAGACAAGATCCGATGAGGAGGAAGCCAATCCAATGTTCATGGCGGAAGTGGCGGCGCAGAAGGCCGTCGATGCATATGAGAGGATGGACGTAGACTTCGTGCCAGCGTTTGGGCCCCCCATGGTGCAGGCGGACCAGCGATTCAACCTGGCGATCCTAAAGGAGGACCGGGAGGCTGACGCTCAACTCGAGGCAGAGCGCATGGATGCTGCTGCCATTGAGGCCCTCCTGCAGGCTGAACCAGATGTCGTGGATGTGAACTAGGTGGTGGAGGCTCAACTCGACGCGGAGCGCACGGATGCCGCTGCCATCGAGGCCCTCCTGCAGGCGGAGCTAGGCGTCCCGGACTTGAACCATGTGGCGGAGGCTCAACTCGACGCGGAGCGCGCGGATGCCGCTGCCATCGAGTCCCTCCTGCAGGCAGAACCGAACATCATGGACATGAACCGGGCTGTGCTCGCGTCCGTGCAGAGCGCCTGCACGCTCCGCATGAAGGAGTAGCTGGAGGCCGAGGACAACCACGGTCCGGAGATACACGTCGGCAGGTACGGCTGGTCTGCGCCGGCAGCCAAAAAGACGAAGAGGCCGTCTCATTCTGCGAGCAGTGATAGTTTTTCTTTATGTTGTTTTTAGGGATCTTTTTCTATGTAAAAACATATATTTATGCAAGTCGCATGAGTGCCATCATTTGGGTCAGTCGACCATTTAAGGCGGTTGGATGGATATCCCACGTCTCCTAACCCTTCTTCTTCCCCAACAGACCATCGCACGGGTCGCACGGATCTTCCTCAACATGCCGTTGGATGAACATACTATATGAACGAAAATTATGTGTTAGCGGTAGAACGGCTGAGTTTGGTTTGATAACATGTGGTAGCATGTGTCAGTGAGGGTGCGTTCCCTTGGCTGGGTTTAGGGCATGCAGGAGCAACTATGTGAGGGTGCAGTGCGACCGCGATAGCCGTGCACAAGTGTACCTCCTTTTCATTTTGAAAAACTTTAGGAAAGCTTGGCAATAATGTGGGGCAAAGTATGGCCATGCAAGGCCTAGACCCAAACATGATGCAAGTACGTACTACTTGTGTTAAAAGAGAAATGTGGGGTTTTCCATCCCGGGATTGATCGATACAAATCCTTGTTTGACCTGTCAATTAATGCGTATTTTTTCTCCAACGCCCAAACAGCTAACCATCTCACTCCTTATTGCTTGATTAATGCAGCGCTATGCAAACCAACCTTCTCACTTACGCATGCATTGAAGGGTATATTAGTGTCCTTGGTTGCTAGTAATATGAGGAAAAACCATCAAGTTTGCCGCGATTGGCGTTAGTGGCCTTCTTTAAATTGTAATTTTGATACTTCCCTTGTATACAAAAAAGGAGGTAGTAACTATTTGACTTCCTTCCCCATTGCGGTGACGTCGACGATATCTCGAACGTTGTGGCTTTGGCGAAGTGCGTTCGACGGAGCACACCATTGAGGGAGATGACGATAAGTCGTTCGCAAGTGCCGCCTGCAAGCCGAGACAACCGCCTTCTTTGCATCCCGGAAGTCCGTTGAACCAAAGGAGGTGTAAAGGTACTAGTACTACACAATAGCGTTGTCCGTCTAGCTTAGTGCGGTAAGGTGATTTCTCGAAGAAGACGATGGAGAAGCGGAGTTAGCGAAGAGTGAAATGATGGTTGCTTCGTCCGTGCTTTATGATTTGATGCCTCGCCGATTTGTGATTTGTGATAGAAGGGACAGGGGAGTAGACTATGTGCTCTATACGTACTTGACATGCGTCCAAGCACGGCAGAAAGAGAGAGGTTGCATTTTTCTATTCCTATAATCAATCAATTAGGGAGCTTCGGTTCCCTCCTTTTGGCTTTGGCAGCGCCCTCTACAATGGTTCCCATCGATGCAAAAGGCTATTTTCACATTTGGCTACACAATGTGGATGCCCTTAACCGTACCAATTGGTTTTGTTCCTGTGTGCTATCTATACAAATCTCAATTATATTGATCTAAAAAATTATGTCAAGATTAGGAAAAAGAAGGCGATTTTTGCCACGCAGAGGGTGTGGGAGGTTTCTTACTTTTTAGAGGACGTTGGCATGCCGGTTTGCTAACATGATGTCCCACGTGTCAGTTATTCACCAAGCCGACCCGCATCCCACATGAGGCTGGCCATAGTGGTAGCAACATGCACTCGAGAATAGAAAACATGCTGTTGTGCCAGAGAATTAAATAAGAGAGAGGGGTTAGAGTAACATAGGTAGACACCGTATCGTGTTAAATGTTATAGTACTACTTTGTGTCATGCATGGCAATAAATATACTATGCACTATAGAGGAAGTTGGAGTACTCTATGATACTACTAGTATGTACTATGAAGTAGTAGTATCATACACTTGTATTATGCGCATGATACTAGTATATGATACTCCCCACTATGAGTAGCCGAGGTAGAACAACGGCAGAAGCAACACGTGGTTAACTTGAAGAAGATGAGGGAGAAGCGGATTTAGCAACGAGTGAAATGATGGTTGCTTCGTCCCTCCAACTTCTTTTTTAGCATCACTTCGTCCCTCCAACTTAACTGTGGGAAAGGTGCAGCTTTGTGATTTGAAGCCTCATTGCTCATTACTACACCGGTGCCATGACCAAGGTGCTTCACCCCTGCTGCTCTGCACTGTTATTTCGGTATGGCACGTGGACCCGGTTGCGTGATGTCATAAATGTCAGTGAAGGGACTAGAACATTTATGAAAGAGCTCTCCACTCTTGCGACGGAGGAGTACAAGACACGGCGGCCCAGTGAATTTTTACTTGTATTGTAGTGCTATTGTAGTTTTGCTGTTTCGCACGATCCATCGATACAAAACCGATCCATCGATACAAATAGGCATGGGCGGGATTTTTCCGCGCGATAGATAATAGTACTAGACAATTTAGGCACTGGCACATTGGCCTACTCGGCTCCACACAGAGAGCGAGAGAAGAGATAAATGGAGATCAGTGTATTTCAAGCCAAAAGCATAACACAGTCAATGGACTTCAGAATACACTAATTACGGTCACTATATACGTTTTGCGGTGATTATTCGGTCAATTGCTCACCGTTCAACATCGGATTGCACTCTGTTGACCGGCCAAATAGTCTGCGTGGCACTATGTTGACACATTAAACAGACCATGTTCCTTGTGGGTCCCACCTGTCATGCGTGCGTGTGTTCATGTGCGTGCAGCATGCGTGCATGACTGCGTGTGTACCGTGTACGTGTGAGTGTTGCGTGCATGCAGTTCATGTGCATGCGTGCATGTGTGTTTGAGTGTAGCATGCGTGCGTGGCTGCGTGTGTACGTGTGAGTGTTGCGTGCATGCAGTTCGTGTGCATGCGTGCATGTGTGTACAATCACCACACCAGCTCCTGTTTGTTAAAAACAGACGGCTCAGCATACCAATACAATGCCACGTTCTCCGGTGTGCTCGCGGTCATGACTTCGAACCACCGTCCAATATTTTTTATCATTTGTTTTCATTCTTATACACACTGACATGTGGGTCCAATGGTAGTGAGATAGTGTGACGCAACACTAGAGGTGCCACGTAGGGCGTTTAACTGGTCAACTAGTCGTGTCTTGAACAAATACTGAGCTATACGGTGAGCCCGTGACTGTATATAACCACAAAACATTAATGGTGACCGTACTGAGTGGATTCTGAAGTCCAATCTACGTATCATGCTTTTGCTTCAAATACAATGATTGTCACTCTATATACCACAAGAGAAAGATGAAACATGCGTGAATATGTTGGGGCGTACTTTTAGAGGACGTGGAGATAGTTTGTGCGCATACGTGAGAGGGGCGTAGAGGGGGTGTGTGCGATGGAGAGAGAGATGCTCTTCGTTTCTCTTTATTATGACTAACTTTATCTATAGTATAAAAATATACAAATTCACATTGCGGAATAAATATCATTGGGTGCACCATGCAATGCAAACTAATTTTCATACTCCATATAACTTTGCAATGTTGTATATATGAACAAATTCTAAAATAAATTTTTGGCCACACTTTGTTTGGTTTTATTCAAAAGGAATGCTCTATGTGAAGTAAACGTGAAGAGAGGGCTTTTTAGATCAATGGGGTACGTGTAAAGTTGTAACTTGTGTGAATGTGTAGGTGACGTATTTGGCAGGGTCTAGTGAGGGTATGGATATGTTTCAGAGAGACGCATGGATAGAGGGGCCGTTGGGGGGGCGACGTGGGAGAGATAGCATAAGAAATGAGAGAGGTCTAGAGAGAGATACAGATAGGATGTTACTGCGAGAGATGCCATTGATTGTGTACATGCAAGGGGGGAGGGGATATATAGAGGCATGAGGAGATTTTGTTGTTGTTGTGTCTATGTTGGTATGTGTGTGTGAGAGAAGATAACTAGACCTAGGGGCAGATGGTGTGTCACCGTGTGAGGTCCGTGGGCCGAGGTGAGGCCCTTGGGTTGGTTCCGTCCTACTCCACATTAGTCGTCCCGTGACGCATTCAGGGATACCCATGGAGGACTCATCGTACAATACAAAGATACCAGAGTCGTGAAGGACTCTGTGTCCACTAGCAAAGCTGGCTAGGAGTTGTAACCCTAGGTCCTCTGACTAAGGTAACCCCTTGTCTCTGATGTTACCATTCATCAAACCTAAGTTTAAGGGGCATCCTATAGAATGCTCTGGTGGAATCATATCCATCAATTAGGAAGAGAGGTGGAGATAATTCATGTGAGACATGCCTACTGATAATGTGCATGCGGGGGACACGTAGGCAGGTCTATGTATAGAGAAAGGGTCGATGGGGATTGTGAGTGTGTATATGTGTGAGAGGAAGAGTGCTTCTGATAAAGGTTACTGAAAACAGTCATAAATGGTTGCGAGAGGGAGTGAGGGTGATATCAAGAGCATGTGTGCTAGAAAGATGCCTCGGGAGAGAGTGTGCGAGCATGTGCGAGAAACCACCGACGGATATACACCGTGCGCGCGTATGTGTGTGAGAGAAAGTTATCGCGTGTTTGAGGAGGGTCCTATGGAGAGTGAAACTAGATGTAAAATACTGATTTACACATTGATTAAAAATATAAATTGTATCCAAATATTATAATGGGATCGTGACATTTGCAATTCGCATAAGGAACAGTCAATGATCCACCAGACATCTATATTCTATCGAGTTTGAGCATGTCTATGTTATTATTCGACATAATTGATCCATAGAGTCAATATTTTGAACTCCAGACAATGCATCGCTTTAGCAATTCGAATATAAACATGAGTATAGTTCATGTTGTGTGCGTAAAGCACATTATACGTACAAAAGTTACACAATAAACATTACAAATAGCTAGCTAGGAACTAACATATATTTGAATTCAACTTAAGGTGGTTTAAAAAATATTGAATTCAACATGAAGACCATTCGATTATTTGAATTCGAGATCATAGCATTTATAAATCATACCTAAAATATAGGGGCATGGATATTAGCACTGCTTTTGTACATAATAGCATATATAGTCGTGTACCAAATAGATTTGAATTTACCTCCTCCATTCCAAAATAATCATAGTTATAGGATTTTCAAGTGTCAAAATTTTAAAAAGAAGCGCATATTTTAATGAGGTTTTCAAACATACAAGGTCAAATTTAACATTGTCTATTTAGGTCAATCCTCAAAGTTCAATAGTACTCTAAACGTGAATGCTTCTGTTTCAAAATTTCGAACGAAGTGCCAAAAGAACCTCTACTCGCCCGAAACCGCGTGAGACCAATGTTTGTTAGAAGCAAATTACTTTTCTAACTCCGACCCGTGAAACCTGCCGGTCCGACGTCTAAAGGTCTAAACTGGGGTAGGTTTGTAACTTCATCTAGATGACATGCAACCGCCTCCGAAAAACATTCATACACCGTGGCCGCCAAAACACACATGCGCTTGGCCGAAATTTCTCCCACCCACTATTTCGGACACCTAAGATTACCGTCCTACCGCCGACCCGTAGTAGGTCCGAAATTTAAGAGGGGGGCAAACTTTGTACTTTCCCCAAATTTCAAAAAAGCGCATCCCATCTGTTCAAAAGAATAAAAGATAAAAACAAGCACGTCCCAGGTCGAAACATGGTTCGCCCTTAGCTCCCCCGCCTCCCGTCTGATTCCCCATTCGTACTCCGTGGGCGCCAAAACTACCTCTCCACCAGCCGTGAAACCCAGGCGTCCTCCATCCGCCACTGCATCCCACCCATCAACCGCCGCCCTCCTCCATCACGCCGGATCCGATACCCCGACGTCGTCATCCACCGCAACCGCAACCTCAATGCCCTCCACGGGTAGTAGTTGAAGCCGAGGCCAAGCTGCCTCCAAGACGCCGACGTGCGCCATACCCGAGGCAGTTCAACCACACCGTCCTGCACCTCAGCGCTGCCGCTCCAACTTTGCCACCATCCACCGCACCAGAGTTGTTCCGGCTACGCCATCCTTTGCCTCCTCAGATCAACTTCTCCTCGGCCGACAGACGGCCATGCAACACAGTCAACAATTTGGCCATGGGTTCGTCCAAGGCTCCACCCTCCTCCAAAACATCGGTTCCCCCAGTAAAAAAACAGAAAATCACTGTGACATCTGGAGGACACAACACTGGCAACTGGAAATGGTACTCCTCTTCCCTTATTCATGCAAATCTTACATGTCTGCTTGGATGGTATTCATCCCACAGAAGACATTAGTTGACCGCTTCTTCCTGATACTAGATGTTCCTAGTAACTTAATATGCACAAGGTTTCTCCTCATATACTATTTCACGTTAGCTAGAGGTCTATCGCCCCCTGGATTTCAATTCCTGGTCAGTTGATTCCAATTAATGGAAGCATTCCGGGGTGTGTGGGGTCTAGGAGCTGTTGGCGCCGGAAATGGAGGCCGGTCAGGATTAAAGGGATGGTCGAGGGGCACTGCCAAGCACGGCGGTGGTGTGAGGTCGAGGGAGGGCGGTGCAGCGGAGGGAGGAGTCTGGGCCGGTGGTCGCTGGCGGTTCGAGAAAGATCGTCAACAATGACTCGCGGGAGGTAGACGAAGGCCATCTGCTCGTTCCTTATAGATCGGACGGTTCATAAAAAAGTCAACTGACCTATTTATTTTCAGTCGACTACTATTTTGATAGGACCACATTTGGTGGTGTGCTGTAGGAGTAACTACATTTCCCAGCCATGCCTATGCTCATATATTAAAAAATCATACGGAGTAGAATCTAATTTTGTTTGCCATGCAATGTTGTATAGCTATCATATGTTTCCCGTCATTTATATTTCAGCCACCTACTATCTGCTACTTTTACAATGCACTGGTTTTGCACACACTTCACCCATACACTCACTATTGTGTTTTTATGCATGGGCATTTCAGACTCTACCTTGATAGAAGCACGACATAAAAGAGCGAAGTCGCTCCTGCTTTCCTCGCGGGCAGGCAATACACGTCTCTGCGTAATAAAGGGTGCAGTGTCAGCAGATGGAGACAGTAAACGTAGCTGTGGAGTTGATGACCTCGTTCGCCATGCACCACCATCCCAGGTGCTTGCTTTAACTTCGCGGTGTCATATGTTATTGCATGTTACATATGGTGTCTAGCTTGTATTCGAAAGGCCGAAGTCGGTCTTTATTAATTTACGAAAATATAGTTTTTACATGAACCACCATCCCGAGAGCACCAGAAGACAAATAGCTTGTCAGGTCACTGGCCGAGCCAGTGACAAGCCCAGCACAGACATGCATCACCTGGAAGCCAACTAAAAGCCATGATGGTGGCGTAGCAGCCCGCCTCCCACCAAGCTCTCTGGTCCTCGATGATCATGCTCACCACTCCAGCCGCATGTCTAGCTTACATTGCTTCCAATTTGGTTAAATTGCATCTGCTTAGCTTACACATTATAGCTTTGAATATGACATGCCTTCCTATTTTTGGTACATACTAGTACATTTGTCTATTAACCATGTTCTTACATCAAACTAATGTTCTTGTGTATCCCTCATCAATCAGTTATGATAAGATAGTCACGCTAGTGGGTTACTGTGGGATAATATGCTCATTTAAAGAACGTTGTCTCAGCCTCCCCACACGTTCTCAAGAAATAGCAAGGCTACATGTAGATAGTGAACATAGCTCTATAGTTGATGACCACATTTCACCTACACCAGCATCGCAGGTGCTTGCTCTAACTTGGCAGCATGATATGTGGTTGCATGTTGCATATGGTGTCTAGATTGTAATTCTTCCAATCTGGTTAAATTGCATGTGCTTAGTTTATACATTATACCCATTAATGTGACATGCCTTCCTATTTTTAGTACATAGTACATTTGTCTATTAAGCATGTCCTTACATAAAACTATTTTTTTTGTATCCTGCATCAATCAATATGACGAGACACCTTTAGTATATGAAGTGTGATATTAGTTGCATCTTTCATATGATTTATAGCATGCGCTACTTCTAATTTGTTGAAACGCCATTTATGACGGGACGCTTTTAACTTGGTGGAGTCATATTGGTTACATCTTTCATGTGGTGTCTAGCTTGCATTGGTTCTTATTTGTTAAAATGGCTTCTGCTTAGTTTACACAAATAGTAGTGAATATGCCATGTCATCCTGTTTTTCGTACATATTCCATCCTGGTATCATGTGTTTGCCTTACATCAAAGTAGTGGTTGTCAGTATCATGCACGAATGAGTTCTGAAGCGTGAATTTTATTGCTTTTTCTTTTCGGTTTTACATGACAATTCAAAATCAATAAAGCGGAAGGAAATTAGCAAGGCAGTGGATAAAGGCGCTCCTTCCAAAAAGAGGGCCTCTACAAATTCTACTGCGCCACCCCCAAGAATATTTGCAAGACAACACATGCATAGACACTCAACGTAGATGTGTTGATGATGAGCACGTCTTCCCTAGTGCACCATCACAGGTGCTCCCACTAACTTGGCACTATTATATGTGATTGCATGTTATGTATGATGTCTAGCTTGTATTGCTTCTAATTTTGTTGAATTCCATCTGCTTACTTTACACATTATACTTGTGAATAAGACATGTGTTCCTGTTTCTAGAATATACAATATCTGTCTATCACACCATGTTCTTACATCAAAGTACTACTGTTGTGTAACCTGCAACAATCACTTATCACAAGACACGTTTGACTTGGGAGTGTGATATAGGTTACATCTCGCATTCTTTTCTAGCTTGTACTACTTCTAATTTGTTGAAATGACACTTATGACGAGACATTTCTAATTTGGTAGAGTGATATTCGTTGTATCCTTCATATGGTGTCTATCTTTCATTGCTTCTAATTTATTGAAATGCATTCTGCTTAGTTTACACATCATATTTGTGAATATGCAATGATGTCCTTTATTCTTACACATTCAATTGTACTATCATGCGGTCGCCTCACATTAAAGTAGTGCTCATCGGCATCCTGCATAATGAGTTCTGAAAAGCGAATTTTGAATCATTTTTCTTGTGGGTTTGACTTGACAAGGCAATACAATTAAGAAATAGGAATGGAAAAAATAAGGCAGGGACTGATGGCGGTCTTCCGACGAAACCGGCATCCCGGGTGCTTTCTCTAGCTTGGAAGTGTGATATTGTCTTGCATGTTGCATACTGTGTCTCACTTGTATTGCTTGTAATTTGATTAAATTACTTCTGCTTAGATTACACAAATAGTTGCGTATATTCCATGTCGTCCTGTTTTTCGTACATATTCCATCCTCGTATTATGTGTTTGCCTTACATCAAGGTAGTGATTGTTGGTATCATGCTTGAATGAGTTCTGAAGAGTGAATTTTATTGCTTTTTCTTATCGTTTTACTTGACAATGCAAAATCAATAAACCAGAAGGAAATTAGCAAGGCAGTGGATGTTACACATCATAGTTCTCATTATTGCACGTCGTCCTGTTTTTCGTACATATTACATCCTCCTATCATGTGGTTGTCTAAGATCAAAGTTTAGTTCGTCTGTACCGTGCATCAATTTGTTCTGAAGAACTAAATTTTTATTCCTTTTTTTTGTCGGCTTGACTTAACATGGCACAGAGAAAGAGGAAGGAACACAAAAAGCCAGGGGGTGGTGTTAGTACTAAGGACACACGGAAACGGGAGCAGAACAATTATGCAGATTCTGCTGGTACTGATGGTGCAATAGAAGGTCAAAGTCCAGCGGAAAATTGTACAAACACGGTATCCCATGCTACACGAGCTGCAAAACAAGGCAAACAGAAAGTAATAGCTGCCACCAAACAAGCAGAGATAGCCCTAGTTGTTGCAACACCTTCCACAGTACTACCAGCTCCACGAGTTACTCGTTTGGTAACTATGACGCCCCGAGACCGACGCTCCAGAAGACTTCGACCTATTCTGGGTTTCACTGTGTGTTTCATTTGTGCTTGCTCTATTTATTTTTGCATTGCATCATGTCATCCTGCCATCATGTTATTTTATTTTAAAAACTCAACTAAATAAATTACATAGATCTTTTTATCTATTTAAATCGAGGGAACTCACATGGTGATTTCTCTTTATAACATATCCTCCCAATATTTAGGGAGCTATATTAAAAACATTCCATTAACTTTGGAATCACCAAAAACACACTTGCAAATATTCCCCATGTCTTTTCTACTTCAAGTTTGACTTCAAAACATTTCCAACAATTCTCTTCCCATTTACCGAGTTTCCTCTAAAAATTTCAACATTTTTGACACTTCAAAAACCAAGTCCTAGTTCAAACCCATTTGAATTAAGTTCAAATGAGTTTGAATTCAACTTCATCTGTGTGCCCAATTCTACTTTTCCTGGATCAGGCTCATTTTTATGAGTCCGGGAAAATTACCCGCATGTGCAGATTCTTTCCCTATCTCTTCCTTTCTTCTCCTTTTTCTTCTTTGTTTTTTTTTCTGTTTTTAGAAGAGTGGGAGAGAGGAGAGAGCCCAGCGCTCAGTCCAATTTGCCCCAAGGCCCAACCATCTCTCCCCTAAGCCCACCTTCCCTTATCTACACTTAGGCCTAACCGCGGCCTCCCCAAGGCCCAAGCTGGCACCCCCTCCTAATCTAACCATAACCGGACTGACCCATCTCCCTCTCGTCCCCTTCGTGCGCTGCCGAGACCCACATCTTCCCTCGACCCCCGTTCTCATCGCCCCTCTCCCTCTCCCCTTCGTTCTCCTCACCCCGCCGCCACTCACACCATCTCCCAGGGAGAGAGGAGCGAACCCCGCGTCCCCTCACCAGCCACCGCCATCACGACCACCGCCTCCGAGCTCCACCAGAACCCCGTCACCCTCTCACTTCTCCTCCTCGTCCTCAACCACATGCTCCATCGCCGTCCAGCTCCTTCGCGGGCCCGCGACGCCGGCCCCCGGAGCTCTTCTTCTCCCGTGCGCCGCCGTCGACCCAAACCAAGTCGCCGCCGCTGCCGGACCTGCCTCTATCAGCCTCGCGCACCCCTGCCCAGTCTCCACGCGCACACCTCGTCCCTGCCTTCTCCGCCAACCAATCAGCGCCGCTCGCCGATCTCCTCGGGCCTAAGGCCCCAGCCAGTTGATGCGACCGTGTCCCACAGCCACCATCAGAGCCCCACGCCACCAAGAACTTCCTCGAGTTCCCCACCCTCTCAACCACTGGTGAGGCCCTGTCGTCGCGCCTAGCCCCTGCCTCGCACTCGCTGGCCACCTCGACCTTCAAGACACCCCGACGCGCCCGCCTAGCCTCTGCCTCCTCCGCGACTGCATCTCCACCAGCACTGCAACCTCGTCACCACCTTGGCCTCCTTCACGCAAGGTTGCTGCTGCCTTGCCCCGTGTTTTTTGTTGCCTCATGTTGTTGAATCGCCAAGGCCCTCTGTTGACCCGTGTATGACTACATGACGAGACGCCAAGACCCGTAACCGTACCATCAATCATCGTCTCCGAGTTTTTTTTGCCAAGTACCACAACGACCATGTACGACTACCGTTGCTAGGGATCCATCAAGTACCTCCATGACGACCCTCGAAGAGTTTGGATCCGTCAAGTTCCACTACCGTCGCAGAAACAGGACCGACAAGTCCGAAGACCCCCAAGTACCATGACACCGACCCCAAACATCTACGGAATGTGTACGACCAGGAAGTGGATGTGTACGACTACCATCAACCCTCGAAGACCTCATGAACGACTACTTCCCATGACACCCGTGAATGACTACTTCCACTACCGTCGCCGAAGACCCGTGTACAATTACCGTCGTCGTGTACCACTACTTCCACTAGGATCGTTCCGGTAACATCTACTTCCTCTACTTCGCACCGACTCGATCCATCCCGAATGCACGCTTCAAAGGTATAACGCCGAGACGATGCCCGTGGATGAATGCATGTGTTGTATGAGAAGCACGCTTTGTTTGCATTGTGATCGAAGTGCCACTCGTTTGCCATGCCGTCGACCCGTGGGAACCCGGTAATGGGATCACCCCACCTACTTTTGCATGACACACTCACACCACCTTTCTTTTGCATCGGCATCTCGACGAGTTGTCGGATCATCGGAACGTTGTCGTGGTACCGTTTCCATTTTCGCCGCCATGACACCCCTTTGTTTCTGTCGTGACGACAAATGCTCCATATCATCTTCATGTCAACTTTTCACTTATATTGCATAAAACTTGCATATGTCATATGCATCATGATAACAACATTTAAAATGTTTAAATTGTTATTTTATTTAATAATTGCTAAATATGCACATTGGGATTTTCCGTAATTGTTGTTGTCATTTCCGGCCTCATTTAAACTTGCCTAGATAGGTAGTTTTGCCTTGCCTCACCTGTTGCCATGTTAACCAACATTTAAACTTGTTGCGTGCATAAATGAGAGCAAACTAAATATGTGAATGTGGTGTTTTGTCAATATGCAATTCATTGCGTATTGAGGCCCACTTAAATTGTAGTTTTGTTTGTGCACTATGCCATGCATTTTTAAACCAGACATGCATCATACTTGCTTCTGCCTCATGCCATGTTTATGATTGTGTGTTTACCATGTTGTTTGCTTCTTTCCGGTTTGCTTCGCTCATTAGCTTCGGTTTCATTTCAGAGTTGTGAGGATTCGTTCGACTACGTCCGTTTGTCTTCTTCATGGACTCGTTCTTCTTCCTTGCGGGATCCCAAGCAAGATGACCACTCCTTGATATCACACCTATTGTTGCTATGCTAGATGCCTCGCTCTATTGCTTTGTCGAAATACCTATCCTTCTGCATGTCAGCCCCTACCTTGCAATGAAACCTCTAACTACTTTCCTTACAAACCGTTGTTTGGCTAAGTTACGCTTTTGCTCAAGCCCCTCTTATAGCGTTGTTAGTTGCAGGTGAAGTTGAAGTTTGCTCCATGTGGATTGGATATTTTGGGAATGAAACAATATCTCTATTTATATTAATGCACCTACATACTTGGCAATGGGTGGAAGGCTTGGCTATTTTGCTCGGTGTTTTGTTCCACTCATGCCGCCTTAGGAACCGATAAACGGGTGTTATGTTCTTTGATTTTGCGTTCCTAACGCGGTTGGGGTTTATGGGCCCCTCGATAATTCACTTTGTGTAAAGCTTTTCTAGCACGGCCCAACCTTGGTTTTACATTTCCCAAATAACTAAAAACTTGCATAGGGACTTTCCGGACCCCGAGGATTTTAATCAACAAACCGGGCCAGTCCTCATCCGATCGTAGCCTGAGACGAGATACGCGCGGCTATTATCAGGGTGTCGGCACGTCAGGAGGTCTTGCTGGATTAGTTTTGTTATTGTCGAAATATCTTGTGCACGGGATTCCGAGAACACTCGGGTCTTCCCAAGATGGAGTTGTTACTCCGCTGATTGTGAGAGCTTGTGATGGGATATGTTGGGACACCCCTGCAGGGTTATGATTTTTGTAAAGCCGTGCCCACGGTTATGTGGAGGATTGGAGTTTGTTAATATTCGGTTGTAGATAACTTGACACAATAACTCAAACATAATACACTACCGTGTGAGTAGTTGTGATGGTCTCTTTTCGAAGGAGTTCAGGAAGAGAACATGGCTAGGTTATGGATGAGTCGTAGGTAGACAGGATCATCTAGTGATCATGAATAGTTCATAACCAATGGATTTTATTTCTCTTCTCGCTCTGAAGTCACGAAAGCTAGCCACCTCATCTACGCTTTGTGCTTGCAACAGTCACCTATACACTTTCTCCTTACCCCAAAAGCTTTGATAGTCTTGATACCCAGGAATGGGATTGCTGAGTCCTTGTGACTCATGGATTACTACAAAGCAGATGCAGGTACAACCGAGTACGATACAGGTGATGTCCAAGAACTCAAGTGGGAGTTCGATGAAGAGCATGGGCGTATGTACGTGACGTTCCCTGACGTTCAGTAATGGTTCCTACTAGGGCCGATCGGGCATAGTGGGTGGTTATCTTCTTTTCATTTGGATTCGTCCATAGTTGGACTATTTGTGTACTCTGGATGAATGTATGACTTATTTATGCATTGTGTATAGTGGCGATTGTAAGCCAACTATATTATTTTACCTTTGTTCTTGTACATGGGAATGTGTGAAGATGACCATCTTGCGATCATACCAGAATGCGGTTATGCCTCTAAGTCATGCCTCGACACGTAGGAGATATAGCCGCATTTTGGGTGTTACAAGTTGGTAATCAGAGCCTTCCCTGACCTAGGAGCCCCTGCTTGATCGAACCGCTGCCGATGTTGAGTCTAGAAAAAAAAATGTTTTGAGTCTTAGGATTATATATATATATTCGAGAGTAGGAATTCTTTTTCTCCTTATCCCCTTCGTCGCTCTGGTGAGGACTCCTTAGTAGAAGTTTTGACTTCCTACCCTCTTTTCCACTAAATTTTCTTCGGATCATCAGATCATTCCGATATCTTTGTGATGAGAATTCTGTCTTGGTGCCTCCTGTTAGTTTAGGCTTAGTCCAAGGGAGTTGAGCTCGGAGGTCTTGTCGTCGCATTGTGTATCGTTACAGTTCCGGAATACCAGAGGTGGCCGACATCGAGAACACTTCTATGCATGTCTGGTGGTGAGATAACCCCGATGTCACCCTGTACTGGGGGGATAGTTCGGGAGTATTTCCACAGCTAGTATAGCGGATGCTTTTCGAAGGTCTGAGGTAAACGGTTTCCGAAGGTGCCTGGATATGTGTTGACGGATGGATACATCTAGATGTAGGTATTGTTAGTTGGTTGAGATATATTTCTTCCCCTGTATCCCCAATACCAGATTGCATAACAAGAAAGTTTCGGGAATTAATAGGTGGGAATTCAAGTAGCTCTTAGGTAATCTTCCTACGAATGCATGATATGAGGTTGGGGTTCAACGTCTAGTGGTTCGTTTGTCGCGATCAATTTTACACTGGGGGTTGCATCTTAAAGAATCCTTGGCTATGCTGATTCGGTGCTGCAATGTCCTTTGTAACGTCGTGCCTGGGGGGGCCTCATCACGAAAACTTTGGACAAAACCTCTATCATATGTTTGTTCCAGCTTCTTTCGCATGCCAAATCCTTTGTTTTGTTTTGATTGTGGTATTCGTGTTGCTTCGATGTCAATTGTTGATTCCATACCTTTCCTAACCGGTGTTCTCATATTTCCATGGGAGTGCTCGCCCTTCTTGATCATCGAGATTATCATGTAAATTCCTTTCAACCGGCATGCTTCTCTTCAAGTTAACCGATCCTTTCATTATTTGCAAGACCAATTCTTGGTTTTTTCTCAACGATGTATGTTCCATTCATATCAAGTTGCCTTTGTTTTTCCCACCCTCCCACCCTTCTTCTTCTCGAAGCCAGAAATTCTAAAATAAAATATCCATTTTATTCATGTGATGTTTCTTCATTCTTTTCCTACAATGTCCCTAGCCGGTGTTTTCTCGTGAAGATGCTCAGGAAGCTTCAAGTTTAACATTCTCCTTCCCGTTTCTTCTCCGGTGGACTAAATCCAAGCATTGGTGTTGTTCATATCTGTTCCTCTTGTTTCACATGTTTTTCTCATGGTGGAATTTCTTTTCCAAAGCTTAATTAGCTCTTCATCCTTGTCTATTCATATCCTGAGTGTACAAGATATCTCAAAAGATTCACGTTTCCATTCTTAATCCATTCAAGTTATTTCGAGGCTTTTATTACCTCATCCATGCCATGTAATTGAACCGTTGCAATCATTTCCGATGATGTTTCTTTTGAGTGGGCCCTAATCCACACGTCTTTTCCCAGGATCTTACCTGACTCTTCTAATTTTTTCGGAGTTATGCTCAAATTATGTTCAAAATGTGACTTAAGAATGGCTTCCATCAGTCATATGCCTTCTCCAAGATCGTGTAGCTACCCGACCCGAATGGATCGAAGTCTCTGTGCTCAACTGTCATCCCTGGATCGGTATGATGACAAACACAGTACTCGAGGATTTATAACAGAGGTAAATCACAAGTATAAAGTAGCGTAAATACTATTACATCGATCAACATAGCGGATTTAACAACAAGGTTGTGGAGTGCCTTCAAGACCCACGACAAAGTTGAGTGTAGACAACGCAATCCTAACGTATCACTTACTCGTCGAATAATTCCTGCAACATGAGACATTGCAGCCATGTAGGTCAGTACATTGAATGTACTGGCAAATTCACACCATAGAATAATGATGAAATGTCTATCTCTATATGCATATTTGGCTGGTGGACGCTGTAAGGTTTAGTATACATAAAGCTAGTTTTTCCCTACAACAAAGGAATAAATTTTATTTACTACTCAGGTTAGTTAAGCAATATTGAGAATGGTACCCCCATCTCAATTCCCAAATTACCAAAGTCATTAATAACCCATCAAGTTAATTATATAGAGTGATGAGATCCATAAAATAATCCACTTCTAGATACTCAAGATGTCCATAATCATGGACACGGCTACTCATGAATAGTTTATACACTCTGTAGAGGTTTGTGCACTTTTCCCCACAAGACTCGATCTCCTCCGTTTAATTTTTCGCACTACATGGTGTTTGAGAAACGGATGACCGACACACAGTCTTTTAGAAGCATTAACTCTTTACCCTGGGTAGACTGTTACACCTACATTCGCTACATCTACTAGTCTACCACTGAAAGAGGTCACACAACATACTCAACTATGCCAGAGCCGATAATGGCTTGTGGCTGCACACGGAAGTTTCTAGGCATGAATAGTATATGATCCCTTTGAGCCTGGGAGGCATTCCTCGGATAGCACTGGTATATCCCAGGTGACCTGGCAACCACTGGTCCATCCCTAGGGTGCGACAACAAATCCACCCAGATGTGTATTAAATTTCCACCTTAAATAAACCCTTAGTTGTTATCACACTCATAGCTTCCATGAATCTCACATACCAATCCACGTCTACAAGCATGGCTAAGCAATAAGTAACAAAGCGTATATTCCCCTGGGGTTGATCATAGGTCATTGGATTCCTACCTCACGAACTACATAGCAATACCACATGTAACTAAGTCCTACTCATGCAAGTGTTTGAGGATAGAACTAATGCAATAAAAATTGGGTATTGGAAGGTATGATCAAAGTATGAACTTGCCTTGTACTGTTGATGCCGATTCTTCGCACTCATAACTCGTGATAGATCTACTCGTGACACTCCGATCAATCTATCGTAAGCACACAATAGTAACCACACATAAGCAATCACTCAGAAGATCGAAAAGAACGAAGAAACACTTCGGAAAACTTCAAAACCAAGCAAATACCTCTTGCAATAGAAACCAATTTCTAACAGTACCAAAATTAAGTGAATTTGGCCTTCTCAGAAAGTTTAGGTCAAGAGTTTTGATTTGCAACAAGAATCAACTAAATCAGCGTTATAAAACTCAAGTTATGATAAAAAAAGTTTAAGTCAAAAATTGTTTGAATTCAAATTTTAAAACTTTCAAAACATGTTCAAGTTGTTTTACTGGATAGAGGGGATCACAACGAGGAAGTGGCATTGGTTTCGTTGGATTTGGACCAACGACCAAAAAGTAATGAGGTTTGAAGAGAGTAGGGGCTAAACTACAAAGAAAAATATTTACATAGTGGTCCCTGACTAAAAAAAAGAAAAAGAAAAATCTAACGGACGAACATCTGCTAACAGAACCTAACGAACGAATTCATTTGTTGAAATAACCTAACGGGTGAACGTACTCTAATTAACCAGATCTGAAAAGAAAACCATATTGGTTTTCATAAAACTGGGACTTTAACAAAAACCGGACAGGTGCAGCAGTTAGTACCAGTTCGGGGCTGTTTTCAGCGAAAAACTGGCGGGGACGGGCCGGATCGGCGCGTCGGAGCGGATCGGGCACGGCTCCAATGGACAGGTTGCAATGGCGGCGGTGTATGGCTCCGGCGGCGCGAGCGGCGGGTGGTGGCGGCACACGCGGGTGGGCCGAGGCACTGCTGGCGGCTTCGGCGGCGAGGAAGAGGAGCAGCGGTGAGTGGCGGCGTCGGCATAGGGTAGTCGCGGCCAGCGGCGGCGCGAACTCGCGAGGCGGTGGCGTCGCGAACTCGAGGAGGAGAGGGGCGGCGTCCTCGCCTTTTAAAGGCAGAGGAGGAGGCGGTTGCGTGGAGAAGGGGCTAGGTGGCGGGGAGTCCGAAGGCGGCACGGCCTCCGAGGTCGGCGTCGGCAGTCGTGGCGGCTCGAGACTCCGTCCCGAGCTCGGGGACGAGCGGGGCGCGACGACGGGCCAGCTGGGCCGTGGCCTCGCGATTTGGTAGGCCGGCCCAGTTTGGTGGCTAGATTTATTTTAAACAGACAGATAAAATAAATAATAACCAGATAAAAATAAACAAAATATAGGCATATAATATATCAAAATTTCCAGAACAAGAATCTCTACAACATGAACATTTTCCTAGAGTCAAATAAAATCCTCACAAATTTAAATAAATCAAATAGTCCTACTGTTGCAATAAAATCCAATAAAAATCATTTTTAAAAATGCCAAAATGATTTCAAATTTATTTCTCTCCAATTTTCTACTGTAGGGAATCATTTTACCCTATTTTCCATATATTGTATTTTTGGAGAAAAATAATTTGAATAAAAACCAATAACTCAAATTTGAAAATGAGTTGCAGAATATTTCAAAAGAACTTCCAACTCATATTTCTTATAAATTGAAGATGTCATTTTATCTTCTCTCGTGATAATCATTGAGTTGCATACAGTTTATGAATTTGAAATATTTCAAGATTGGAATTCAAATCTTTTCAAATCCCTTTTTCATTTATTAAATGGAAGAAGTCATATTATCTTCACTCCAGGGTTTTGTGATGAAATGAATTTGAATTCAAGGGGAACATCAATGCAAAGTGAAAGTTTGGGAAAGTCATTTCATTCCCTCTCATTTAACTTTCAAAGGTTTTAAATTTCACTCAAATTCACACAGCCCATCACACAAGAAATCAAAACTATCTATTTAATATAACATTCCAAAATTTAGAATTTTGGGATGTTACAAACCTACCACACTTCAAACGAATCTCATCCTCGAGATTCGAAGTGGCTAGAAAGAAATAGGTTGGGGTTTGGGGGTCTCCTAACAAATCCATTGATTGGTACGGTCTAGTGTGCTACCACACTTAGAATCATGGTTACGGTTCCATCAAAACTCAGGTACTGCATCCTTTGGCAGTGTCGATCTTGTCATATTTTCAGGGTAATTCCTTCTCTGGGCTCTTTTGGTAGTGTCATAACCTTTGTCCTCAATTTTTGTGCCCTTTCATCTTGGTAAGGTTCTTTCGAGACTAGCTCTTCACAGCTGGCAAGTTTGGTGCCAATACTTAAACAAATATCGATATCTTATGGTGGTCATCAAATAAATTAACTGGGTCCCTGCAGAAAACGGGTCTGGGCTTCATTCTCACCGTATGACCTGCGGTTAGCAACAACTGCCTTGTATAGGGGAAAATTTGTCATACCATTCTAAGGTTTAAAAAAAAATTAACATCGTCGTCTCTCTACTATGGGTAAGTCACTCAGATTTACCATCCCATATAACAGAGACGAATAATAAGAGTAAGTCAGTATGGTGATCAATCCATTCCGCACCCAAATCATTACCTTGTATATGGTTTAGTGAATCTCGCATTCTAACACTCGGTCATCCTCATAAGCATTGCAGAATTTCTCTTGTCAATGAACTAAGTTTGGATCAATCCATTGATTTTGCAAGCCAAACAACCATCTATCGTTTCTTCACAACCCTCGAGTTTTGCGTAAACACCTATAAGATTGTGTGTTGACAAAGTTGTAACTTCTTCCAGGGGTTTTCCTTCAGCAAGAGTGTGCTTGCTTTTTGACAAGTCCTGGGGCATGTGGGTTATAGTCCATCTCATCACTTGTAACACTCGGTCTCATCATCGGGTTGCAACTGATCATTCTTCCAACATCCATCTTTCTAGCATTCTTAAATCCGTCCAATTGTAATGTATCCCCTTCCTTCTGTTGGTACAAACTAGGATGTAATTACTCAGACTCATTATTGAGTGGTACATTCCAAAGTCTGACGTAACAAACTCTTGTATTAGAGTAATGGTCTTGGATTCTACCACCCTTAAAATCAAAAACACTAGTTTCTTCAAAACCTTATTCCACGTAGCATGATTTCACTCATCACCTATATAGTAACAACTCATAAAATCCAAAATCAATACCTGATGCTAACTTAATTGATTTCCACATTTGTTACAATCTCCTGTATTTCCATTGCATATCTCAACTCTACTACTTAGCACAAGTCTCCTTCTCCTTGGAACAATCTCTAGCATAGTGCCCTGCTTCATTACAGAAGAAACACATTACTTCTGATAAGTCTCGTGGTTACCTTGTGATTACTTAGCCTCCTTAGGTCCTCGGCTTATGGGTCCACTTCAGAACTTGTATATCCTTAACTCATCCTTGGAATCACTATTGCTCCACACTCCAGCATTACACCCTCTTTAAATCCAATTGTACTTATTTCCTTCATACCCTTGGGGTAAGCATCATATCAAGAATAAATTCCAACTTATTTTGTGCAAACTCCACTCTTTGGAGCACCATTTTTCCTTTCCTTTGGTCTAGTGTTCACACAAAAAGTATCGCCCCTAAAAATATGCATTGGTTCATCTGTAATTCATATTCTCCTCATATCAAATCCTTTATTACATCCTAAACCACTATTCATCACTCAAAATTTCAAAGGTGCTTCAGTACAAAGGCTGCCATCCACATTGTTTGATATGGTCAAGCATTCCTTCCATCTTTATTCATTTGTCCTTGCTGAGGATGCTTCAGTCCCACTGGAGTTGTGCAATGTGATTCTTGAATTCATTGATCTTTTGCTTCATCATAGATGCCATGTGCTTCATCTCGATCATCTCTGCATGAACCCCACTCAGGCATTCCTGAGTGTGACGAAGTCTTGCTTCAAGTATTTCTCTAATCTGACGTATGGCCTCCATATCAGCTTCACGAACAGAGTCGAAGAATGTTGTTCGTGGTACTCGGGAGATGAAAAAGTATTGACGCACAGTTTTTTGAGCAAACTCCTTTCACACGGTGGAGGTGTACCTCCACTTACCAAAGTTCAAATCCATTCTCTATGAAGGGATAACCCTTGTGGACTGCATTTCCTTCTAGGTGAATATGCTTCATCATGTCCTTTAGGATCTTTGGGTAATCCTGATCGCTAGTCAGGGTCATGATTTTTTCTAGGCCTTTGAGAAAAGACTCAAAAAGGGTTGTCCTCTGTAGGTATAAGATAGATGGGGTACTCAGGATAATGTATGTATTTCCTTGGGTGAAATGTGGTTGTTTGTCCGAGAAAGGTTTGGGGCCAGCTTGTCCATGGGTTCAAGGTTTTTGTCTAGGTGAGATAGAAAGATAGGCACTCACAATCATCCAACAACTCATAACATTTCATATGAGATTCCAAATATATCACCTCTTATTGCTTCACGAGCTATTACATTGTTATTTCCATAACTCAACTCAACATCCAAATGAAAAGAGTGTATTCCACATTTATTTACATGCTTTATTCCAATAATCAAGATATCAACTACTCTGCTCAATCTTTCCTTGGGTCTGAACCTTCTCTGGCAAAATGCCTTACTTCCTTGCAGCCTAAACAAATGACATCAAACAAATCTAGGGACTTCATGGTGACTATCTTGGTGCACTGGTTTCTTGTCTTCCTTGTTGGGCAATTGCTAGCGTAATGACCTAAATCCCTCCACCTATTACATGTGATGTGACTCAGGTCCTTTTTCATAGATATTAAGTTGTTCCGGCGACACATGCTCTTTCTATTCCTCGACTTCTTCGTTCCGATCAGGGCTTCTATTTCCTGTGGGTCATACTCAAATTCCACTATCGGAAATTGTACTAGATACTCCCTTGAACAATGTTGGGAAATGTGTCTTTCTTCTCCACATGAATAGCATGACTTGGTGCAAAGTTTAATTGATTCTTCTTCGTGTGTGCCCTCAACATCTTCCTTCATCACAGGTTCTTCTAAAATTTCCACGAGGGCTTCTTTCATTACTTCTTTCTTCTGCTGGATAGTTCATTGTACCATGGGGCAAATGTTACACTGAGAAGGGTAGTGGGTAGTCCCTTCACACAAGAAACAAGTAATCTGACTTGTTGGGCATTCTTCAGCTGGATGACATTCTTCATAATGAGGGCATTCATCCTTGTGCTCCTCCCAGGTGGGTCCTATTTCTCCACAAATCATGCAGGCACAAGGTTTCTTCTTCGGATTGTCACCATGCTCTTGGATGAGACAAGATTTTAACAAAGTCTTCATGAATTCCTCCCAACTTTGTGCTCCATTACATTCTTATATGGCTTAATGCGTTTTCCACCATGTTGCAGCACTTCTTGTAAAGTACTGAAAAGTGTATTAAACCTCATACTTCCTTGCAATCAAAATTTTCCTAAAGTGACCATCAATGTTTTTGTATCCATAGCTCTACCTCCGGCTGGGTCATCGGTCCAATGAATACAAGTCTATCTTCATTCCTCCTCTATTGGGTCCAAGGGTTTTGGGATGAGATTCGGGAGATGGAGAGAGATACACAATACAAAATATAGTTTTGACAAGATGGGTTTTATTTTGTGGCCATCGGAAAAACATCAAACAAATGACGGCTCACAATCTTCGCATCTAACGTAAGTACATAACAGGGGTTTGGTCTTCTAAAGGTCAATATCTCTTCAAAGTCATCAACTCTTCAAATCTTCAGAGTATCCATTGCTGTAGGTTTCAACACTTCTAATGCATGGTGATATCCTCTTTACTGCGAAGTGGTCAAAATTGGAATGGGTATTGTCTAACTATTTAAGGTAAAAGAGGAAAATTTGACAAAGCTCGGAAAAGAAGAGAGGTAGAGAATCTCTTTAGAAATAAAGTTTTAGAGAACATTCTTTCCTATGGGCATGCCAATTTCTAGGGTCACGTCCTACAGTCAACATGTGCTCTGATACCATCTATGTAGCGACCCGACCCGAATGGATCGAAGTCTCTGTGCTTAAGTGTCATCCCTGGATCGGTATGCTGACACACACAGTACTCGAGGATTTATAACTGAGGTAAATCACGTGTATAAAGTAGCATAAATACTATTACCTCGATCAACATAGAGGAAGTAACAACTAGGTTGTGGAGTGCCTTCAACACCCACGGCAAAGTTGAGTGTAGACAACGCAAGCCTAACGTATCACTTACTCGTCGAA
This sequence comes from Secale cereale, assembly GCA_902687465.1. Classification (NCBI taxonomy): domain Eukaryota; kingdom Viridiplantae; phylum Streptophyta; class Magnoliopsida; order Poales; family Poaceae; genus Secale; species Secale cereale. The sequence goes on from LR738712.1 coordinate 332,296,161, forward strand.
TAATTCCTGCAACATGAGACGTTGCAGCCATGTAGGTCAGTACATTGAATGTACTGGCAAATTCACACCATAGATTAATAATGAAATTTCTTTCTCTATATGCATATTTGGCTGGTGGAGGCTGTAAGGTTTAGTTTGCATAAAGCTAGTTTTTCCCTACAATAAAGGAATAAATTTTATTTACTACTCAGGTTAGTTAAGCAATATTGAGAATGGTATCCCCATCTCAATTCCCAAATTACCAAAGTCATTAATAACCCATCAAGTTAATTAGATAGAGTGATGAGATTCATAAAATAACCCACTTCTAGATACTCAAGATGTCCATAACCGTGGACACGGCTACTCATGAATAGTTTGTACACTCTGCAGAGGTTTGTGCACTTTTCCGCACAAGACTCGATCACCTCCGTTTAATTTCTCGCACTGCATGGTGTTTGAGAAACGGATGACCAAGACACAGTCTTTTAGAATCATTAACTATTTACCATGGGTAGACCGTTACACGTACATCCGCTACATCTGCTAGTCTACCACTGAAAGAGGTCACGCAACATACTCAACTATGCCAGAGCCCATAATGGCTTGTGGGTGCACACGAAAGTTTCTAGGCATGAATGATATATGATCCCTTTAAGCCTGGGTGGCATTCCTCGGACAACACTAGTATATCCCCAGGTGCCCTGACAACGATTGGTCTATCCCCAGGGTGCCACAACCAATCCACACAGATGTGTATTAAATTTCCACCTTAAAGAAACCCTTAGTTGCTATCACACTCACCGCATCCATGAATCTCACATACCAATCCACGTCTACAAGCATGGCTAAGAAATAAGTAACAAAGCATATATTCCCTTGGGTTGATCACAGGTCATTGGGTTCCTACCTCATGAACTACATAGCAATACCACATGTAACCAAGTTCTACTCATGCAAGTGTTTGAGGATAGAACTAATGCAATAAAAACTAGGTATTGGAAAGTATGATCAAAGTATGAACATGCCTTGTACTGTTGACGCCGATTCTTCGCACTCATACCTCATGATAGATCTACTCGTCACACTCCGATCAAACTATCGTAAGCAAACAGTAGTAACCACACATAAGCAATCACTAAGAAGATCGAAAAGAATGAAGAAACACTTCGAAAAACTTCTAAACCAAGCATCTTGCAACCGAAACCAATTTCTAACAGTACCAAAATTAAGTGAATTTGGCCTTATCAGAAAGTTTTGGTAAAGAGCTTTGATTTGCAAAAAGAATCAACTAAATTGGAGTAATAAAACTCAAGTTATGATAAAAACAAGTTTAAGTCAAAAACTGTTTGAATACAAATTTTAAAACTTTCAAAAACTTTTTAAGTTGTTCTACTGGATAGAGGGGATCACAACGAAGAAGTGGGCATTGGTTTCATTGGATTTGGACCAACGAGCAAAAAGTAGTGAAGGTTTGAAGAGCAGGGGCAAAACATTTAAAGAACAATATTTACGGAGAGGTCCCTGACTAAAATAAAATAGGAAAAGAAAAATCTATCGGACGAACGTCCGCTAACAGAACCTAACGAACGAATTCGTTCGTTGAAATAACCTAACGGGTGAACAAACTCTAATTAACCAGATCTAAAAAGAAAACCAGATCGGTTTTTATAAAATTGGGACATTAACAAAAACCGGATAGGTGCAGCGGTTAGTACTGGTTTGGGGCCGTTTTCAGCGAAAAACCGGCGGCGGGCCGGATCGGCGGGTCGGACCGGATCGGGCACGGCTCCGGCGGAGAGTTGGCTACGGCGACGGTAGCTGGCTCCCGTGGCGCGAGCAGCGGGTGGTGGCGGCCCGCGCGGGTGGGGCGAGGCGCTGCTGGTGGCTTCGTCGGCGAGGAGGAGGAGCAGCAGCGAGTGGCGCCGTCGGCAGAGAATAGCTGCTGCGAGCAGCGGCGCGAACTCGCGAGGCGGCGGCGGCGCGAACTCGGTGAGGAGAGGGCGGCGTCCTTGCCTTTTAAAGGCGGAGGAGGAGGCGGTTGCATGGAGAAGGGGATAGGCGGCGGGGAGTCCGGAGGCGGGACGACCTCCGAGGTCGGCGACGGCATCGTGGCGGCTCGGGACTCCGCCCCGAGCTCGGTGATGAGCGGGGCGCGGCGACGGGCCGGCTGGGCCGTGGCCTGGCGATTTGCAGGGCCGGCCCAATTCGGTGGCTAGAAGATTTATTTTAAATAGACAGATAAAATAAATAATAACCAGATAAAAATAAACATAATATAGGCATATAATATATCAAAATTTCTAGAACAAGAATCTCTACAACATGAACATTTTCCTAGAGTCAAATAAAATCCTCACAAATTTAAATAAATCAAATAGTCCTAATGTTGCAATAAAATCAAACAAAAATCATTTTTAAACATGCCAAAATGATTTCAAATTTATTTCTCTCCAATTTTCTACTGTATGGAATCATTTTACCCTATTTTCCGTATATTGTATTTTTGGAGAAAATAATTTGAATAAAAATAATTACTCAAATTTGAAAATGAGTTGCAGAATATTTCAAAAGAACTTCCAACTCATATTTCTTATAAATTGAAGTAGTCATTTTATCTTCTCTCATGAAAATCATTGAGTTGCATAAAGTTTCTGAATTTGAAATATTTCAAGATTGGAATTCAAATCTTTTCAAATCCCTTTTTCATTTATTAACTGGAAGAAGTCATATTATCTTCACTCCAGGGTTTTTTGATGAAATGAATTTGAATTCATGGGGAACATCAATGCAAAGTGAAAGTTTGGGAAAGTCATTTCATTCCCTCTCATTTAACTTTCAAAGGTCTCAAATTTCACTCAAATTCACACAACCCATCTCACAAGAAATCAAAACTATCTATTTAATATAACATTCCGAAATTTAGAATTTTGGGATGTTACATATCATTTTCAAATTATTGTCATCTTTGGTTCATCATTCCTATTCTCCATTGTTTTGGAGTGTCTCAACAATTTTGGTGGTGCCTCACCGTCATACTCTTTAACATTCATGGTTCTAGCTTCATACCATCCTCATAATTGTTTTCGATTATGGTAATTGTTTTCATGCCCCTGCAGAAAAATTCATGAGTTCTTTTCATTCTCATACTCCGAAGGATATCATTTCAGAATATTTATTCATTCTCAATTTTCACCTCTTCTTCCCCAATTCTTCTTGAGCATCGTTCAAACATTCTCTAGTCAGCTCTTGGTCCCTTCGTTCTTTTGTATCTAAGTTTCCTCAAGTATATTTGTTCATTTTCTAATTCCTCCCGGTGGTTTGTTCTCTTTCATCACCCGGTTTCAATTTTTACGGTGGTTCCTTCAAGATTCATCTTCCTTTGTTATCGTATTAATTCATTCATTCTTTATAAATCCTACCGGTGATTTGTTGAGTACTTTCTCAAGATTGTGCGAGATCTCTCTTTAATTCTTTGAAACGAGAATAAGTAGTATGCTAAATCCATTGCTTCTCATCGATTTAAGGTGATGAAGGATAAGCATAACATAATCTCTTATTCTTGTTTTCCTCAAGGTTATTAATTCCTTGTTCTGAAGTTTTTTCATGATGAATAAACTCTTGGTTCGAAATGATCCATCTTTCTTTTACGAAGGTCCAAGCTATATTAGTTATCTCATCATGAAGATCCTTCTAAATCATTGCAAGGCTTCAATCTTATTCTTTTCATCCTTCACTTCTCATCCTTTTGTTACCGGAGTTCTTGGTGGTTCATCATGATTTAATTGTTCCTCGAAGTGTTCATCAAGATTCTTGTGCAAGGAGTTCAAGTATTCTCCTTCTTGCATTCTGAAGTGCAATTCTTTCTACCTTATCGTTTGAGATGGTGGTATGCCATTTTTGACAATTTCCCTTCATGTTTCATGATTCACAAGTTGTTAGGAATGAGATATTTAAACCCATAATTTTATTTGTTCATGAGATCTTTCCAACCCTTCAATTTATTAGTTGGAGTAATCTTGGGTTGTATTTTACCTAAAAGATTTCCCTAAGGATTGTTGCTACTGTGGTGCTTATAAATGATCCAAATTCTTCATTTATCCTCTCAGTGAAAGAAGTTTTCATCTCTTCGTTGATCTCTAGCAACAATTGGTTTCCGTTAGTGGCCGGTTGTCACCTCATAATTTTGAGATGTTTTCCATAAGCCCACAACAAGCTTATTGTTTTGTTGTTGATTATTTTCAACAACTCCGTTCAACCCTTCTTCGTAAGGATGATTTTCAAATTCAATTGTGGTAGAAGTTGTCATGTTCTTCTACTTTCTTTTCTTCCTATGGTCTAGCTTCTATTCTTTCGTTCTGGAGGCTTTGTGATATTGATCTCTTCGAACCATCATCTTGTCCTATCAAGATCATGTTCTTTTCCTTTCTCGTCCATTCAACAGGAGTGTCGTGTCATCCATTCAAGTTCCCTCATGTTATCAAGTTTTTCCTCTCTTTTCAACCGAAATGATGTCTCAAACCTTCTTACCCTTTGTGTCATTCTTTCAATTGTTTCGGAGGTAGTGCGTTGTTGATTTCATAAAGTATCATCCCAACTTGGCAAGTTTGTGTTCAATTCCTTCCATTTTCAGATGGAGTGATGTCCAAATTATTTTGTTCTTGTTCCTTCTCCATCGTGTTTTAACAAGAGTTGTTTTGAAAATCTTTCGTCATCCATGAGCTCTTGTTCATGTCTTTTAACCTACAAGGTTCTTGTAATGTTCCTTATTCCCCTTTGCTAACGAAGTGTTTGCAATCTCATTCTTGTCTGTTGTATTCTTTCTTTCAAGATTGTATAACCTCTCAAGTTCGTGCTTTCACTCGTTTGTCGAAGAAGCAAGTTTTTTTTTACCTCTTCCTTTTCCACTTCTATCCAGTGTCATCTCCTGGATCTCGGGTCGAGATCCTCTGTTAGTGTGGGAGAGTTATGACGCCCCAAGAGCAACGCTCCACAAGACTTCCTGCTATTCCGGGTTTCACCGTGTGTTTCATTTGTGCTTGCCCTATTTATTTTTGCATGGCATCATGTCATCATGCCATCATGTCATTTAATTTTAAAATCTCAACTAAATAAATTACATAGATCTTTTGATCTATTTAAATCGAGGGAACTCACATGGTGATTTCTCTTTATAACATATCCTCCCAATATTTAGGGAGCTATATTGAAGATATTCCATTAACTTTGGCATCACCAAAAACACACTTACAAATATTCCCCATGTATTTTCTACTTCAAGTTTGACTTCAAAACCTTGCCAACAATTCTCTTCCCATTTACCGAGGTTCCTCCAAAAATGTCAACATTTTTGACACTTCAAAAACCAAGTCCTAGTTTAAACCCATTTGAATTAAATTCAAATGAGTTTGAATTCAACTTCATATGCGTGCCCACTTCTATTTTTCCTAGATCAGGCTCATTTTTATGAGTCCGAGAAAATTACCCGCATGCGCAAATTCTTTCCCTATCTCTTCCTTTCTTCTCCTTTTTCTGTTTTTTCTGTTTTTAGAAGAGTGAGAGAGAGCAGAGAGCCCAGCGCTCAGTCCAATTTGGCCCAAGGCCCAACCATCTCTCCACTAAGCCCACGTTACCCTTATCTACACCTAGGCCCAACCGCGGCCTCCCCAAGGCCCAAGCTGGCACACCCCTCCTAATGTAACCCTAGTCGGCCCGACTCCTCTCCCTCTCGTCCCCTTCGTGCGCCGCCGAGACCCGCATCTTCCCTCGACCCCCGTTCTCATCGCCCATCTCCCTCGCCCCTTCATACTCCTCCCCCCGCCGCCACTCACACCATCTCCTAGGGATAGAGCAGCGAACCCCGCGTCCCCTCGTCGGCCACAACCATCACCACTGCCGCCGCCGAGCTCCACCAGAACCCCGAAGCCCTCTCGCTTCTCCTCCTCGTCCTCAACCACATGCTCCATCATCGTCCAGCTCCTCTGCGGGCCAGTGATGCCGGCCGCCGGAGCTCTTCTTCTCCCGTTCGCCACCGTCAACCCAGACCAAGTCACCGCCGCTGCCGGATTTGCCTCCCTTAGCCTCACGCACCCGTGCCGAGCCTCCATGCCGACACCTCGTCCCTGCCTTCTCCGCCAACCAATCAGCACCACTCACCGATCTCCTCAGGCCCGAGGCCCTAGCCAGCCAACGCGGCCGCGTCCGGCGGCCAGCATCAGAGCCCACGCCACCAATAACTTCCCTGAGCTCCCCACCCTCGCAACCACCGGTGAGGCCCTGCCGTCGCGCCTGGCCCCTGCCTCGCAACCGTCGGCGAGTTCAACCTTTAAGACACCCCGACGCGCCCGCCTGTCCTCTGCCTCCTCCGCGCCTGCATCTCCACCGGCCCTGCAACCTCGTCACCACCTTGGCCTCCTTTACGCAAGGTTACTGCTGCCTTGCCTCGTGCTTCTTTGTTGCCTCGTGTTGTTGAATCGCCAAGGCCCTCTATTGACCCATGTACGACTACACGACGAGACGCCAAGACCCGTAATCGGACCATCAAGCATCGTCTCCGAGATTTTTTCGCCAAGTACCACAATGACCGTGTACGACTACCGTCGCTAGGGATCCGTCAAGTACTGCCACGACGACCCTCGAAGAGCTCGGATCCGTCAAGTTCCACTACCGTCGCGAAAACGAGACCGCCAAGTCCGAAGACCCCCAAGTACCACGACACCGACCCTGAACATCTACGGAATGTGTACGACTAGGACGTGAACATGTACGACTGCCGCCGACCCTCGAAGACCCCGTGAACGTCTACTTCCCACGACGCCCGTGAACGACTACTTCCACTATCGTCGCCGAAGACCCGTGTACAACTACCATTGTCTTGTACTACTACTTCCCCTACGACCGTTCTGAGAATGTCTACTTCGTCAACTTCGCACCGACTCGATCCATCCCGGACACATGCTTCAAAGGTATAACGCCGAGACGATGCCCATGGACGAATGCATGTGTTGTATGAGATGCACCCTTTGTTTGCACTGTGATCGAAGTGCCACTCGTTTGCCATGTCGTCGATCCGTGGGAACCCTGTAACGGGATCACCCCACCTACTTTCACATGACACACTCACACCACCTTTCTTTTGCATCAACATCTCAACGAGTTGCCGGATCATCGGAACGTTGCTGTGGCACCGTTTCCGTTTTCGCCGCCATGACACCTCTTTGTTTCCGTCGTGGCGACAAATGCTCCATATCATCTTCATGTAAACTTTTCACTTATACTGCACAAAACTTGTATATGTCATCCACATCATGATAACAACATTTAAAATGTTTAAATTGTTGTTTGCTTTCATAATTGCTAAATATGCACATGGGGTTTTTGCGGAATTGTTGTTTTCATTTCCGACCTCATTTAAACTTGCCTAGATAGGTAGTTTTGTCTTGCCTCACCTCTTGCCATGTTAACCAACATTTAAACTTGTTATGTGCATAAAAGAGATCAAACTAAATATGTGAATGTGGTGTTTTGTCAATACGCAACTCATTGCATATTGAGCCCCACTTAAATTGTAATTTTGTTTGTGCACTTTGCCATGCATTTTTAAACCAGACATGCGTCATACTTGCTTGTGCCTCATGCCATGTTTATGCTAGTGTCTTTACCATGTTGTTTGCTTCTTTCTGGTTTGCTTCTCTTGTTAGCTTCGGTTTCGTTCCTGAGTTGTGAGGATTCGTTCAACTACGTCTGTTTGTCTTCTTCATGGACTCGTTCTTCTTCCTTGCGGGATCCCAGGCAAGATGACCATTCCTTGATATCACCTCTATTGCTGCTAAGCTAGATGCCTCGCTCTATTGCTTTGTCGACATACCTATCCTTTTGCATGTCAGCCCCTACCTTGCCGTGAAACCTCTAACTACCTTCCTAGCAAACCGTTCTTTGGCTAATTTACGCTTTTGCTCAAGCCCATCTTATAGCGTTTTTAGTTGCAGGTGAAGTTTAAGTTTGCTCCATGTGGATTGGATATTTAGGTAATAAAACAATATCTCTATTTAAATTAATCCACCTATATACTTGGCAATGGGTGGAAGGCTTGGCCTTTTTTCTCGGTGTTTTGTTCCACTAATGCCACCTTAGGAACCGATAAACCGGTGTTATGTTCCTTGATTTTGCGTTCCTAACACGGTTGGGGTTTATGAGCCCCCCCCCCCCCTCAACAATTTGCTTTGTGTAAAACTTTTCCAGCAAGGCCCAACCTTGGTTTTACATATGCCTAATAACTAAAAACTTGCATCGGGACTTTCCGGACCCAGAGGATTTTAATCAACCAACCGGGCCATTGCTCCTCGTGAGTGTTGGTCCAAACTAGAGCACTTTGCTGGGCCACACCTTAGCAACTTGGGCATTTTGCTCCCGTATGGGTCGCTCATCCGATCGTGGCCTGAGGTGAGATACGCACGACTCTTATCAGGATGACGGATGTCGGGAGGTCTTGTTGGATTAGTTTTGCTATTGTCGAAATATCTTGTGCACGGGATTCCGAGAACACTTGTGTCTTCCCAACATGGAGTTGTTACTCCGCTGATCGTGAGATCTTGTGATGGGCTAAGTTGGGACACCCCTGCAGGGTTATGATCTTTGGAAAGCCGTGCCCGCGGTTATGTGGAGGATTGGAGTTTGTTAATATCCGGTTGTAGATAACCTGACACAATAACTCAAACATAATACACTACCGTGTGAGTAGTCGTGATGGTCTCTTTTCGAGGGAGTTCGGGAAGAGAACACTGCTGGGTTATGGATGACTCGTAGGTAGACAAGATCATCTACTGATCATGAATAGTTCACGCCGATGGCTTTCACTTTTCTTCTCGCTTTGAAGTCACGAAAGCTAGCCACCTCATCTACGCTTAGTGCTTGCAGTAGCCACCTGTACACTTTCTCCTTACCCCAAAAGCTTTGATAGTTCGGATACCCGGAAATGGGATTGCTGAGTCCTTGTGACTCATGGATTACTACAAACTAGATGCATGTACAACCGAGTACGATATAGGTGATGGCCAGGAACTCAAGTGGGAGTTCGATGAAGAGCGTGGGCGTATGTACGTGACGTTCCCCGACGATTAGTAGTGGTTCCTACTAGGGATGATCAGGCATAGTGGGTGGTTATGTTCTTTTCATTTGGATTCGTCCCTAGTCGGACTATGTGTGTACTCTGGATGAATGTATGACTTGTTTATGCATTGTGTGAAGTGGCGATTGTAAGACAACTATATTATTTTACCTTTTCTCTTGTACATCAGAATGTGTGAAGATGACCATCTGGCGATCATACCAGAATGCGGTTATGCCTCTAAGTCGTGCCTCGACACGTAGGAGATATAGCCGCATTTTGGGTGTTATAGTAATTCTTGTAGCGACAAGTTCCCAAGCTCCCTTGCCACCTGACACTACTTCTGAAGCACTCTTGACACAAGACGAGTTGGCAAGATCAGATGAACCTTGTGAGCTTCAACAAAAAGAAGGTAGGTGCTGGAGCCAAGTTACAGTTGCATGCTTCTTTATACTCATAGTTTGATGTACACTAACACTTGCTATGTTCGTTGTTGGACTAGCACCTAGGCGCAAGAGGAAACAAACATCAGGGATAATGCTCAATAGGTTAACTAAATCTATAGGAGGAAGAATGGAGATCCATTTTGAGGCAGGTTTAAAAAGGCCACGTGATGCTACAAAGTCAGCCAAGTTAGTATCAGAGGCAGCAGTTGCCGCTAGGTGTCATGCACGTATCCTCCCAACGTGGATTCAGTACATGAATGACAAAGACGAAACCCAGCTCAGCACCTTCCTCGAACATTTATCTCTAAGTATGGTTATGTATGGAAATTGGTAATATCTTCATGCTCTATCCCATACTTTCTAGGTTGTCGATAATGAGACTCCCATAATATTCAACAGAGGAGGTTCAAGTATGATAGCCAAGATGATACAACCAGACAAGCTTGCACACATGTTTTCAAGTCTTCTCTATGACATTATCGGTATAACTTGAGGAAAACTCACTTTCAAGGCAAGGCTAATAGTGAACTTTCCCGAACATCTCCAGTGGAAAATATATCGGATGAAGACTAGAGAGGCCTAGGTAAACATTGTTCTAATCCAAAGTATCAAGTACGTTATATGTATGTGATCAGATCACATGTTGAACTCCTATTTACACATGTGCCTCACAAATCTACCTTCTTGTAGGTGAATTGTTCAAAGAACAAGGCCAACCATACGGAAGTAAAATTCCAACAGACGACAGGATCTCGTAGCTATATTGCACACTGTGAGGCTCTTGTAATTAGCTGTTGTTTCACTCTTTTTGCTGTGCCATATTATAAGATCTATATTGGCTTGTTCCAAATGCAGAGGAAAGCCTGCAAGGACCAGAAAGTACATGAACCAAATGCTATGGAAATCTTTAAGGACTGTCACACTAGCAAGATGAAGGGCATAACTACACCAGTCAAAGCCGCTGTTGTAAGTCCTTAATCCTCATGCCTTTTAACTACTACTTACTCTGACTCGTGCATTGAACTGCAAGGTTTGCATCCAATGTCTATTACTCTTTTCAATTTTATACACAATTGTCTTAGCATATCATTGCACCTTACAAGGTTTAAAATATAGGAGTGATGTTCCTTTGATCTCGATCGGTAATCTAGTTCCGTGCTGGACTTGCCCCCACAACGTTACAACTGCATGTTTGTCTATTCTTAGTTGTTTTGTGATATGAATGATGTCATACTATGCTTACCGTATTATAAACTTTGTCTCTTTATCCTTAGCTATCAATAAAATGTGAAGAAATAGACAATACATTAGCCATGGTACATGGTCATATGTTTGGAACCTGGTTTTATTATGTACTTTGCAGTAAAATAGAACCAATATTTTACACGGGTTCATCAGAATAAGTTCTGTATATAGACCAAAGCTATTTTGTTTGGTTTTGCTGCCTCCTTAATATCTTCTGTTATAGTAATACTAATGTAAAAACTCAACTTTTCAGCAAGCAATAGAAAAAAATGGTGGAACCGCCACCTTCTGAAGGTGACAAGGCAACTATAACCGCAATGTCACCTCTTGCTGCAGTGGGTCAGTACCTGTCCACTAACAGGGCCAAAATTATGTTCCTGTGTAATACTGGGTTGGTTGCTAAGGCAATCTCGTCCAAACTGCCTCATGATCAAGATATGCAAGCTCAAAACAATATTATATCTACGCTCCATACACAAGTTCATTCCCTAACAGAGAGCCTTTGTGAAACAAGGAGAGCCATTGTTCGATGTCGTCAAGATATGCATGGTTTTAAAACCAGACTATTAGACATTTGCTATGTTGTTCAGGAGCCTAGGAGAAATGAAGGCGAAGCTTATGGTGCTCCATCGGACAATACAACATGAAAACGTAATAGTCGGGTCAAATGAACTGAGCTTATGAATTTATGGTTGTGAATTTATCTGCCAAACTATTAACTTTTATGTCAACCTTCCTTTTATTTTATGGTTGTAATTTGTTTGGTTGCCATACAAAATTTGTTCTTAACGTGCAGCCACCAGCTGAAGAAAACAACAAGCCATTTTGTATAGTGTAGGGTGTTCCCTTTATTTGCACTGGTGGCGACCTTTGATGCCTAGTGGATGTAATCTGTGCAATCTCCTTAATAGCCTAGCATAAGTTTTGGGCTTATTTATTTCCTAGTCTTCTTTTTCCCTGGTCTGCTAGTGGCTGCAACAACCATGGGCCATATACGGACCATGGCAACCTTGGGCCTGCTACAGGCCCTAGGATCCATGGGCCTCCAGCGGGCCATTGGATAAATGGGCCTCCAGCGGGCCATAGAATCGATGTGCCTTGGGCCGTCGGATAAATGGGTCCACATGGCCATGGCTTAATTCTGTCACAGCCATAATGGGTCGTTAATGGGTGAGAACATAGGATGGGCTGAAAATAGCGAAGCGGGTTAGCATGCCACAAATGGGCTGATTCTAACCACGGGCCGAATTTGTCCCATAAGGGGAACATGCCAATAATGTGACGGAAGTAATCGAGGGCCGGAAAGGAGCCCAAGAACGTATGGGCCGCCAATAGGCCGAAAGCTAACACAGGTTGGAACCGGCCCATGTGAATCATGGGTCGTTAATGGGTACAAAAAATTTACTATTCACTATGGGCTAGAATCACATGGGCAACTAAATGGCGTAAAGATACGAAAGGCCTCATATGGGCCGAAAGATGTTGTGGGCTATACATGGGCCAAAGTGAAATGGGGTGGTGTTATATTCGGCGGCCCACGTGACGCTGTTGGGCCGATTTCGAGAAAGGCCCTAACCGGTCGTGAGTTATCGGGCCATAAAATGGGCTATGTGTGAAAAAACCGTTAAGAGGCTTTTCATGGGCCGACCCGCTAACTTTTGACCAAGTCAAATGCGCCAGCCTTTGTAAGCTAAATGGGCCAGTGTTGGGTCGTCGCACGTGTTGGCATATCATAGGCGCCTATCTGGCCCAATGACGAGCTGACACGTGTTTCCTTCGGCTAATGAGAATTTTACACGTGGAAAATCCTAATTGGTCCGGGCTGTTAACGGGTTATCGGAATAAAAACCGGACCCGATAGCTTAACGGCGACACGTTACGGTGGATGCCACGTGTCGGTTAGCCTTGACGAAAGCACTTCCATAACACGTCAGTTATCGTCATGGAAGTGAACACTTCTGTGATGATAATTTTGGTATTGTCATGGAACACTTCTATGACAACACAGGTACGAATATCTTTATTCTGTAATAAAATCATCATGGATGTACATACATGACAGAAAATGTGACCTACTATGACAAACACGTATTGTCACGGAAGTGTTTTTTTGTAGTGAAATGGGCTGAAAGATCACGAGGATTTTATATTGAATATATAAGAAATACTCGAGCTAATAACTACTAGAGGCGCACCTCGGTGGGTTGTGCCCTCCTCGGCCCACCTCTAGTGCCCCACTTCTAGTATATAAGTCATTTTTACCTAGAAAAAATATAAGAGGAGGACTTCTGGACGGAGCGCCGCCGTCTCGAGGCGGAACTTGGGCAGGAGCACTTTTTCCCTCCGGGGGAACTTCCCTCCGGGTGGGGAAAATCATCATCATCATCATCACCAATAACTCTCCCATCTTGGGGAGGGCAATCTCCATCAACATCAAACCCTAGTTCTTCTCTTGTGTTCAATCTTTGTACAGGAACCTAAGATTCGTGCTTGTGGGTAACTAGTAGTGTTGATTACATCTTGTAGTTGATCACTATATGGTTTACTTGGTGGAAGATTATATGTTTAGATTTATTATGCCATTTAATATCCCTCTGATCATGAACATGTTTGTCACTTGTGAGTAGTTACTTTTGTTCTTGAGGTCTCGGGAGAAATCATGTTGCAAGTAATCATGCAACTTGATATGTGTTCGATATTTTGATAATATGTATATTGTGATACCCTTAGCGGTGTTATGTGAACGTCGACTACATGACACTTCACCATATTTGGGCCTAATGGAATGCATTGTGGAGTAGTTATTAGATGATGAGTTGCTAGAGTGACAGAAGCTTAAACCCTAGTTTATGCGCTACTTCGTAAGGGACCGATTTGGATCCAAAAGTTTAATGCTATGGTTATATTTTAGCTTAATACTTTTCTCGTAGTGGCGGATGCTTGCGAGGGGGTTAATCATAAGCAGGAGTTTTGTTCAAGTAATAAAAACACCTAAGCACCAATCCACCCACATATCAAATTATCAAAGTAGCGAACACGAATCAAGCCAACATGGTGAAAGTGACTGGATGAAATTCCCATGTGCCCTCAGGAACACTTTCCTCATTATAAGAAACCGTTTTTGGCATGTTCTTTGCCACGAAAGGATTGGGCTATCTTGCCGCATATTATTTGTTGTTACCATTACTTGTTCATCACAAATTATCTTGCTATCAAACTATCAGCTACTTACACTTTCAATGCTTGCAGATCTTACCTTGCTGAAAACCACTTGTCATTTCCTTCTGCTCCTCGTTGGGTTCGACACTCTTACTTATCGAAAGGACTACGATTGATCCCCTATACTTGTGGGTCATCAAGACTCTTTTCTGGCGTCGTTGCCGGGGAGTGTAGCGCTCTTGGTATGTGGAATTTGGTAAGGAAAAATTGTTACTACGAGCTGAAATTTATTGTCACTTATTACTATGGACAACAATCCTTTGAGGGGTTTGTTCAGGGTATTTTCCCCTCGACCAGAACCACAATTTGCTGCCCCTCAACCTACTGTACCTACTGAAACTACCGAATATGAAATTCCTTCGGGTATGATAGAACAACTGCTAGCTAATCTTTATGCAGGAGATAGAACAACACCTCCCGATATGCATTTGATATATGTGGGCGAAATTTGTGGATTATTTAAGCTTGTAGGTTTACCCGGAGATGAAGCTAAGAAGAAATTCTTCCCTTTATCTTTGAAGGTAACATCATTGACATGGCATAGGCTATGCGATGATATTGGATCCTGGAATTGGAATCATTTCAAAATGGAATTCCAACAATGCAATTATCCTACGCATCTAGTTCATCGTGATCGGAATTATATATATAATTTTTGGCCTCGTGAAGGAGAAAGTATCGCTCTAGCTTGGGGGAGGCTCAAGTCAATGTTGTACTCATTCCCCAATCATGAGCTGTTGAGATAAATTATCATTCAAAACTTCTAGGCTCGGCTTTCTCATAATGATCAATCCATGCTTGATACTTCTTGTGCCGGTTCTTTTATGAAGAATACTATTGAATTTAGATTGGATCTCTTGGAAAGAATTAAACACAACTATGAAGATTGGAAACTCGACGAAGGAAAAAATGTAGGTCTTAATCTTAAGATTGATTGTGTTAAATCTTTTATGAATACATATGCTTTTCAAAAGTTTAGCACTAAATATGGACTTCATTCTATGATAGTAGCCCCTTTCTGTGAATCTTTTGCTACTCATGTTGATCTCCCTAAAGAGAAGTGGTTTAAATATCATCCCCTTATTAAAGAAGAAATTAGAGAACTAATAGTTGCTAAAGAAGAAACTATTGTCTACAATGTTGATCCAATTGTTCCTACTACTTAAATTGAGAAACCACCTTTTCCTGTTAAGATACTGGAGCATGCTAAGGTTTTAGCTATGGTCCGTAGAAGTAATATTAAAGCACATAAAACTCCTGAGAAAATCAAAGTAGAAACAAGTGTTGCTATGGTTAAAGATCTCTTGGTCGATAACATTGATGGGCATGTTATTCATTTAGTTGGTGAAGCAACCAGAATAGCCAAACCTGATGGGAAAGATAAACCTAGACCCGTTGTTGGCATGCCTGTCGTCTCAGTTAAAATAGGTGATCCCTGTTATCTTGGTGTATATGACATAGGTGCTAGCATATGTGCTATTCCTTTTACTTTGTACCAAGAAATTATGAATGACATAGCACCCGTGGAAATAGAAGACATAGATGTTACTATTAACATGCTAATAGAGACACCATCACACCACTTGGGATTGTTAGAGATGTTGAAGTCTTGTGTGGGGAAACAAAATACCTTACTGATTTTTGGTTCCATGCAAGATGACTTTTGTCCCATAATATATGGTAGAACCTTCTTGAGAACCGTTAGTGCTACTATAGATTGTGCTAAACAAACTGTCGGTGTTAGCTTTGGTGATTAGTCTCATGAGTTCAACTTTTCTAAGTTTAGTAGAAAAACTCACAAAAAAGATTTACCAAGTAAGGATGAAATTATTGGTCTTGCTTCTATTGATGTGCCTCCTACTGATCCTTTAGAGCAATATCTGCTAGACCACGAAAATGATTTGCATATGCATGAAAGAAATGAAATAGATAGAATCTTGTTTGAACAACAACCTATGCTTAAACACAATTTGCCTATTAAAACTCTAGGAGGTACTCCTCCACCTAAAAGTGATCATGTGTTTGAATTAAAACAACTACCCGACACTTTTAAATATGCTTATCTCGATGAGAAAAAGATATATCCTGTTATCATTAGTGCTAACCTTTCAGAACATGAAGAAGGAAGATTGTTAAAAATTCAGAGGAAGCACCGAGCTGCTATTGGATATACTCTTGATGATCTGAAGGCCATTAGTCCCACTCTATGTCAGTATAAGATTAACATGGAACATGATGCTAAACCCGTTGTTGATCACCAACGTCGGTTAAACCCTAAGATGAAAGAAGTGGTAAGAACGGAAATATTAAAACTTCTAGAAGCAGGTATAATCTATCATATAGCTGATAGTAGATGGGTAAGTCATGTCCATTGTGTCCCTAAGAAAGGAGGTATTACTGTTGTTCCTAATGATAAGAATGAACTTATTCCATGAAGAATTGTTACAGGCTATAGAATGGTAATTGATTTTAGAAAATTAAACAATCCAACTACATAAGATCATTACCCTCTAATTTGTATTGATCAAATGCTAGAAAGATTATCCAAGAACACACACTTTTGTTTCCTTGATGGATATTCTGGTTTTCACAAATACCCGTTTCACATCCTGATCAAGAAAAGACCACTTTTACTTGTCCTTTTGGAATCTATGCTTATAGATGTATGCCTTTTGTCTTATGCAATGCACCTGCTACATTTCAAAGATGTATGACTGCCATATTCTCTGATTTTTGTGAAATGGTTGTTGAATTTTTCATGGATGAGTTTTCTATTTATGGGAAGACTTTTAATAATTGTTTAATAATCTTGATCGAGTTTTGTAGATATGTGAGCAAGCAAATCTTGTCTTGAATTTGGAGAAGTCCCACTTTATGGTTAAAGAAGGTATTGTTTTGGGCCATAAAATTTCTGAAAGAGGTATTGAGGTGGACACAACTAAGGTTAATGCAATTGAGAAAATGCCATGTCCAAAAGATATCAAAGGCATTCGTAGTTTCCTTGGTCATGCCGGTTTCTATAGGAGATTTATCAAAGACTTTTCTAAAATTTCTAGGCCTCTTACAATTATTTTGCAAAAAGATATTCCTTTTGTCTTTGATGATGATTGTGTAGAAGGCTTTGAAACACTCAAGAAAGCCTTAATTTTTGCACCTATTGTTCAACCACCTGATTGGAACTTGGCTTTTGAAATTATCTGTGATGCTAGTGATTATGCTGTTTGTGTTGTTCTAGGGCAAATGGTTGATAAGAAATTGAATGTTATTCACTATGCAAGTAAAACTCTAGACAGTGCAAAAAGAAATTGTACTACTACTGAAAAGGAATTTTTAGTAGTTGTGTTTTCTTGTGATAAATTTAGATCCTATATTGTGGACTCAAAATTAATTGTTCACACTGATCATGCTACAATAAAATATCTTATGGAAAAGAAAGTTGCCAAACCTAGGCTTATTAGATGGGTTCTTTTCCGACAAGAATTTGATTTGCATATCACTGATAGGAAGGGAGCTGAGAACCCCATAGCTGATAACTTGTCTAGGTTGGAGAATGTTCTTGATGAGCCACTACCTATTGATGATAGTTTTCCCGATGAGGAATTAGCTGCAATAAATGTTTCTAACAACACACCTTGGTATACTGACTATGCTAATTATATTATCGCTAAATACATACCCCCTAGCTTTACTTACCAAGAAAAGAAAAAAATTCTTCTATGATTTAAGACACAACTTTTGGGATGACCCACATTCTTATAAAGAAGTAGTAGATGGTATTATTAGACGTTGTGTAGATGAGCATGAACATGAACAAATCCTATGGAAATGTCATTCTGAGGCTTATGGAGGACATCATGCGGGAGACATAACATCACACAAGGTATTACAATCGTGTTTTTATTGGCCTACTCTCTTCAAGGATGCTCGTCAGTTCGTATTATCTTGTGATGAAAGCCAAAGAATAGGTAATATTGGTAAGCATCAAGAAATACCTATGAATTATTCACTTGTAGTTGAACCATTTGATGTTTGGGGATTTGATTACATGGGAACTTTTCCTTCCTCTAATGGGAATACTCATATTTTGGTTGTTGTTGATTATGTTACTAAGTGGGTAGAAGCTATTCCAACTAGTATTGCTGGTAACAACACCTCTATTAAAGTGCTTAAGGAAGTTATTTTCCCGAGTTTTGGAGTCCCTAGATATTTAATGACTGATGGTGGTTCACACTTTATTCTTGGTGCTTTCCGTAAAATGCTTGCCGAGTATGATGTTAACCATAGAATTGCATCAACCTACCATCCTCAGTCTAGTGTTCAAGTTGAACTTAGTAATGGAGAAATAAAATTAATATTGCAAAGGAATGTCAATAGGTCTCGAAAGAATTGGTCCAATAAATTAGATGATGCACTTTGGGCCTATTGAACTGATGAGGACATCAATACCATTGTTACAAGCACTGCCCCTGCTATTATACATACTAGACCAATTACTAGAGCTCGTGCACGCCAATTGAATTACCGGGTACTTTCGTTTCTTGGTAATGATTCTAATGTTCATGAGAATTTGATGCTGCCTAAATTGGATACATTTGTCTTGCTTACAAATGAAGGGCCTAGCTTGGACAAGAAGGATGAACATTAGAGCAAGATCAAGCATGGAGATGATGGCATGCGCAAAGAGAACAAGAACCGAGTTACAAGTGATGATTTCAGGCTTTGAAGCCACCATAATGAGTGCATGAAGCCTTGGACGAAATATACAAGTTGCCACTTCATAAATTTCGTCTAGAGGCTATTATAGGTGTTGCATCACCTTAATATTGGGCCATGCCCATGTAATTTCGAAATACTTGAGAATAGGATGTTTCTTCCGAGACCTACCCAGGCAAGAAAACACGAATACGAAACTAGAGGGATCTCGAAAACAAACCTAATATGAAAAGAACTCGGATTGGTGGTGGATATATGGTGATGGTATATGGTAGCGGTGGTGGTACATGGCAGCGATGAATATGGTGCGGCGGCGGCATGACACTACTGTGACAGAACTCGAAACTCTAAAGGACTAAACGCTAAGACCAGAAACTAGAGACGAGGATGCAACCACAAATTCAACAAAGCAAAACCCTAAAAATATTGTGCAAAGGCTCAGATTGGTTCGGATATGATGAACTAACCATAATATTTGTTTTGGCTTTTTCGTCGACTATAGGTATGAATAACAGACTCGATCTAACTATGAAAAACTGGAAAATCTCACTGAGCAACCTAGAAATCTGATACCACTTGATAGAGGCAAAGGTGTCCTGTCTTTCAATGAGATGGTGGCTATCGTTTTGGTGGAATAGATTTCGACGATCCAACTACAAACATGCGAGGATGTCGTGCCTTAGCAATAGCTAAACCAACTCCAAGAGGTTATTGACCACGCCGGAGGACGATCAACCTAACCACGAGGGTCTATTTCCTGCAAGCAAATGAAGAACAAGAAAGAAATTAAGATTGCAATCTAGATATTGCGAATATAAGAGGAAAGATTTATTGATCAAGGTGGGGTTCTATGACATCTTTTTCTCGTCGTTGAACACAAACGAAGTACGCGAAGTTGCAGCTATGGTGAACTTTAATCTATACAAAACCAAAAGTCTAAACGATGCCCTAGGGGCTATATATATGGAGGAAGAGGGGGAATTTCGTGGCCTTTGGAGGAGGGGCCCGAAACCAACCCTAACTCTTGTTTCCCCACACATACAGACTCTAAAAACAGCCTATTCTCAAGTATTTCTGAATTACATGGGTCTGGCCCAATAATAAGGTGAAGCAGCACCTATAATAACCTCTGGATGAAATTTATGTAGTGGAAAATTGTATAATTTGTCCAAGGCTTCATGCATTCATTATGGTAGCTTCAAAGTCGTGAAATCATCACTTGTAACTCTGTTCTTGTTCCCCTTGCGCATGCCATCATCTCCATGCTTGATCTTGCTCCAATATTCATCCTTCTTGTCCGAGCTAGGCCCTTCATTTGTAAACAAGACAAATGTATCCAATTTAGGCAGCACCATATTCTCATGAACGTTACAATCATTACCAAGAAAAGGAAGTACTTGGAAATTCAATTGGCGTGCGCGAGCTCTAGTAATTGGTCGAGTATGTATAATAGCAGGGGCAGTGGGTGTAACAATGGTATTGATTTCCTGATCATGAACATCCTACAAAAATCCTATGGGTATGTCTCCTTACAAAATGGTTTATGGAAAAGCTTGTCATTGGCCCCTTGAGTTAGAACATAAAGCCTTTTGGGCAATTAAAGAACTCAACTATGATTTCAAACTTGCTGGTGAAAAGAGGTTATTTGATATTAGCTCATTAGATGAATGGAGAACCTAAGCTTATGAAAATGCCAAGTTATTCAAAGAAAAGGTTAAAAGATGGCATGATAAAAGAATCCAAAAGTGGGAATTCAATGTGGGTGAATATGTTTTATTATACAACTCTCATTTTAGATTGTTTGCCAGAAAACTTCTCTCTAAATGGGAAGGGCCTTATGTTATAGAAGAAGTTTATCATTCTGGAGCCATCAAAATAAATAATGCCAAAGGTAAAAACCCAAAGGTTGTCAATGGTCAAAGAATCAGACATTATATCTCAGGTACTCCTATTAATGTTGAAAGCAATATTTATCCAAACCATGACACCAGAAGAACACATAAAAGAAACCTTCAAGAACACTCCAGAATCGTCAAAAAGGGTGGTACATGATATGGTAAGTAAACGGACTCCGGAAAATCTGCAAAAATATTTTTGTCAGTTTTGGAATATTAAAAAAATAGGAAAATAAGAAGCATCCAGGAACGCAACCCTGGTCGGCATGATACACCAGCCAGGCATGCCCCAGTGGGTTGTGCCCACCACGGGTACCTTCGGGACTCCATTTTTCTCTCGTTTGCTTGTTTCCCAAGATAAAAAAATCTTTATATACCCCCCGAACCTATTGACCTATGTATCATGGAGAAATCCTCTGTTCTTCTTTCTTGTTGTCTTCTCGCAGATCAGTCAAGATAGGCATCATGTCTTCTTCCTCCTCCGACAACGTATAAGATGATGCTTGGCTGATGAAGATATAATTGAAGAGGGAGGGACTTAAGGAAACCAGCCAGGGTGACAAGAGCAAGGAAACTGTTGGAGACCAAGTTCCAGCAGTAGATCAAGCTCTTCCTTTGGAAGAAGAAGAAGATCATCATCCTCTGAAGCGTCATCTGTAGACTGGAGAATCTCTTGATCCCGAAGGACAAGCTCGCTACTGCTTCAAGCCACAACCAGCACCTTCTTCACCATGAAAGGATAATTGAGTATCAGGTATGGGCACTCCGCTTGGCTTGAGCCAAGCCTGGGGGAGGTGTCCCGGTATCGTATCACCTCACTATCTTTACCTTTATCTACCTTAGTTCGATTTATAGTTATCTTTTGCTTATGTTGAATAAAATTTTAGTACAATCGTTCTTTTACGCATTTTCTTAGTGATCTATCTATCTATCTATGTAATCGTGTGCGAGATATATAATAAAGTTAGTTTGAGTTTTTCTTTCTTTACCTCTTTGATTAAATAAAAAGAAATGAAATAAATGAAAAAGATCATATGCTAATCTTATGGTAAGTAATGACATCACATAAGGAAAAGTATGAGTAGTAAAATTTATTGAAGATTGATAAACATAGAATTGGTCAATGATGCAAATCATGAAATAATTAATAAGGGAAGAGAAGATTCAGATGCAAATATACTTTCTTAGACACGGTTTATGATTGTGAGCTCCCATCAAAATATTATATGCCAAAATGGTTGACGTTGGACAATGAATACAACGTAATGACTTATATTTGTTCATATCCACATAGAAGTTATATTGTCATAGATCCTTTAACATGTGGCGCTTGATCAATATCTTTTCTAGCCAAAAATTCTGCACTAAGTAGAGATACTACTTGTGCATCTGAAAACCCTAAAACCCAAATCTTTTTCAAGAGTCCACCATACCTACCTATGGATGGAGTAAGATCCTTCAAGTAAGTTGTCATCGGTGCAAAAAATGCAATAAAAATTGCTTCTAAATGTGTAAGATCATTTAGCGTAAGAGAAAATTGAGTGTTGTACGAACTTGTGATGGCAAAGAATAAAAGCGACAGACTTCATAATAAAGGTTGCCATCATAAGGGGCAATGTAACGTGTCATTCTTTTGCACTAAGGGATTGAGCATACAAATGAAAAAGCGCATGACAACCTCTGCTTCCCTCTACGAAGGGCCTATCTTTTACTTTTATGTTGAGTCAAAGTTTACCTCTCTATCCCTTTTTATTTTATATTTTGGCAAGCATCATGCAGTCAGGAAAGATCTAGGCACATATGTCTAGTTGGATATGGGTGAGTTTGAGTAATTATTGTTGACATCGCCTTTGAGGTGAGTATGTTGGGTAGCGAAACTATAAGCCCCTATCTTTTTATGTGTCCGGTTGAAACTTGTCGCTCATGTGTATGAGGTGAGTGTTAGCAATCATAGAAGATTATATGATGGTTCAGTATGTGGACTTGCCTAAGGGCTCCGATACGTGACCCTTCCTGAAAAGATGATGAATTGTAATTGCAAAGTTGACTGAGAACATAGTTTGTCTGTTTTCAATAGAGTTTATGCCTTATACTTCAATAGTGTGATGAACTGTTACTTGCACATGAGAAGTTATATGATAGAGATATGTTTATTAAGTTTTAATAATGTTTGTTGTTGTTATAATAATATGCATGATGCTTCTATGTCCGTATTTTGTTTTTATCGACACATCTTTTTCTAAGCATGTGGACATGTTTTTTGATTTCGGTTTTTCGCTTGAGCACAAGCGAGACCTATGCTTGGGGGAGTTGATACATCCATTTTGCACCATGTTTTCCTACTGTTATTTATAGTGTTTTCATGCATAAGAATGCCTTTTGGAGTAATTCTAATGTCTTCTCTCTCATAATATGCAAGGTATGTATCAAGAGGGAGAATACCGGCAGCTGGAAATCTGGACCTGTAAAAGCAATGTCAGGCTACCTATTATGCACATATCCAAATGGGCTGAAACTTCACGAGGATTTTTTATTGAATAAATAAGAAATACCGGAGCTAATAACTACTAGAGGCGCGCCCCAGTGTCTTGTGCCCTCCTCGGCCCACCTCCGGTGCCCCTGTTCTGGCATATAAGTTATTTTGACCTAGAAAAATTTACAGGAGGACTTTTGGGACGGAGTGCCACCATCTCGAGGCGGAACTTGGGCTGGAGCACTTTTACCCTCCGGCGGAGCGATTCCACCGGGGGAACTTCCTTCCCGGAGGGGGAAATCATCGTCATCATCATCACCAACAACTCTCCCATCTTGGGGAGGGAAATCTCCATCAACGTCTTCAACAACACCATCTCCTCTCAAATGATAGTTCATCTCTTGAGTTCAATCTTTGTACCGGAACCTAAGATTGGTGCTAGCGGGTAACTAGTAGTGTTGATTACATATTGTAGTTGATCACTATATGGTTTATTTTGTGGAAGATTATATGTTCAGATTTATTATGACATTTAATATCCCTCTGATCATGATCATGTTTGTCACTTGTGAGTACTTACTTTTGTTCTTGAGGTCACGGGAGAAATCATGTTGCAAGTAATCATGTGAACTTGATATGTGTTCAATATTTTGATAATATGTATGTTGTGATTCCCTTAGTGGTGTCATGTGAATGTCAACTATATGACACTTCACCATATTTTGGCCTAAGGGAATGCATTGTGGAGTAGTTATTAGATGATGGGTTGTTAGAGTGAGAGAAGCTTAAACCCTAGTTTATGCGCTACTTTGTAAGGGACCGATTTGGATCCAAAAGTTTAATGCTATGGTTAGATTTTATCATAACACTTTTCTCGTAGTTGCGGATGCTTGAGAGGGTGTTAATCATAACTAGGATGTTTGTTCAAGTAAGAATAAGACCTAAGCGCCGATCCACCCACATATCGAATTATCAAAGTAGCGAACACGAATCAAGCCAACATGGTGAAACTAACTAGATGAAATTCCCGTGTGCCCTCAAGAACACTTTTCCCATTATAAGAAACCGTTTTGCCCTGTCCTTTGCCACAAAAAGATTGGGCTATCTGGCTGCATATTATTTTCCATTAAAGTTACTTGCTCATCACAAATTATCTTGTTATCAAACTATCTGCTACTTACAATTTCAATGCTTGCAGACATTACCTTGCTCAAAACCACTTGTCATTTCCTTACACTACTAGAATCTTGGAATTTGCCGTCTGCCAGTTCTTTGCCGTCTAATAGCAGACGACAAAGAAGGTCTTTGCCATCTGTCTGTTCTGTGCCGTCCGCTGGCATGCGGCATAGATTCTTTGTCGTCTGCCAGCGGACGGCAAAGAGGTGTTGTTGGGGTCCACTCGATGCCAGTTCGCTGCAATGGTCCACCCCCCCTCTTTGCCTTCTGTCGGCAGATGGCAAAGATTCTTTGCCGCCTGCCAGCAGATAACGAAGAGAGTAGTAGTTAACGGCCCACCCCACCTCCTCTCTCTCTCTCTCTTCTCTCTCTCCCTCTCTCTCTGTCACATCCCTAGCTTCTGGTACTGCCTAGTGTTTGCATCTTTCATGCATCATGTTTAAGTTTTCAGAAAGTTGAAATGGAGTTGACTAAACCCTAGCACCAAAGCAAACCAAACAGGTCCAACCTAAAAATATTTTCAATAAACCCAAAAATGCTTTCATAAATGTTTGATAATTTTGGCAAGGGTTTTGATCCAAACCAAAAATATTGAACATTTTTGGGGAATTGTTAGGGCTTTGATTTAATTCACTAATGTATTTGAGTTGGAGCAAATAAATCCTATAAATATTTTTATTGCCCCAATAATTCTGAGACTTCTTGTGGAGCTCTGGGATAAACCTTTTTACATCTACAAAAGTTTCCAGATGCTGCAAAAATAATTTGGTTAGTCAACCAAATTCAAGACAGAAGCAAAAATAGAAAACAGAAACAAAAATGAGAACACAGAGAGAGAGACCTACCTGGGCTTACCTCGTGGTCGACACTGTTGCCAGCCTAGCCCAGCAAGCAGGCCCAGCCCGCCACCGCCTCCTCCCTGTCGTCTTCCTCCTTGCCAGGAGGATGAGCGCTCGTGCCCGGCGCGTGGTCGCCGCACGCCGGCCACCTCCACCCTTCCTAGCTGCCTCCCCCTCACCCTGGACTCCTCCACGAGCGCCACACACTTCCCCCGACACCCCTGGCCTCCTTCCCTCCCCCTCGTCTCTGTCTCGCAAGAACAGAAGAACCCGAGTCGAGCTCGTTGCCGCCGCTCGCCGTTCTCATGGCCACTGGCCACCCCTCATCCTGCCGTTGTGTCCAGCATCTCCGCCGTCGTCCGCTTACTCTCCATGCCGACGAACTCAAGCCGAGGATCACCACGTCGTCGTCTTCGAACTCGTCACCACCGCATCTGTTCGCCGGACTTCGCCGGTCGATTCACCGTCTCCGATGCCTCCCCGAGCCTGCTGTTCTACTCTGCGTGTCCACTCCGAGCAGCACGTAGATGCCCTCCACCGGCCATTTGGTCGCCAGAGGAGGAATCCCGAGCCTCTCCGCCGTGTCTGGCCTCGCCGGCATTGAGTCGCCGGCGGGTTTGACCCAACTTGACCACGGTTTGACCAACCTGAGTCAATGACATGTGGGGCCGGCGTTGGACTAATTTAGCTTAGGTTGTTAGTTAAGTGCTACTTACTGTGATTAGTATAATGTGCTACTGACGTATGGGCCCCACGCCCTTAGTCAACCACTGACTCCCTGACAAGTGGGGCCCGCCCTGTTAATTAACCTAGGTTAGTACTAATTGTTTGGTTAGTTAGTTAGTCAATGACATGTGGGCCCTGCCCTGTCTAAATATAGTTTAGGACTTAGTTAGTGCTAATTAACCCTGTTAATTAGCAAAGCCACTGACGTGTGGACCCCACACGTCAGGTTTGACCCTGGCCGACCCTGTTGACTAGGTGACATCAGAGTGACACAGTGCTGATGTCATAAATTCTTTTCTGGGATTTTAAATAAATCAGAAATGATTTATTTATTTTCAGGAAATAGCCAAAACTTCTAAAAATCACAGAAAATAATCTATAACTCTAATGAAAATAATTTATATATGAAAAATGATTAGAAAAATTCAAGGAATCTGTTTATGGCATTTTCATGCATGTTTGAACAAGTTAAACCTGCTGATCAGGTCAAATCAATTAAATGACATTTAAATAACCACATGTGGAGTTTGAATTTGAACCTTTGGTTCAAACCAACTTCATTTAATATGGTTGCTAGTTGCATTAGCTCAATCAACAGCATATTGCCATGTCATGATCATGCATCATATTGTCGCATTGCATTGATTGTGTTCTCTCTTGTTGCCGGTGTTTGTCCCCTCTCAGTAGACGTGTTCCGACGATGTGATCGATGACACTGATGAAGACACGGTACCTTCTTCAGAAGTGCCAGGCAAGCAAAACCCCATTGAGCTTCTGATAAAATCCCACTATCTCTCTCTTGCTCTCTTTTACTGCATTAGGACAACATTGCTTCAACTGTTACCTGCTGCGGTAGTTGAACCCCTTTCCACTGCATGACCTGTCATTGCCATAGCAAATAGTTGAAACCTACTAGTATGAGTAGGACTTGTTTGAGCCATGTTGTGCCTACTCATAGATGCTTTCTGGTTATGCCTGCTATTGCTTAGAGTTGTGTCAGGTCTGATTCATCGGGAATGAATTGGAATGTGGTGAACATGTCCTACTGTTGAGAGCTAAGTGTGTGAACACAATTTGTTAAAGGTAGCGATGAGAGGCCATGTAGGAGTACATTGTGGGTTGTCTCATTACAGCCGTCCTCGGGAACTGAGTTCTGTGATGGTTGATCCATGAACAGCTACTATGACGCACTGGGCTCTGGGCGCTCCAAGCTCTCTCGACTTATTAGCTGCCCTTGTCCTCTGTCCAGGAGTTGCAACTAGTTTCTGGTGTTTGTAGTATACTGGAGGTCGTGTGCAGCGCTGACCCTCGGGTGGGCTGTGATGCGGCAAGTACGTGGCCGGGTGTACCGATCGCCCGTTTGGTGACTCGGGAACCCTGTACACATCGTTTGGGGCCGTGAGCGACACCCCGGCCGGATCTCCCCATGGATGGAACCCAAATAGGCGATAAACCTGGACTAGGGACTTGTGTGGTTAGTCAGGTCGTGGCCGACACCCTCGCTGGGCTTCCGCTTGAAGGTTGCCGAGTACATGTCGTGTAAACGGCAGTAAGTGGTGAGAGCGTGTGTGAAGAAGTACACCCCTGCAGGGTTATATATGATCTATTCGAATAGCCGTGTCCGCGGTAATGGACTTCTGGGTTACCTGTACAGTTCATAGACAAGTGGAAGTGGATACTCTAAAACATGCAAGCTAAGCATGAGTGCTATGGATGGCCTTCTCGTAGGGAGACGGGAGCGGATCCATAGTTGTGTATTGATTGGTGAACTTATGGACTCGTGTGCACCACCTCAAAAGAGTTACATGCAGTCGTAGTTTAGGATAGCCACCGAGTCAAAGCTGGCTTGCCGCAGTCAAACTCCACCACTCCCTTTGTTGATACTAATGCATATGTAGTTAGTTCTGATGTAAGTCTTGCTGAGTACCTTTGTACTCACGTTTGCTTAATTTATGTTTTGCAGAGAGACTTCAGTCTCACTAGTGGTTCCGCATGGACTTCGACGTTTAGCTTGTTACCTCAGCTACGATCCTGTACCCTTGGGAGGGTCTTGTAGATAGTCAGGCCTCTCAGCCTTTTTCATTTGTAGTTGTTTGTACTCAGACATGTTATACTTCCGTTGCCTGTATGCTTTGTATGTTGGGTCATGTGACCACTGCTTGTAATAAATGTATGATGGCTCTTCTGGGCCTTATCTATATGAGTTGTTGAGTTATGTTGTGATGCCATGTTGTACAACACATACTTGCATGTTATGCGTACGTGTAATGTGTATTGCTATGTGTGGGATCCGACACCTAGTTGTTTACCTTTGGTAGCCTATCTTACAGAGAAATGTCTCCTAGTGCTTCCACTAAGCCTTGGTATCTTGCTACTGATCCGGAACACTTATGCTGTCCGGCATGTGTCCTTCTTCGTTCCTGTGTCTGTCCCTTAGGGGAAGTGTCACGCGTTGTTCCTTTAAGTCCTTGTATCTTGCTACGACTTGGGTTCATACGTTGATGACCAACACGTTCGTTGCTGGGTCATGTATGCCTGTCTTTGTAATTTAGTGCCACTTTTGGTTTATAACTAGTCATGTCGGCCCGGGTACTCTGTCATATGGATGCTAGCGACACTATCATATACGTGTGCCAAAATGCGCAAACGGTCCCGGGCCAGGTAAGGTGGCACCCGTGGGGATACCATGCATGAGGCCGCAAAGTGATATGATGTGTTACAGGCTAGACCTGTGTGACTTAGGATCGGGGTCTTGACAGCTTTGGTATCAAAGCCTGACTGCCTGTAGGATTAGTAAGCCAAACAGGTCGAAGTCGTGTCTAGAAACTCTTTAGTTATATAGGGGAATTGATTGTGGAAGGGAACGTAAGGCTCTTTTTACTCCTTTACCCCATGACCTTCTGATCTTAGTCATCTTATCCTTTTCTACGGGGATTAAGAAACTAGGATTCTCATTCTATTTATCAGGATCACGTTAATGGTGGATTCAACCCTCAGTTCAGTCTCTACTACTTCTGTGTGTTCAAGTGTTGATCTCAGAACCTTGACATTGTGATGCTGAGTGGTTACGCTACCCTTTTGCTTGGATCTCAAAATCTTTTGAGCATTTACAGCCGTTATGCTGTCCGAGTCATCCCAGGTTTCTAAATAGTCTGATGCATTTGCAAATCCCTTCTTCCTATTCCCGATGCTCCTTTGGGACAGATTAACCACACTAACCAGTGTGTGGAGGTACTCCGTTGCCTCGACATATATGCTGGAGCTATTATTACGACCCTAGGTGTTTTAGGGAGTTGCCTAGTAATCTAGCCATATTTTATATTCCCAGTGTGATGAGTTCTGGTCTTTATTCTTGAAAGCATCCCGTAATGCCATTTAGTTAGTAGGCATTCTACTCCTGGGTTCTTGAACCCAAGATTCACTCAATTTGCCTCCTGTTGATAGTATTTGCTCGTTCCTTTAGGATATTAGTAACCTTGTGATAGTCCTCGAGGTCCGTGGTTAACGTTCTTCCAATACCATGAACCGTCATGGCAGAAGTTCTTCTGAACCAAAAGATCACAACCAGAGTGCTCTCGAGTAGTACTCCATTCATATTGTGACTCTGCCAGTTCTACCTTTCTGCATGGACTATCTGGAAGAAGTATGTTGAAAGTTCGACATGCTAGTCTATGCATCCACAACTCGGAAAGTTATATGTTCCTTTGAGTTGTCCCTTTTAGTTGTATTATGACTCCCGTCTATCAGTTGATATTCAGGAGTAGTTATGCATTCGTGTTCATTGATGCCTTTTACTCCTGTGGTCCGTCAATCGATTTTAATTTAGAATGACTAGGAGAAACAAACTCCAGTACCTCATCCATATCCAGCATTGGGTCAAAGAAGTTGTACTTCGCAGATGAAGAATGCTAATCCAGCTTCTAATCTGTTCTATCTGGGAGTATTACCATCCTTATGTCACGAATGTCATGGGAATTGCACCACCTCCTATGAACTCTTGATACAGTGATACTTCTCACCATCATCGTTCATTCCGCGGTCTCCATGTTGTTGTAACCGGAATACTGACAAGTGAATCGTGATGTGCATAATCAATACTCCTAGCAACTCTGTTGATGGGTAATTAATGGACGATAATCTCATTCTTGGTATGTTGGATACGGAATCATCATCCTAAGAATGATCGTGCTACCTAGTCCTTATTTCTGGTGCACGCTCCGATCAATGAGTTAGGATTGTGTCAATCTCTCGCTCTTTTGATCATATCGTCTTGCCCTGAAAAGCAAGATTGTTCTCGGGCTTAGAAACATATCGGTGGTTCGTGATTTCCGAATATCTTCTCGGAAGTATTACCAGGTTGTTCCCTGGCCACTATGTTGAGTTCGTGATCAAGTTGATTTTCGTATAAACCACCCCTTCTCCAAGAATATGTGTTGGATACCCTGAACTACTTGGTTAAGCTAAACAACAACTTGGAGAGTTGGAAGATAAAAGCTTGCCTGACTTAGTTCCCTTCAAGGGATATTTTTTGTGTGTGTGTTGAAGAAAGATGATATCTACATCGATTGGTCCCTGTGATCAGTTGTTGGATCTATTATCTTATCAAAACTTTGATTTGAGTGTGGGCTATTCTCAAATCAAATCAAAAGCAACGATGTTCGTAATGTTGTCTTACTCATGGTTCCTCCTCGAGCATACTCCATTATATCCTTTGGTCTGACCAATACTATCACTTGTTTGCTTAATTATGGAATTCCATTTTTGTTTTGAAACCTGGATGAATTGTTGTTGAGCCATCAACAACATTTTTTATCTCCTCCATGATTCGTGTTGAACATCTAGCTAGTGTTGGAAACTTTTATAAGCATTATCTTCATGTCCCGTTCATGAAGCATATGTTCCGATGGAAGAAGTGACTTCGTCGAATTCATGCGCACTCGATGTAAGTTGCCGATGTGAACTCGAGAAAGTTGTTTTGCTTCCTCTGGAATCGTCCCAAGTCAGTCACGCATGTGCGAAGTACTCTATGGTATGATAGGTTGGCCGCCTCCATTCTATAGGTGTCCCTAGCACACTAAGCCACTGATTGATTTGTTCAAGGAGAAGAAGTTCCTTCTTAAGAGCTAATCCGGACTTATGTAAGGACTTCAACATCCTCGATGATGGTTCCCTACCAGAAATCGATAGTGTTTTGTTGTAAGACTACTATGTGGTCATGCTTGCCTGGGACAACATGCTAACGTGTGTGTAGCAGAGACATCTCATGTTTTGGAGCTTGCTATCGTAGTTCATCCCTCGAGAATCTCGCAACGTCATCTCATCGATTTGTGTTGCACACTTTCATTTTTCTTTCTAGACTCGATGAGTCTGGAATATCCTGACACCAACTAGAACTGATTCTCATGCAGATATGATGGTTGGAGCCTTTTTCCAAGAACTATAATATTGGTCTCTCGATAACCGGTAAAGTGGATGTCGTGGCCAACACACCCAGCCAGAAGACCTATTGTTGTAGTATGTTGATTGAAGAAGTTGGCCACCTCCCCATAAGGACTTCGTAGGATTTACTCCCTAGTTGTTCCTTATGGATTTTTGTGCTCCTGAAGTCCGACCTTTTACTTGACGTTCTAGGTACCAAACCATTTTAATAAATGGGTTGCGCTAGCACATCCAGGAGAACATTAGAAGCGGAGTGCTAAATGTCTCTCGGTCGATCATCCAGATTTTGCCCATTGAGTCCGCTAAGGTGAAATCTGAGGAGGTGTTATCTTCCTTTGCATCTGCATCGTCCATCGCTATTCATCATGGTCGTATGTTGTGTTGTCAGCACCATTGGCACGGTTAATGGTAAAACCTTGATGATAATGGAAATGCTCAAGTTCTTGAGAGCACGCACAAGCACTAGGCGTTATCACTGGCACTAACCGGGATTGCTCCTAGTGTTCTTGGTTATGCTATAACCTCTCAAAGAGTAGATTCACTCTCTACTATTGGGTTTCTTCCTAGTTACCAGAATCATTCCCAGCATTTGCATTTTGTTCCCAGCTTGCACCATCAATGTGCCATTTTATCATGGGTTCCATCCATTTCCAATGATAAGCAGAATCATCCTTTGTGTTGTCTTCAACAAGGTAGTCCACATCATCCATTTTGGCCCGAGTATGTCGTTCTTTCGAACTCTTTCAAACTATCGATTGTGATTTGCCTCAGGCTGGTATAGAGAGTTTCAACGATCTCTATATCAGAAGTAATTCTTTTTGCCACTTAAGGGAATAATTCTACGAGTCACCTTCTCTAAGGTGCCCCGTCTGGTGACCTCGATCACCATCTTCGTAGGTGTGGAATTATTTCCTGCCAAGTGAATCTTCATCATTTGTTTCACTCCGTCCCTCTAGATGTGTGTTCCGTGTCTCAGCTCAAGAGATGTTTCAACGTCTCGCTCCATGAGTTGATATTGAGTTGTCGATCTTTCAAAAAGATCAATTTTGTAGAATTTCTTTCGTCGTCTCTGTGTTGAACAAAGATCTCAAAAGCAAGGATGTCCAGAACAACAGGATGAAAGCAATCAACATTCATATGATGGACAGTTGGATCATGAAGATTGTGTTAGCCTTTTGTCCCTCTGTTTTCTTACCCTACGCTTGAATCTCGGGACGAGATTCTTGTTTAGTGGGGGTGAGTTGTCACATCCCTAGCTTCTGGTACTGCCTAGTGTTTGCATCTTGACTGCATCATGTTTAAGTTTTAAAAAAGTTGAAATGGGGTTGACTAAACCCTAGCACCAAAGCAAACCAAACAGGTCCAACCTAAAAATATTTTCAATAAACCCAAAAATGCTTTCATCAATGTTTGATAATTTTGGCAAGGGTTTTGATCCAAACCAAAAATATTGAACATTTTTGGGGAATTGTTTGGGCTTTGATTTAATTCACTAATGTATTTGAGTTGGAGCAAATAAATCCTATAAATATTTTTATTGCCCCAATAATTCTGTGACTTCGTGTGGAGATCTGGGATAAACCTTTTTACATCCACAAAAGTTTCCCGAAGCTGCAAAAATAATTTGGTTAGTAAACCAAATTCAAAATAGAAGCAAAAATAGAAAACAGAAACAAAAATGAGAACAAAGAGAGAGAGAGAGACCTACCTGGGCTTACCTGGTGGCCGACACTGTTGCCCGCCCAGCCCAGCAAGCAGGCCCAGCCCGCCACCGCCTCCTCCCTGTCGTCTTCCTCCTTGCCAGGAGGATGAGCGCTCGTGCCCGGCGCGTGGTCGCCGCACGCCGGCCACCTCCACCCTGCCTGTCTGCCTCCCCTTCACCCTGGACTCCTCCACGAGTGCCACACACTTCCCCCCGACACCCCTGGCCTCCTTCCCTCCCCCTCGTCTCTGTGTCGCAAGAACAGAAGAACCCGAGTGGAGCTCGTCGCCGCCGCTCGCCGTTCTCATGGCCACCGGCCACCCCTCATCCTGCCGTTGTGTCCAGCATCTTCGCCGTCGTCTGCTTACTCTCCATGCCGACGAACTCAAGCCAAGGATCACTACGTCGTCGTCTTCGAGCTCGTCACCACCGCATCTGCTCGCCGGACTTCGCCGGTCGATTCACCGTCTTCGACGCCTCCCCGAGCCTGTTGTTCTGCTCTGCATGTCCACTGTGAGCCCCCACACCGAACCCGTCTCTCACCTACCTCGATTACAGCTCGTAGCCGTCGTTCCACCGGAGCCGAAAGGCTCCTCACCGCTGGCCATGTCACCGTCGCGGTCATAGCTACCATCACCTGTGTCCGAGCATTGGAATGTGCTCAGCACATCCCCAGCAACCCAAAACCACGATCCACGCCCCGTGTTTTGCACCGCAGCTATCGCTTGCCTCGAGCCCGTGGCTCTGTCGCCGCCAAACCTCAACGCCGGCGAGATTCCGGCCACCCCAACACACACCACCTACTCTACTCGATGCGCGAGTTCGTTAGCAGCACGTAGATGCCCTCCGCCGGCCATTTGGTCGCCGGAGGAGGAATCCCGAGCCACTCTGCCGTGTCTGGCCTCGCCGGCGTCGAGTCGCTGGCGGGTTTGACCCAACTTGACCATGGTTTGACCAACCTGAGTCAATGACATGTGGGGCCGGCGTTGGACTAATTTAGCTTAGGTTGTTAGTTAAGTGCTAATTAATGTGATTAGTATAATGTGCTACTGACGTATGGGCCCCACGCCCTTAGTCAACCACTGACTCGCTGACAAGTGGGGCCCGCCCTGTTAATTAACCTAGGTTAGTACTAATTGTTTGGTTAGTTAGTTAGTCACTGACTTGTGGTCCCTATCCTGTCTAATTATAGTTTAGGATTTAGTTAGTGCTAATTAACCCTGTTAATTTGCAGAGCCACTCACGTGTGGACCCCACACGTCAGGTTTGACCCTGGCCGACCCTGTTGACTAGGTGACGTCAGAGTGACACAGTGCTGATGTCATAAATGCTTTTCTGGGATTTTAAATAAATCAAAAATGATTTATTTATTTTCGGGAAATAGCCAAAACTTCTAAAAATCACAGAAAATAATCTATAACTCCACTGAAAATAATTTATATATGAAAAATGATCAAAAAAATTCAAGGAATCTGTTTATGGCATTTTCATGCATGTTTGAACAAGTTAAACCTATTGATTAGGTCAAATCAATTAAATGATATTTAAATAACCACATGTGGAGTTTGAATTTGAATCTTTGGTTCAAACCAACTTTATTTAATAAGGTTGCTAGTTGCATTAGCTCAATCAACAGCATATTGCCATGTCATGATCATGCATCATATTGTCGCATTGCATTGATTGTGTTCTCTCTTGTTGCCGGTGTTTGTCCTCTCTCAGTAGACGTGTTCCGACGATGTGATCGTTGACACTAATGAAGACACAATACCTTCTTTAGAAGTGCCAGGCAAGAAAAACCCCATTGAGCATTCCGATACAATCCCACTCTCTCGCTCTTGCCCTCTTTTACTGCATTAGGACAACAACGCTTCAAATGTTACCTGCTGCGTTAGTTGAACCCCTTTCCACTACATGACCTGTGATTACCACAGTAAATAGTTGAAACACACTAGTATGAGTAGGAGTTGTTTGAGCCATGTTGTGCCTACTCATTCATGCTTTCTGGTTATGCCTGCTATTGCTTAGAGTTGTGTCAGGTCTGATTCATCGAGGATGAATTGGAATGTGGTGAACATGTCCTACTGTTGAGAGCTAAGTGTGTGAACACGATTTGGTAAAGGTAGCGATGAGAGAACAGGGTGGGTTGTCTCATTGCAGTCGTCCTCAGGAACCGAGTTCTGTGTTGGTTGATCCATGAACAACTACTACCACGCATTGGGCTCCGGGCGCTCCAAGCTCTCTCGACTTATTAGCTGCCCTTGTCCTCTGTCCAGGAGTTGCAACTAGTTTCTGGTGTTTGTAGTATACTGGAGGTCGTGCGCAGCGCTGACCCTCGGGGTGGGCTGTGATGCGGCAGGTACGTGGCCGGGTGTACCGATCGCCCGTTTGGTGACTCGGGAACCCAGTACACATCGTTTGCGGCCGTGAGCGACACCCCGGCCGGATCTCCCCATGGATGGAACCCAAATAGGCGATAAACCTGGACTAGGGACTTGTGTGGTTAGTCAGGTCGTAGCCGACACCCTCGCTGGGCTTCCGCTTGAAGGTTGCCGAGTACATGTCGTGTAAACGCCGGTAAGTTGTGAGAGCATGTGTGAAGAAGTACACCCCTGCAAGGTTATATATGATCTATTTGAATAGCCGTGTCCGCGGTAATGGACTTCTGGGTTACCTGTACAGTTCATAGACAAGTGGAAGTGGATACTCTAAAACAGGCAAGATAAGCGTGAGTGTTATGGGTGGCCTTCTCGTAGGGAGACGGGAGCGGATCCATAGTGGTGTGTTGATTGGTGAACTTGTGGACTCGTGTGCGCCACATCAAAAGAGTTACTTGCAGTCGTAGTTTAGGATAGCCACCGAGTCAAAGCTGGCTTGCCGCAGTCAAACTCCACCACTCCCTTTGTTGATACTGATGCATATGTAGGTAGTTCTGATGTAAGTCTTGCTGAGTACCTTTGTACTCACGTTTGCTTAATTTATGTTTTGCAGAGAGACTTCAGTCTCTCTAGTGGTTCCGCGTGGACTTCGATGTTTAGCTTGTTACCTCAGCTACGATCCTGTACCCTTGGGAGGGTCTTGTAGATAGTCAGGCCTCTCAACCTTTTTCATTTGTAGTTGTCTGTACTCAGACATGTTATACTTCCGTTGCCTGTATGCTCTATATGTTGGGTCATGTGACCACTGCTTGTAATAAATGTTATGATGGCTCTTCTGGGCCTTATCTATATGAGTTGTTGAGTTATGTTGTGATGCCATGTTGTACAACACATACTTGCTTGTTATGCGTACGTGTAATGTGTATTGCTATGTGTGGGATCCGACACCTAGTTGTTTACCTTTGGTAGCCTATCTTACAGGGAAATGTCTCCTAGTGCTTCCACTGAGCCTTGGTAGCTTGCTACTGCTCCGGAACACTTAGGCTGGCCGGCATGTGTCCTTCTTCGTTCCTGTGTCTGTCCCTTAGGGGAAATGTCACGCTTTGTTCCTTTAAGTCCTTGTAGCTTGCTACGACTTTGGTTCATACGTTGATGACCGACACGTTCGTTGCTGGGTCATGTATGCCTGTCTCTGTAATTTAGTGCCACTTTTGGTTTATAACTAGTCATGTCGGCCCGGGTTCTCTGTCATATGGATGCTAGCGACACTATCATATACGTGTGCCAAAATGTGCAAACGGTCCCGGGCCAGATAAGGTGGCACCCGTGGGGATACCATGCGTGAGGCCACAAAGTGATATGATGTGTTACAGGCTAGACCTGTGTGACTTAGGATCGGGGTCCTGACACTCTCCTCCCCCGACTTGAAACCCGCCGGCCGCCGTCGCTGCTCTGCCCCGCCGCCCCTCTATGGCTGCCCGCCGCCCACCCAGGCCTTGCAGCCACCCTAGTCATCGCCTCCTCCCCACCTGGTCGCTGCCCCTCCCTGCCACCCCGTGTCGTCGTCGCCGCACCCTCCTCGCCTTGTCGCCGCCCCTTGCCTGCCTCCCCACCCCCTCTGAAGCCTCCCCGCCTTCGCCTCCCCGCCGCAGCCGCGGGTCGGTCGCCCAGCCGCCCCGAGGAGCGCCGCCCGTCGCCGCC
>LR738712.1:332333622-332367346 GCA_902687465.1 Secale cereale
CCCGACCCCGACACGACACCCCCGAGACCCCGACCTCCGACACCTCATCAGCCTCCTGGTGACCGAAGAAGTGCTCTTCGGCTTTCCAGAAGCCCATGGGGTCATATATTTGTGAATTATGAGTTAGGTCATATATTTTCGATTTTGTTATAAAAACATCATATTTGTGTTGATCAGGTGGTTTTAAATGTGAAGTTGTTGGCCCGTATTTGTCCTTCCACTCAATCCCCCCCGGACAGATTATCCAAAGAAAGAACATATTTCCTGACGTTGATAATTCCAGGGCCCAGCTATCCGGGGAAGAATATGAATGTGTACATGTAGTCGCTGAAGGACGAATTGAAAGAATCCTTGGATAATGGGTTCAAGACATACGACGCCTTTAGCAAACAGAACTTCATAATGCGCGCCTAGTACATGTACTCGACGCATGACTTGTCGGCGTATGCACTATTCGTTGGCTGGTGTGTGCATGGAAGGTTCCCGTGCCCCACTTGCAAGGGAGCTCTTGAGTTTCGTTGGCTTCAGGTAGGTAAAAAGTATTCTTGCTTCGACTTGCATAGACAGTTCTTGCATCCTAGCCATTAGTTCAGAAAAGACAAGAAGAACTTCATCAAAGGTAGAGTTGTCAAAAACTC
This sequence comes from Secale cereale, assembly GCA_902687465.1. NCBI lineage: Eukaryota > Viridiplantae > Streptophyta > Magnoliopsida > Poales > Poaceae > Secale > Secale cereale. The sequence goes on from LR738712.1 coordinate 332,334,261, forward strand.
TGCACCACCTGTGTTGATAGGCCAATAGACCCTGGATCAGTTAAACGCTCTTGAGCTAGATCCAGAGCGTCCAGGGTATTTTAACGGGTATAATTCAGAACACGTCTGGACTCACAAGACATGCTTATGGGATCTGTCTTATTCCAAAGACCTCCTTTGCGCACACAACATCGATGTGATGCACACTGAAAAGAATATCGGTGAGGCACTTTTCGGTACATTGTTCTGCATAGAGGGGAAGTCAAAGGATAATACTAAGGCTAGAGTCGATCTGGAGGCGCTATGTGATAGACCGTTACAAAACATGCAACCACCGAAAGGAAAGTAGAATTGGACAAAGCCAAAGGCATGGTTCAATCTTGGAAGGCCAACTATGAGGGAAATTATCTTGTGGGTGAAAATGTAGTTGATGTTCCCCGATGGGTAAGCGGAGAATATGAAGAGGGGGAACGACTCTAGAAAAATTGAAGGTATTTGGTCTCAAGAGTCATGATTGGCACATATGGATTGAGTGGGTAATGCTAGTGATGTTGTGTGGCTTCATCCTTGAGGATGAATGGCTAGTACAGGTAGAGCTGAGATATTTCTTCCGTGTTCTTTGTTCGAAAAAACTATTGCCTGGCCTGCTAGAAGAAATGGAAGAGTTGGCGCCGGAGTTGATCTGCAAGTTAGAGAAGATCTTTCCGCCGGGATCCTTTAATCCAATGCAGCACTTGATTTTGCATCTCTCGACCGAGGCAAGATTGGGGGGCCCCTGCAAAATCGTCGATGCTACGCAACTGAGAGGATGGAGAAGACGCTTCGATGAAAATCTAAAAATAAACGTAGAATTGAAGCATCAATGGCCAAGGCATTCATTACTGAGGAGGCGACAAATTTCGTGCAGCACACTACGAAGCCAAAAAATCGTCATTTGCATAATCCAAAGCCTTGGTACAATGCTGGCGACCCTAAAAAGGGTGGATCCAACCTTAGCCTATTCAAAGGGAATCTTGCATCAGCTGGTGCTTCTGATTCCTTAACGTTGGATTTCAAAGAATGGCGGACCATTTCATTGTATATCTTCAACAACCTAACATAAGTGTGTCCGTACATCGAGTAAGTTCTCGGTACATTGTTTCGAAAATTATAATTCCTTTGAACTGCTCGTATTCCCGAATATATTTGATACAGTCGATACGTCGCCAAATTCTCGTATGGAGCGGTGATCCAACAGGATTCCGTCGAAGAGTATGAGCTTCTGGCAAAGCATGGAGGCGGCTATCCCGATTTCATCTCTTGGTTCAAAAAAATGGTAATTTACATTAGACCATTTCATTTCTTATTCTAATTTGCGGCTAATGCAACAATCCTTCTTTTGTATTAAACTTGCAGGCTAATTCAGAGTTTATGGATGCCGAATTGAGACAAGTCGCTAATGGTTTTGACTATAAGGTCCGTTCATTTGACAAATATGACATCAACGAGTATCGCTTTCGTACCTATGGCAAAGAGCAATCTATGGCCGACCGAAAGTCTACAAATTGTTGTGTCTCTGCTATCGGCGAAGGAGATACTGAGTATTATGGAAGAGTTGAAGCAATTTATGAACTTCAACTCTATGATGCAAACCCACCAAATGTCCTAGTCTTAAAATGTTATTGGTTGCAGCCGAAGGATACTAGAAGGACTCATGAACATATAGGGCTAGTGGAAATCAAACAAAGCACCCATTCAGATGTTCCCGATGTCTATATTACCGCTCAACAGGAAACCCAAGTTTTCTATCTACCATTGGCCTGTCGAAGTGATCCAAATCTCAATGGTTGGGATGTCGTTTATGAAGTGCCGCCACGTGTTAGAACACCTACCCCCAAAGAAGAGGATTATGAACCTCACATTAACCCAGACACATATGAAGGATAATTCTTCGAAAGAAACACGTCTTAAAAAAAACGTTTCAAGAACCGCTCAACTTCACACCAGAACATTGAAGTAGGCAGCGACAATGAACCCGACTTCACCCTTTAGCCGTAACAAGAAGAGCCAGAACTAGAAGAGAATACTACTGCGGATGACCTGCCAATGCTTGACCGATTATGTAAAGGATGCCTTCCACACGTTGATGCATTTATTGATGATGATGATGAGCACGTCATTACTGATAGTGATGATGATGATGCATTTATTGATCCCGGAGCATATATAGACGATGAAGAGTAATATTGTAATGTCAGGTAAATATATATATTATTATTTTTTTCATGTTATTACGTATTCAATTTTTTATTATGTTCATGATGATGATACACTTAAATTGTTTATTATGTTTATGTTGTACTAATTTTGTTTACTCTTTGTCATTGCGGGTGTTGACAGATGGTGGGCGTGGGTCGAGAGCGCTCCGAGCCTCCTTCCTCAGCGCGTCCTTCCATTCCACCCTAGCAGCTCCGGAGAGTGCTGCTAGACAGTATGCACACACCACCGACGGGTGCTTCTTCTTCGGTCGGGAGAGGTTGGGGGAAGACGAAGAGGGGTGCTAGAGGTGGACATGGCGGTGGGAGAGGTAGGAAGGCCCCTACATCTTCCTCGCCGCCACCCCCGGCTGATTCTCTCGACCATAGGACTGCTCCATCTGAGGTGGACCTGTCTCGGACTCCGGTCCATGAGCCTCGGGCCGCCGAGCCTTCGTCCCACAAGACTCAGGTCCTAGAGTCTTCGTCCCACGAGATGCCGGTCCCAGAGTCTTCGTCCCACGTGACTCCAGAGGCTAGTGCCCATGCTTATGGTGGTGAGGACATCTTTTCTGAGGATAGCTATAGCGAGGGCGAGCTGGTTGAGGAGGGCAAGAAGGTCTACTAGCGTGGTGGTACAAAGTTCACCCCCGTGTCGGCGACCCGCGATCAGAGGTGGTTCATTGTGCCTAATGGGGAGAAGTAAGTGCATTTACTATTTTTTAACATTTTCCTTCATGTTTCTTCAAATTAATCTCTAATGTGCTAGCGTTGTCATACTGTAGGTGTTGGGTACATGCCTATTGTGTCCACGGGCCCAACCAGGTCCTCGGTGTGATTTGCCGACAGAACTTCCCGGGGTGGGTCACGATGCCCTGTGAGGGTGAGGTTCCACAGCTAGCACTGAGCTGGGAGTTGTACTTGTCTAATGTCGGTGTTCAGGCAATGGGGGTACCCAAACTTGCCTGGCTGCGGCCCGGGGCGTGGCTCATCCGGCGGCCTGGTACGGCGCAACCTCTTCAGCAACCAGTTAAGACCCTCGCGAGGGGCCGAGACTCGCGAGGCGGATGATGCAAGACATCCCCTGGGGAGGCCTCACTAGGCTTGCTCCTGAGGATCGGAGATATCAAGGCAAGGGGCACCTCGCGAAATCCTCGTGACGTGAGCAGTGACGACCAAGGCCAGGCGGGCGCAAGTGGGCGCAGAGTGCCGGTTTCCTCTTTGGTGCTAAAGGAGCAGGTGCAGACGAGGAGTCCCAAGGCATCAGCCAAAGGTTTACATATCGGTGCAACGAGACCAATACCAGCAGGACGGCAGAGCGGAGGTCGTCACGGAGCCCACGATAGCGTCACCACCAGAGCCTTTGGCAGGCAAAGACCACCTTTTGTCTGGATAGCTTGTACTAGCTACCCCCCTTCAAATTTGGCCGTTGTGTGATCCCTTCCTGCTCAATATTTGGGAATAGGACCCGGGCCACTATAAATAGGACTAGCCACCATCATTGATCTCATCTCACCTTGAGTTGATCAGATAGAAGGCCACACACCCATAAGCTCACTCGAGCACAAGAACACCTCTCCTCAGGAGGCTGTTCACGTCATGTACTAGTTCTTCCTCAGCCTACAAGGCAATCCACCACACCACACTGGATTAGGGTATTACACCACAACGATGGCCCGAACCAGTGTAAACTTTGTGTCCCTTGTTCTTCGGATCTGACGAGCTAGGCCTAGGGATCGACGAGTAGAGAAGCTAGGGAAGAAGGAGAGATCTTCGTGCGCACCCCAGAGTTCGAACCATAAGGGTATTGCCGGAACCCAAGATCCGATATTTGGCGCGCCAGGTAGGGGTATGCCGAAACTTCCGTTCCGTCGATCCGCTTCACCGTCCCATCGGTTCCATGGCCGACGCTCGCAGAGCCCGTGCTGAGCGGCGGGCCGCCCTTGCCGCTCGCGTCGCTCAGACAGCTCCTGCCGGCGGACCGCCCCGTCGTTCTCCATCGCCTTCCGCCAACGCCGCCACTGGCCCGGCGCGACATGAATAGCAGGCCTCATCCCTGCACCCCTTCGTGTGGCGAGACGGACGCACCACGACCCCGTCACTAACCCCATCATCTCGTCATCCCATGGTCTTCGCGTACACGCGGACGCGCAGGCTATGTTTCTCATGGCATGCGAGATCATGCGCTACCGCCCCGTCGACGACTTCTATGAAGAATGGCTTCACTGCATCGCCGAGCTCACCAGCGCCGCTGGGGGCTCTCCGGCGCAATCCCTTTCGCTACCTCGTCCGCCTCCCCACGCGGACGACGTGGCCCATGAAGCTCCTTTGCTACCTCCGTGCCAAGGCAACGTCCAAGACCCAAGGCACGTGGCTCTGCGGCGTGATCGCCCACGCGCGGCGCCAGTGCACGAAGAAGGAAGCTGCCAAGAGGTCCAGCGGCCCCGCGGAGGAGCGCTAGTTCTCCCTCCACCGCCGCGTAGAGACCGCGCGCCCCCCGCCGCGGTGGCGCGCAAGGACCAAGACCAAGTTCCACCTCCCCAACATGCTACACGGCCATCGCCCCCGAGTTGCGCAACGTCAACTGGCCTAGTAAGTTCAAGCCCGACCTGCCTCTGCGCTACGACGGCACCCCCGACCCTGCAGAGTTCCTGCAGCTCGATGAGCTAAGCATCGAAGCATACGGCGGCAACGTGAAGATCATGGCAAACTCGATCCCCATGGCCCTCAAAGATGGCGCGTGCTCGTGGCTCCTGAACCTGCCCGCAGGATCGATCTCCACCTGGAGCGAGATGCGCGAGAGGTTCATCGCCAACTTCCAGGCCACCCGAGACTGCCCCCCGGCCGCGGGTGACCTGCGGCGTATCAAGCAACAACCAGGAGAAACCCTACAAAAGTTCATCCAACTCATCAACAACGTCTGCGTCAAGATCCCCAAGGTCACGGACGAGGACATCATCTCAGTGTTCTCAGATGGTGTCCGCGACATCAAGATGAAGGAGGAGCTCGCCATCCACGAAGATCTGTGCACATCCGTGGAGCTGTTCAACCTCGCGACCAAGTGCGCCAGAGCTGAGGAGGGGTGCCTCTCCCTCATCGAGCTCCACATTGCTGAGCCCGAAGACAAGAAGGCCAAGAATAAGGACGTAAAGCGCAAAGGAGCGACAGTGCTCGCAGCTGAACCAGAGATGAAGCATGGCCGCGACTACCCAGAATTATCCAAGAATAGCCGGATGTTTTGCGCCTTCCACAACATGCACAGCCACAACAACCACGACTCTCAAGAGCTCAGGGCCCTCCGCGAAGGACACGTCATCCAATGACCTGAGCGCAGCAACCATGGCTACGACTGTGGGGGAAGTCGGGCCGGGGGACGCCGGAACGACCGAGGCCCCACCAGGAGTAGCGTGATCAACCTCGGGAGGATCGTTGGAGCGATCAGCCCTATGAGGGCACCTGGAGGGACCAGCCTCATGAGGACCACCCTTAGGGAAAGGCTGGCCTTCCACCTCTCTTGCCACCAAGGAGGAACAACGACCAGGACGAGGGGGCTGGGGGCTTCCAGGAGCCATGTGGCAGCCCCTGCATCTTGGGCGGAGCACAGGCCCCAGCTTCTCAGCGCCTCTTCAAGCATTTCGTTTGGGAAGTAAACGTGGCCCTCCCCATGCTTGAGGCTACTCGACCACTTAGGTGGTCCAGGTGCCCCATCACCTTCAGTTCAGCAGACCAGCTCAAGTGCGTGCCTACGGCCGGCGCCATCCCGATGCTTTGTTCGCCCGTCATCAGCAACGTCCAAGTTACCAAGACCCTCATCGATGGTGGTGCAGGATTCAATGTCCTGTTTGTCGGGACATTTGACAGCCTCCAAGTACCCTATGATCCGTTGCTGCCTACCAAGCCCTTCTCCAGAGTGTCTAACGGCTCCACCACCCTCAAAGGGCAGGTCCTCCTGCCTGTCACCTTTGGCAAGCGCAAAAACTACCAGACTGAGCTCATTGACTTCGATGTCACCCACATCCATCTCCCTTACAACGCCATCCTCGGGTACCCAGCCCTGGCCAAGTTCATGGAAGTGACTCACCACCGGTACAATGTCCTTAAGATGCTGGGAAGCGGCAGCTTCATCACCATCGCTGTGAAGAGAAGGACGTTGTGTGCTCACTCGAGCGCGCTTACCAGGCGGCAACAGTCAAGGATCCACACAACAACAACAACATCTACCCTCTTGAGGTCGTCCCCAAGAAGAAAAAAGCAGTTGCTTGCCCTGGAGCCTCATGGGGATGTAGCACCTGGCGACAGCACTGTCGGATCTCGGGTTCCGGCAAAACCCTTAAGGTTCGAACTCTGGGGTGCGCACGAAGATCTCTCCTTCTGCCCAAGCTCGTCTAGCCAACAACCCTATAGCTCGTCAGATCCGAAGAACAGGTGACACAAGATTTATACTTGTTCGGTCCACCGCTGCGGTGTAATACCCTAATCCAGTGTGGTGCGGTGGATTGCCTTAGGATGAGGAACAACTAATACATGGATGAACTGCCTCCCGAGGAGAGGAGTTCTTGTGCTCGAGTGAGCTGGTGGTGTGTGGCATTCTATCTGATCAACTCAAGATGAGATCAACTCCCGATCCGATCCCCTGATCCCAATGGTGATGGCTAGTCCTATTTATAGTGGCTCGGGTACTCTTCCCAAATATTGAGCGGGAAGGGATCCCACAACGGCCAAATTTGAAGGGGGACAACCAGTACAAGCTATCCTCACAAAAGGTGGTCTTCGCCTGCCAAAGGCTCTGGTGGTGACACCGCCGTGGGCTCCGCGATGACCTCCGTCTTGCTTTCCTGATGGTCTTAGTCTTGTTGCACCGATATGGAAACCTTTGCCTGATGCCTTGGGACTCTTCGCCTTCACCTACTCCTTTAGCACCAAAGAGGAAACTGGCACCTCAGCACCCGCTGGCGCCCGCCTGGCCTTGGTCGTCACTCCTCACGTCACGAGGACCTCGTGAGGTGCCCCACGCCTCGATATCTCTCATCCTCGCAAGCCATCCTGGTTAGGCCGCCCTAGGGGATGCCTTGTGTCATCTGCCTCGCGAGGCTTGGCCCCTCACAAGGGTATTGAGTGGTCACTGAAGATGCTGGGCCATACCAGGCCGCCTAGTGAACCACGCCCTAGACTGCAGGCAGGCAAGTCTGGGTACCCCCGTTCCCAGAATGCCGACAGTAGCCCCCGGGCCAAAGGTGCGCTCGGGCTTGGCTTCGCGGCGAAGCCAAGGGACAAGCACGGAGCGCCGCGGGCCCCAAAAGCCCGCGGGCTTGTCTGACGCGTGGCAATTGACGGGACATGGGCATCTTCACCTCCCACGCAGCCTCGGCAATTGCGCTACTTGACAAGTCCCTGCATGCATAGCAGATCATCATTACCTGTGATTACGGAGGCCGGCGGTTGGCCTTCTCCTTGCTATAAATAAGGCAGCGAGCGGAGCCCCCGCTGCCCATCTTCTTCCTTCGTTCCTCTCGCCTCTTCTTCTTCCTTGCCCAGCGCTCGGCCGAGCCACTCATGGCGCCAATCCTACGATTTTCCACCGCTGTGAAGGGGAAGTGTCCTCGCGAGGAGCCAGAGGTACTCCCTCCAAAGAAAAGACCACTGCGTCCTCATGGCGCCGCCATGAGACCGGAAGTGACGAGGCCTTGGCACGATCGGCCTCCCCCTGGCTATCGGTTGCCCCTTTACGCCAGGGCATCGGGCCATGGTGAGGGAGTTGGCGACCAGCGCCGCCCGCGCCATGGTCGCACTGACTGTGCTGTAGTGGTGCACGCCACCGTCCCTTGAGCACACGCCAGAGGCTCTTCGCATGAGTTCGTGGTATGGGCAGCTATGCCTCCTACATCCTAGATACGCTTCCTGCCATTCTTCGCCGCGGAGATGCCGCCGAGGGGGCCGCTCGAGCTGTAGTTGTGACACGCCGAGTGCCGGACCGCGGCGACGAGGGCAGAGGTGGAAGCCGTCTCCCCCAGCAAGGTCTTCATGACTCGCGGATGGGGCGAGGTCGCCCGCGCCTGCGGCTCGGAAGGCGCCCTCACTATCCACTTAGAGTATGACAACGCCTCCATGTTGTGCTTCAAGGTGTAGATGAGGAGGGACGTCGTCTGGAATGTTTCTCTAGAGGGGGCCGTCGGGATGTAGATGCAGCTGGTGCTGTGCCAGACGTCGATCCCGCCACTAGCTCATCCAATGGCAGCGATGGCCTCCGGAGGTCCAGCATCTCTTCTCAGTCTGATGAGTCTCCGGAGACAAGCGACGACAGCTACGCGCCCACGAGCTCGCGGCGCGCCCGGAACGCGTCGGGCTCGCGAGCACGTCGCTGGTGGTGACCCGCCTAGGTTGAAGGGGGGCCATCGTGGCCCATTATTGATGACGGCGTCGGTGATGGGGGCCCTAGTTAGGATCCCCTGAAGTCCTTTTGTGGTGTTCCCTGCGAGGATTCAAAGCCAACCCTACGGGGGTATGTAAAGAACTTGTAATGCTTTTGCTTCTATCCTGCAGTTTTGCTAGTACACCCTACTTGTGAGCCTCGTTTCAGCAATATCGCCCGTTTTTTCCCTTTCGGTTGCATAGTGCTCTACGCCGGCAGGCCTCGGTCCCAAGGCAAGCTGCAGCCATCGCTTGTATGCCAGGTCGCGATGCCATGGTCAAGGCCAGGAGGTGAGCGGCCGGAGGTCCGGTAAGAGCTCCTGAGGCACGATGCTCAAGAGGTCCCCCTTGGCGTGAAAGCGGCTTTCGGAAGCTAAAAAAGCGAGGTTGCGTTGCTGACGCGTGACTACCGAATCCCATTCTGCGAGCTTGGATGGGGCATCAAGGAATTAACGACTTATCTTGATGGTCGTGAGGTGGTTCTCCAAATGGCGTGCCTGGTTTGTTCACGAGGCTGAGATTTCGCGATTCCCTACTACTGGTCCTGGAGTTCTACGTCGGCAGGGCCTGGCCCCGCGTACCTCAGCCGCCGCTGGCTTTGACCGGAAACCAGGACAAGACCGGGCAGTGAGGGGCTACGGGACCAGTTAGGCCCTTGGATCGCGATGCCCAAGGGTCCCCCTTGACGTACGAATGGACCTGAAGGAAGGGAATGCTGGACCCGGGCCTTGATGTTCTGTGTCGGCAGGGCCCGGCCCCGCATGTACGTCAGCCGTCACTGGCCTTGAGCGGAAACCAAGACAAGACCAGGGAGTGAGGGGCCACGGGACCAGTTAGGCCATTAGGTCGCGATGCCCAAGGGTCCCCCTTGACGTACGAACAAGTCCAAGCTCTCTAAGCCGGCTTCCCCTTCTCCCATCCTTCTTGTTGCTCTGGGTCCTCGGGTCCCGACCCTCGAGCGATGTTCAGCCGCCGTTGGTATGCCAGGTCGCGATGCTGAGGGACCCCCCTTTAACACGCTAGCGAATAACATGAGGAGGGGAGACCGTCGGTACTGCATGTCGTCATGCCCCCGAGACTCCGGTGGGTTAGCCTGCAGCAGAACGACTTAGGGCCGCGCCCGCGCTGGGATTCCGATGATTGCACAGGGAGATAGATGCACCGAGGACCTGGTGAGGTGACGCTTGTGGAGCGGGCCGCGGGTCAGAGCTCGGTCCCTCGGGTTTGTCAGCGTTGCAGAGACGGACCCGTGCACAAGCGCCGTGCCAACGTATGCAGCTCCCGTTGCGAGATGAGCAGAAGTCCATTAGGTGGCGAAGGAGACCCGAAGGGGTGATGGTCAAACAGATGAGTGATTCAAATGTAACTGACAACTATAGATGGGAGGACAATTCATGCCATAAGGACGGACCTATGCGGCCTAGGGATGATGCAGCCCGAGGGGCGCCCCCAACAAGGTGAACAGAGATGCGAAAGGATATACATCGCAGGGATATGCCCGTGCGACCTGGGAATGATGCAGCCCGAGGAGCGCTCCCAGTTGAACAAAAACCGGAAAATGTCACCTGGCATAGTTGCTGAAGTAGTGTTGGTGCAGCTAAAGACGCTCGACGCAGATGTAGTTCCTTACGTGCCGCCTGGCTCCAGCGCCTTGTGAGGCTCCTGGGTTCCCCAGATCTCATAGAGGGCCGAGTCCAACTCCGCCTGGATCTCCGTATGCCTGGCCTCGCGAGTCTCCAGTTTCCCGGATGTGGCGCTGGTGCAGGGCCGCCTGGTTCGGCAGGCCGAAGGGCATACGTAAGTAGCTGTGAGGGGGACCCTAGCACCGGCCCACCTGGGAAGGCCAGTAGAACTAATGGGATGCGATCCGGTTGAGTGCGGGGACGTTGACGCAGACGCGCATCCCGTCTCCTGAGCCTGGGCGACAGCTGCCCTCAAAGGAACCGGGCGGCGCTCGCCCCGCATGGCTCTTGGCTCCTATAGGTCTTCAATGGTCTGGTTGATGAACTCCTGAGTGCTTGGTGCCTCACGCCTTGAGGCCTCTAGAGGAAAGTGCGCGGCAAAGCACTCCTCCACATGGTGCTCGAGCGCCTCCCTCGTGACATTGGCTAAGTCTGAGGCCCTCCAGAGGAGAGCCCCCGAGCCCAGCCTAGGGGGGGCGCCGGGCGCGCCTTCCTATGCGAGAGAGGGAGGCGGCCCCTCCCTTGGCATAGGTCCCACGGTGCTGCCGCCCTGTGCTACATCCACATGGGGCTCCAGGGCGAGCAACTGCTTCTTCTTCTTGGGGACGACCTCAGGTGGGTAGACGACGATGTCGCTGTTTGGATCCTCGAGTGCTGCCGCCTGGTAAGCGCGCTCGAGTAAGCACATTGCGTCCTTCTCCTCGTAGGCGATTGTAATGACACCGCCACTCCCTGGCATCTTGAGAACATTGTAGCCGTGGTGATTCAGTGCCATGAACTTGGCTAGGGCCGGGTACCCGAGGATGGCGTTGTAAGGGAGGTGGATATGGGCGACATCAAAGTCGATGAGCTCAGTGTGGTAGTTGTCGTGTGTGCCGAAGGTGACAGGTAGGCGGACCTGCCCTACATGGGTGGTGGAGCCGTCAGTCACTCCGGAGAAGGGCTTAGTAGGCAGCAGTTGATCGCAGGGTACTTGGAGGTTGTCGAATGTCTCGATGGACAGGACGTTGAGCCTTGCGCCACCGTCGATGAGGGTCTTGGTAAATTGGACGTTGCTTATGACCGTTGAACAAAGCATCGGGAGGGCGCCAGCCGTAGCTGCGTACTTGAGCTGGTCTGCCGAACTGAAGGTAATGGGGCATCTGGACCATCTGAGTGGGTGAGTAGAGCCTGGTGAGAGCCGCGTTTACTTCACGGGCGAATTGCTTGAAGAGGCGCTGAGAGGCCGGGGCCTGTGCTCCGCCCAAGATGCAGGCGATGGCACCCGGCTCCTAGAAGCCCCCAGCCCCCTCGGCATGGTCGTCGTTTCTCCTTGGCGGTGGCATAGGTGGTAGGCCGGCCCTGCCCTGAGGGCGGTCCTCCCGGGGCTGGTCCCTCCAGGCGTCCTCGCGTGGCTGGCCGCGCCAACGGTCCTCCTGAGGCTGATCACGCCACTCCTGGCGAGGGCCGCGATTGTCTCCCCCGTGGCCGTAGTCAGGTTTGCCGCGCTCGGGGCGTTGGATTATGCGTCCTTCGCGGAGGGCCCTAAGCTCTTGACAGTCATGAGTATTGTGGTTGTGCACGGTGTGGAAGGCGCAAAATGCTTGGCCTTTCTTGGGTGGCTCTGGGTAGTCGCGACCGCGCTTCATTTCTGGTTCGGCTGCAAGCACTGCCGCTCCTTTGTGCTTTACGTCCTTGCTCTTGGCCTTCTTGTGTTCGGGTTCAGCAGCGGGGAGCTCGACGAGGGAGAGGTGCCCCTCCTCAACTCTGGCGCACTTGGTCGCAAGGTTGAACAGCTCCAGGAACGTGTACAAATCTTCGTGGATGGCGAGCTCCTCCTTCATCTTGACGTCGCGGACACCATTTGAGAATGCCGAAATGATGGCCTCATCCGTGACCTTGGGGATCTTGACGCAGACGCTGTTGAAGTGTTGGATGAAGTTCTGTAGGGTTTCTCCTGATTGTTGCTTGATATGCCGCAGGACACTTGCGACCGGGGGACGGTCTCGGTTGCCCTGTAAGTTGGCGATGAACTGCTCACGCATCTCACTCCAGGTGGAGATCGATCTCGCGGGCAGGTTCAAGAGCCATGAGCGTGCACCATCCTTGTGGGCCATGGGGAACCATTTCGCCATGATCTTGTCGTTGCCGCCGGACGCTTCGATGCTCAGCTCGTAGAGCTGCAGGAACTCCGCGGGGTCGAGGGTGCCGTCATAGCGGGGAGGTAGGTCGGGCTTGAACTTCCTAGGCCAGTTGACGTTGCGCAACTCGTGGGTGAGGCCCTTGCATTCTATTGTCGACATCGGAGCTTGTTGGGGAGGGGGAACTTGGTCCTGGTCCTCATGCGCTACCACGGTGGGGGTGCCCGGTCTCAGCGCAGCGATGGAGGGAGTGCGGGCGCTCCTCCGCGGGGCCGCTGGATCTCTTGGCAGCTTCCTTCTTCGTGCACTGGCGTCGCACATGGGCGGTCACACCATGGGGCCACGTGCCTTGGGTCTTGGACGACGCCTTGACGCAGGGGTAGCAGTGGAGCTTCATAGGCCTCGTCGTCCTCATGGGGAGGCGGACGAGGCACGGAGAGGGATGGCGCAGGAGAGCCCCCAGCGGCGCTGACGAGCTCGGCGATGCGGTCAAGCCATTCTTCGTAGAATTCGTTGAATATGCGGTAGTGTAGGAGCTCGCGTGCCATGAGCAACGCAGCCTGCGCGTCCGTGGGTCCGCAGCGAGTATGGGATGAAGAGACCGCTGGAGTCAGCGACGGGGTAGCGGTGCGTCCATCATGCCCCACGGAGGGGTGCAGGGATGAAGCTTGCTGTTCATGCGCCGTCGGGCCGGTGGCGGCGTTGGCGGCAGGCTATGGAGAACGGTGACGTGGTCTTCCGACAGGAGCAGTCTGAGCGACGCGGACAGCAAGGGCAGCCCGCCGCTCAGCACGGGCTATGCGAGCGTCGGCCATGGAACTGCTGGGACGACGGAGCGTTGATCGGCGGAAGGGAAGTTTCGGCACACCCCTACCTGGCACGCTAAATGTCGGATCTAGGGTTCCGGCAAAACCCTTAAGGTTCGAACTCTAGGGTGTGCACGAAGATCTCTCCTTCCACCCTAGCTCGTCTACCGAACAACCCTAGGCCTAGCTCGTCAGATCCGAAGAACAAGGGACACAAGATTTATACTGGTTCAGGCCACTGATGTGGTGTAATACCTAATCCAGTGTGGTGTGGTGGATTGCCTTATAGGCTGAGGAAGAACTAGTACATTGATGAACTGCCTCCTAAGGAGAGGAGTTGTTGTGCTCGGGTGAGCTGGTGGTGTGTGGCCTTCTATCTGATCAACTCAAGATGAGATTAACTCTCGATCCCATCAGATCATCCCAATGGTGGTGGCTAGTCCTACTTATAGTGGCTCGGGTCCTATTCCCAAATATTGAGCGGGAAGGGATCCCACAACCGCCAAACTTGAAGGGGGACAACCAGTACTAGGTATCCTGACAAAAGGTGGTCTTCGCCTGCCAAAGGCTCTGATGGTGACGGCGCCGTGGGCTACGCGATGACCTCCGTCCTGCTGCCCTGGTGGTCTTGGTCTTGTTGCACCTATATGGAAACATTTGCCTGATGCCTCGGGACTCTTCGCCTGCACCTGCACCTTTAGCACCAAAGAGGAAATTGCCACTCTGCGCCCACTAGCGCTCGCCTAGCCTTGGTCGTCACTGCTCACGTCATGAGGACCTCGTGAGGTGCCCATCACCTCGATATCTCTGATCCTCACGAGCCGGCCTGGTGAAGCCGCCCCTCGGATGCCTTGTGTCGTCGGCCTCGCGAGGCTTGGCCCCTCGCGAGGGTCTTGAGTGGTCGCTGAAGATGCTGGGCCGTACCAGGCCGCCTGGTGAGCCACGCCCTGGGCCGCAAGCAGCCAAGTCTGGGTACCCCTGTTCCCAGAACGCCTACAAGCACCTCGGGACCTACACCTATTGAGGGGCTGCCTCCCTCCCTAGGAAGGCTCGCCTGGCGCCCCCCTCAGGCTGGGCTCGGGGACTCTCCTTTGGAGGGCCTCTAACTTTGCCAATGTCACGAGGGAGGCACTCGGGCACCATGTGGAGGAGTGCTTCACCGCACATTTCCCTCTAGAGGCCTCAAGGCGTGAGGCACCAAGCGCTGAGGAGTTCATCCGCCAGACCATTGAAGACCTACAGGTGCCAAGGGCAATGCGGGGCGAGCGCCGCCCGACGCCTCGGAGTGCAGCTGTCGCCCCAGGCTCAGGCGACGGGCTACGCGTCTGCATCAACGTCCCCGCACTCAACAGGACTGCATCTCAGGAGCTCTACCGGCCTTCCCAGGTGGGCCGGTGCGAGGGTCCCCATCACAGCTGCGTATGCATGCCTTTCGGCCTACCGAACCAAGCGACCCTACACCAGCACCATATGCAGGACGTCCTGGCGACTCGCGAGGCCTGGCACTAAGAGATCCTGGAGGAGTTGGGCTCGGGTCTCCGCGAGATCTGGGGAACCCCAAAGCCTCACGGGGTGCCGGAGCCTGGCGACGCATGAGGAGCAGCATCTGCATCGAGTGTCTTCAGCTACACCAACACTACTTCAGCAACTGTGCCAGGTGACATTTTCCGGTTTTTGTTCAACTGGGAATGCCCCTCGGGCTGCATCATTCCCAGGTCGCACGGGCCGGTACCTGCGGCGTGTATCCTTTTGCGTCTTGAGCTCACCTTGTCGGGGGCGCCCCTTGGGCCGCATCATCCGCAGACCACACAGGTCCGTCCTTCTGGCATGCATCTCATTTGGCGTCGCTTGATTTAGGCCCAGTTTGGTTCGGCTGTGGATTTCTAAAAGCGGCTGTGAAAAATCTTCTGTGGAAAAACAGCTGTGGAAACTCTGATGTGAAAAAAGATGTAGGTCATTTGGCAAACCAGCTGATACAGCTTTTTCATATTTTTGCCCGCAGTGAAATCAGATTTTGGAAAGCACGTCCTAGGCTGATTCCGCTTTTGGTTTAGATTTTGGAAACGGATTTTTAGAATCGGATTCAGCTGGGTTCGTCCTTTGGTTCAGATTCTGCTGCGCGGCAGCGACATCCGTCGATAAAAGTTGAACCAAACAGGGCCTTAGTCTGTTTTCCCCTGTAATTTGCCTTACGAGCATCGCCTACTTACTCATCACCCCTTTTGGTCTCCTTCGCTTCATAATGGACTACTGCTCATCTCGCAACGGGGGCTGCATACGTTGGCACGACGCTGGTGCTCGGGTCCGTCCCTGCAACGATAGCAAACCCGAGGGACGGAGCTCTAACCCGCAGCCCGCTCCGCAAGCGTCACATCACTAGGTCCTCGGTGCCTTCGTCTTCCTGTGGAATTATCAGAAGCCCAGCAGCGGGCGCGGCCCTAAGTTCTTCCGCTATACGCTAACCCGCAGGAGTCTCAGGAGCACGACGACAGGCAATCCCGTCGGTCTCCCCTCCTCACATATTTTGCTTGCGCATTGAACGGGGGGCCTCTGAGCATCGCGTTTCAGGGGCTCTTACCAACTCTCCAGCCCTCACCCCTTGGCCTTGACCACAACATCTCGACCTAGCATAACAACGGCGGCTGAGCTTCGCTCGAGGGTCGGGACCCGAGGACGCAGAGCATCAAGAAGGATGGGAGAAGGGGAGGCCGGCTTAGAGAGCTCAGGCCCATTCGTACGTCAAGGGGGACCCTTGGGCATCATGACCCAAGGGCCTAACTGGTCCCGTAGCCCCTCACTCCCTGGTCCTGTCCTAGTGATCCGGTCAAGCCAGCGGAGACTGAGGTACGCGCGGGGCCGGGCCCTGCAGACGCAAAACACCAAGGACTAAGTCCATCATTCCCTTCCCAAAGGCCGTTCGTATGTCAAGGGGGACCCTTGGGCATCGCGACCCAAGGGACTAACTGGTCCAATAGCTCCTCACTCCCTGGTCTTGTCCTGGTGATTCGGTCAAGCCAGCGGCGGCTGAGGTAGGCGCGGGGCTGGCTCTGCTGACGCAGAACTCTGGGGCCAGCGGGGAGGAAATCACGAAATCTCAGCCTTGCGACATCAGAAACAAGCCAGGTGCGCTGCTTAAAGAATCACATCATGCTCGTCATGATAAGTCGTTAACTCTTTATTGTCCCATCCTCACTCGAAGAATGGGATTTGGCAGTCATGCGTCGGCAACGCCACCTCGCTTTTTAACCTCCAGAAGCCGCTTGCACACCAAGGAGGATCTCTTGAGCATCGCGCCTCAGGAGCTCTTACCGGACCTCGAGCTGCTCACCTCCTAGCCTTGATCACGGCATCGCTACCTGGCATACCAGCAACGCCTGCAGCTTGCCTTGGGACTGGGGCCTGCCGGCGTAGAGCACTATGCTACCGAAAGGATAAAAAAGGGGCGATATTGCCGAAACGGGACTCACAAATAGGGTGTACTAGCAGGGATAACAAGATAGGAGAAAAAACATTACAAGTTCTTTACATACCCTCGTGGGGTTGGCTTCGAACCCTCGCAGGGAACGCCATAAAAGGACTTCAGGGGATCCTAACTACGTCCGCCATCGTCGACGCCATCATACAACAGTGGTCCACGATGGCCCACCTCCAACCTTGCGCGTATCACCACTAGCGACGTGCTCGCGAGCCCGACGCATTTCGGGCGTGCCACGAGCTCGGGGGCGCGTAGCTATCATCGCTCGTCTCCGGAGACTCGTCGGACTCTGGAGAGTTGTTGTACCCCCGGAGGCCATCGCTGCTGCTGGACGAGTTGGTGGCAGGGTCGACGGCTGGCATGGGGCCAGCCGCTACATCGTCCCGACGGTCCCCTCCAGGGCAGCACTCCAGGCGGCGTCCCTCCTCATTGAACGACTTGAAGAGTAGCACGAAGGCGCCATCGTACTCGAACTGGATGGCGAGGGCGCCTTCCACACCGCAGACGCGGGCGACCTCGCCCCATCCGTGTGTCATGAAGACCTTGCCAGGGGAGACGAGCTCAACCTCAGCCCTTATTGCCAGGGCCAGGCACTCGGCGTGTCGCAACCACAGCTCTTACGGCCCCCTCGGCGGCATCTCCGCGGCGAAGAATGGCGGGAAGTGTATCCAGGATCAGGGAGGCATCACCGCCCACACCACGAACTCATGCGAGGAGCCTCTAGTGTGCGCTCGTGGGATGACGGCCTACACCTCTACAGCGCGATCAATGCAGCCATGGTGCGGGCGGCACTAGGCGCTGCCTTCCCCTCCGTGGCCTGGTGCTCTAGCATAAAGGGGCAGCGCGTAGCAAAGGGGAGGCCTCTCGTGCCAAGGCCTCGTCACTTCCGACCTCATGGCGGCGCCATGAGGGCGGAATGTTCTTTTTATGGGGGGCACTTCTGGCTCCTCGCGAAGAGTCTTCGCCTTCTCAGCGGAAGAAAATCGCCGGATCGGCGCCATGAGTAGCTCGGCCAAGCGAGAAGCAAGGAAGAAGAAGAAGCGGGAGGGACGAAGGAAGAAGATGGGCAGTGAGGACTCCGCCTGCCGCCTTATTTATAGCCAGGAGAAGGCCAACCGCTGGCCTCCATAATCGCAGGTAATGATGGTCTTTTGTGCATGTAGGGACTTGTCAAGTCGCGTAGTCGACGAGGCTGCGTGGGGAAGTGGAGACGCCCACGTCCAATCAATCGCCACGCGTCAATCAAGGCCGCAGGCTTTTGGGGCCCGCGGCGCTCCGCACTTGACCCTTGGCGTCGCCGCGAAGCCAAGCCCGAACGCACTTGGGCCCGGGGGCTACTGTCGGCGTTCTGGGAACGGGGGTACCCAGAATTGCCTGCCTGCGGCCCGGGGTGTGGCTCATCAGGCGGCCTAGTAAGGCCCAGCCCCTTCAGCATCCACTCAAGACCCTCTCGAGGGGTCGTGCATCGCGAAGCGGACGACGCAAGACATCCCCTGGGGCGGCCTCACTAGGATGGCTCCTGAGGATCGGAGATATCAAGGCAAGGGGCACCTCGCAAAGTCCTCGTGAGGTGAGCAGTGACGACCAAGGCTAAGCGGGCGCAGAGTGCCAGTTTCCTCTTTGGTGCTAAAGGTGCAGGTGCAGGCGAGGAGTCCCGAGGCATCAGGCAAATGTTTCCATATCGGTGCAACGAGACCAAGACCAGGAGGACGACAGAGCGGAGGTTATCGTAGAGCCCACGGCGCGTCACCACCAGAGCCTTTGGGAGGCGAAGACCACCTTTTGTTAGGATAGCTTATACTAGCTGCCCCCCTTCAAATTTGGCCGCTGTGGGATCCCTTCCCGCTCAATATCTGGGAAGAGCACCCATGCCACTATAAATAGGACTAGCCACCACCATTGATCTCATCTCATCTTGAGTTGATCAGATAAAAGGCCACACACCCACAAGCTCACTCGAGGACAAGAACACCTCTCCTCAGGAGGCTGTCACCCCATGTGCTAGTTCTTCCTTAGCCTACAAGGCAATCCACCACAAAACACTGGATTAGGGTATTACACCACAACGGTGGCCTAAACCAGTATAAACCTTGTGTCCCTTGTTCTTCGGATCTGACGAGCTAGGCCTAGGGATCGGCGAGTACACGAGCTAGGGCGGAAGGAGAGATTTTCGTGCGGACCCCAGAGTTTGAACCACAAGGGTTTTGCCGAAACCCAAGATCTGACAGCTGCCCCGGCCCCGCCGTAGGAGAGGGTTGACGGTGTCTTGTGCGAGACGGTGGCCGACATTGTGACCTGGACGATTTTGGTAATTTCTCCTTTACAGAATTAAAAAGCAATAGCACCTAGTGATTGTACTAATTAGTGTTGTCTTGTTTGACTGCACACCTTCTACAGGTGTCTTGAGGAACACGAGGCGGACGCGGCTATGGTTGTCGAAGCCGAGTGCAAGCGCCTACTTCAGAACTTACGACACGAGGCTCGGGTGCAGGCTGTTCGAGACTACTATGCCTCGAGTAACATTAAGAGGGCCAAGAAGAAGTGTCGTGCCAAGTTTCTTAGTAAGGAGAAGTACATGAAGGTAATTACCTATTCTTAAGGCCTTGTACTTTCATTGATTTCACTCATAGGTGTAGCGCTGAAATTTCTCATGTCTAACTTAGGTGCCCCCGATATGGTGTGCGGATATGATGGACTGTTGGGAGGTGTTGGTGGATGAGTGGTGCCCTCCCCAATGGCCAGCCGTCTGTTCAAACACGAACATGTCACCGTGTACCCTCGACACCGGGGGTCATTTGGCAAACCAGCTGATACAGCTTTTTCATATTTTTGCTCGCAGCGAAATCAGATTTTGGAAAGCACGTCCTAGGCTGATTCCGCTTTTGGTTTAGATTTTGGCAACTGATTTTTAGAATCGGATTCTGTTGGGTTCGCCCTTTGGTTCAGATTCTGCTGCGTGGTAGCGAAATCTGTCGATAAAAGCTGAACCAAACAGGGCCTTGGTCTGTTTTCCCCTACAATTTGCCTTACGAGCATCGCCTACTTACTCATCACCCCTTCTGGTCTCCTTCGCTGCCTAATGGACTACTGCTCATCTCGCAACGGGGACTGCATACGTTGGCACGACGCTTGTGCTCGGGTCCATCCCTGCAACGCAGACAAACCCGAGGGACAGAGCTCTGACCCGCTGCCTGATCCGCAAGCGTCACCTCACCAGGTCCTCGGTGCCTTCTTCTTCCTGCGGAATTATCAGAAGCCCAGCGGCAGGCGCGGCCCTAAGTTCTTCCACTATAGGCTAACCCGCAGGAGTCTCAGGAGCACGGCGAAAGGCAATCCCGTCGGTCTCCCCTCCTCACATATTTTTCTTGCGCATTAAAGGGGGGGGGCTCTGAGCATCGCGTCTCAGGGGCTCTTACCAACTCTCCAGCCCTCACGCCTTGGCCTTGACCACAACATCTCGACCTGGCATACCAATGACGGCTGAGCTTCACTCGAGAGTCGGGACCCGAGGTCGCAGAGCATCAAGAATGATGGGAGAAGTGGAGGCCGGCTTAGAGAGCTCAGGCCCGTTCGTACGTCAAGGGGGACCCTTGGGCATCACGACCCAAGGGCCTAACTGGTCCCGTAGCCCCTCACTCCCTGGTCTTGTCCTGGTGATCCGGTCAAGCCAGCGGAGACTGAGGTACGCGTGGGGCCGGGCCCTGCAGACGCAAAACACCAAGGACTAAGTCCATCATTCCCTTCCCAAAGGCCGTTCGTATGTCAAGGGGGACCCTTGGGCATCGCGACCCTAGGGCCTAACTCGTCCCATAGCCCCTCACTCCCTGGTCTTGTCCTGGTGATCCGGTCAAGCCAGCGGCGGCTGAGGTACGCGCGGGGCTGGCTCTGCCGACGCAGAACTCTGGGGCCAGCGAGGAGGAAATCGCGAAATCTCAGCCTTGCGACATCAGAAACAAGCCAGACGCGCTACTTAAAGAATGACCTCATGCTCGTCAAGATAAGTCGTTAACTCTTTACTGTCCCATCCTCACTCGAAGAATGGGATTTGGCAGTCACGCGTCGGCAACGCCACCTCGCTTTTTAACCTCCAGAAGCCGCTTGCACACCAAGGAGGATCTCTTGAGCATCGCACCTCTGGAGCTCTTACCGGACCTCGGGCTGCTCACCTCCTGTCCTTGACCACGGCATCGCTACCTGGCATACCAGCAACGCCTGCAGCTTGCCTTGGGACTGGGGCCTACCGGCGTAGAGCACTATGCTACCGAAAGGATAAAAAGGGGCGATATTGCCGAAACGGGACTCACAAATAGGGTGTACTAGCAGGGATAACAAGATAGGAGCAAAAGAATTACAAGTTATTTACATACCCTCATGGGGTTGGCTTCGAATCCTTGTAGGGAACGCAATAAAAGGACTTCAGGGGATCCTAACTACGTCCGCCATCGTCGACGCCATCATACAATAGTGGGCCACGATGGCCCACCTCCAACCTTGCGCGTATCACCACTAGCGACGTGCTCGCGAGCCCGACGCATTTCAGGCGTGCCACGAGCACGGGGGCGCGTAGCTATCGTCGCTCGTCTACGGAGACTCGTCGAACTCAGGAGAGCTGATGTACCCCCGGAGGCCATCGCTGCTGCTGGACGAGTTGGTGGCAGGGTCGACGGCTGGCGTGGGGCCAGCCGCTGCATCGTCCCGACGGTCCCCTCCAGGGCAGCACTCCAGGCGGCGTCCCTCCTCATTGAACGACTTGAAGAGTAGCACGAATGCGCTATCGTACTCGAACTGGATGGCGAGGGCGCCTTCCACACCGCAGACGCGGGAATCCTCGCCCCATCCGTGTGTCATGAAGACCTTGCCTGGGGAGACGACCTCAACCTCAGCCCTCATCGCCAGGGCCAGGCACTCGGCGTGTCGCAACCACAGCTCTTACGGCCCCCTCGATGGCATCTCCACGGCGAAGAAAGGCGGGAAGTGTATCCAGGATCAAGGAGGCATCGCCGCCCACACCATGAACTCATGCGAGGAACCTCTAGTGTGCGCTCGTGGGACGGTGGCCTGCACCACTACAGCGCGATCAACGCGGCCATGGTGCGGGCGGCACTGGGCGCTGCCTTCCCCTCCATGGCCTGGTGCCCTAGCATACAGGGGCAGCGGGTAGCCAGGGGGAGGCCGCTCGTGCCAAGGCCTCTTCACTTCCGACCTCATGGCGGCGCCATGAGGGCGGAATGGTCTTTTCTTCGGGGAGGGGGGCACTTCTGGCTCCTTGCGAGGAGTCTTCGCCTTCTCAGCGGTAGAAAATCGCCGGATCGGCGCCATGAGTAGCTCGGCCAAGCGAGAAGCAAGGAAGAAGAAGAAGCGGGAGGGACGAAGGAAGAAGACGGGCAGTGAGGACTCCGCCTGCTGCCTTATTTATAGCCAGGAGAAGGCCAACCTCCAGCCTCCATAATCACATATAATGATGGTCTTTTGTGCATGTAGGGACTTGTCAAGTCGCGTAGTCGAGGAGGCTGCGTGGGGAAGTGGAGACACCCACGTCCTATCAATCGCCACGCTTCAATCAAGGCCGCAGGCTTTTGGGGCCCGCGGCGCTCCGCACTTGACCCTTGGCTTCGCCGAGAAGCCAAGCCCGAACGCACTTGGGCCCGGGGGCTACTGTCGGCGTTCTGGGAACGGGGGTACCCAGAATTGCATGCCTGCGGCCCGGGGCGTGGCTCATCAGGCGGCCTGGTACGGCCCAGCCTCTTCAGCAACCACTCAAGACCCTCTCGTGGGGTCGTGCATTGCGAAGCAGACGACGCAAGACATCCCCTGGGGCGGCCTCACTAGGATGGCTCCTGAAGATCGGAGATATCAAGGCAAGGGGCACCTCGTGAAGTCCTTGTGAGGTGAGCAGTGACGACGAAGGCTAAGCGGGCGCAAGCGGGCGTAGAGTGCCAGTTTCCTCTTTGGTGCTAAAGGAGCAGGTGCAAGCGAGGAGTCCCGAGGCATTAGGCAAATGTTTCCATATCGGTGCAACGAGACCAAGACCAGGAGGACGGCAGAGCGGATGTCATCATAGAGCCCACGGCGCATCACCACCAGAGCCTTTGGCAGGCGAAGACCACCTTTTGTTAGGATAGCTTATACTAGCTGCCCCCCTTTCAAATTTGGCCGCTGTGGGATCCCTTCCCGCTAAATATTTGGCAAGAGCACCCGGTCCACTATAAATAGGACTAGCCACCACCACTGATCTCATCTCATCTTGAGTTGTTCAGATAGAAGGTCACAAACCCACAAGCTCACTCAAGCACAAGAACACCTCTCCTCAGGAGGCTGTCACCCCATGTACTAGTTCTTCCTTAGCCTACAAGGCAATCCACCACACAACACTGGATTAGGGTATTACACCACAACGGTGGCCTGAACCAGTATAAACCTTGTGTCCCTTTTTCTTCGGATCTGACGAGCTATGCCTAGAGATCGGCGAGTACACGAGCTAGGGCGGAAGGAGAAATTTTCGTGCAGACCCCAGAGTTTGAACCACAAGGGTTTTGCCGAAATCCAAGATCTGACAGCTGCCCCGGCCACGGCGTAGGAGAGGGTCGACGGTGTCTTGTGCGAGACGGTGGCCGACATTGTGACATGGACGATTCAGGTAATTTCTCCTTTACAGAATTAAAAATCAATAGCACCTAATGATTGTACTAATTAGTGTTGTCTTGTTTGACTGCAGACTTTCTACAGGTGTCTTGAGGAACACGAGGCAGACGCGGTTATGGTTGTCGAAGCCGAGTGCAAGCGCCTACTTCAGAACATACGACACGAGGCTCGGGTGCAGGCTGTTCGAGACTACTATGCCTCGAGTAACATTAAGAGGGCCAAGAAGAAGTGTCGTGCCAAGTTTCTTAGTAAGGAGAAGTACATGAAGGTAATTACCTATTCTTAAGGCCTTGTACATAGTTTCATTGATTTCATTCATAGGTGTAGCGCTGAAATTTCTCTTGTCTAACTTAGGTGCCCCCGAGATGGTGTGCGGATATGATGGACTACTGGGAGGTGTTGGTGGATGAGTGGTGCCCTCCCAAATGGCCAGCCGTCTGTTCACACACGAACACGTCACCGTGTACCCTCGACACCAGGGGTGATGCACCGCAGCTCACGTCGAAGGAGACCCGTCCAGAAGCATGGTACGCAAGAAATCTGGCGGGCGCTTTTGTAGACCCGAAACCCCACATGCCCGGGAGGGACCCCGTCAAGGCGTGTGGCGGCTATGGGCTGCCCTAGGTGAACCTGATCACCCCTAGGGCCTTGAGGTTTGCCGCCCTGCAACAAGAAGAATAGACGAAGAACGAGTAGAACAAGAACCAGGGTTAAGGAGAAAAGATAAAAGATAAAAGGTGGTAGATGATTTGTTCGATTGTGTGTTGTTGTTCAATCGGCCGTCACCCCTTAGGTATATAAGATGAGGATGGACTTCCCGTACAAGAAAAGGACTCCAAATCACATCCAAATCACGTCCAGATCTTTCCAAAATTAGCCTAACTCGAATTTAGGTAAGACTGGAACAACAGTTCGGTTTTAGGTCCCACAAGCCACCAATGACCTCGGATTAGGATGAGCCCATAAGCAAATTCGAGCGTTTCGACGATACGAACAACTTTTGTGTTGAATGTTTTTCGATTTGAGACCATCTTCAGGGACAGATCGCTTGCGCAAAATAGGTTGTTATTCGCGCTACCCACCAGACACGTGGCTCGTGGGGCGCGTCACTTATGGCTCCGTGATAGAGCTAAATTCGGATGGCTTTAACTTTTGCATACGAACTCGAATTGGGACATTTTTATATCAAAATCGACAATTTTGACGAGACGAAGACAATTCATGTAGGAAGTTTTTCCATATGAGGCAGTCTTGGGGTGTAATCAGCCAAATAGTGTTCTGAATAAAAAATCTTAGTATGTCAAACATAACTTCGGCCTTCGAGATGAGATTGGATGGCCATGGCCCAAACTTCAAAGATGTTCATACGGACAATACGAAACTTTTTTATGTAGATCACTTGTCCATTTGAGGTCATATTAATTATGTTATTGATGGTGCCAAAATCTTGTGTCAACATATGCCCCCTGTTTTTCGGCAAAACTTGGATGCCGAAAAATAATTTGCACATAGATTGTTCTAAGGACGATGTCAACACTCCATTGTCCATTTTACCTATTTTTAGGACGATAAGTATATATCGACCATTGCTTCTTTGAACCTCTTCATGCAAACTTGGGTGAAAACTTCTCAACTTCTATAACAATCTGGTGATAAGGTTCCATAGATCAAGACCATCCTCCGAACCATATTGTTCACCCTTTCGCTAGGATTTTGCAGATAATCAAGAATTAACTTCCCCCAATCCTTACTTCGCCTGCATAAAACTTTCATTAGTGGCCGAAGCTATGGACTTTGGTTCGGCCTTACCTATGTTGACAAGACGAAGCATCGGCTATTGAGAGAAATGCAATACACCATGATTAACATAGTAGCCGGATGCTTGCTGTGCCAACTCTTTCGAATTGTCATGTCTAAATATATGAACAATTTTAATGCAACCCAAGGTAAATTTTGCATCTAGACATACCCCAAGATAAACTATAAGTGATTCATCAAAACATTGATAACCGTTGGATATTCGTTGCACTACTCATAACGAATCACTGAAAGCCTCAATATGTCTAGAACCTATAGCAAGTAAAAGAGTCAATCCGAATAACAATGCATATTCGGCTTTGATTAATCGTGCATAAAAATGTTCTAAGCGGCATGAGGCTTCAAAAAATACTACCATAAGGAGATATATAAACAACACCAACACTTTGGCCATTGCTACGAATTGAACCATCAAAACATAATCTCCATAGTACTAGAGAGACAAGGCTAACATCAATACTATGCATGTAATTAATCCGATGTTCAGTAATAAAATCAGCTATGATTTGGCCTCTTAAAGATCTCAATGATGCATAAGCCAAATCATATGTAAACAAAGTAGAAGCCCACTAGCCAATTCTACAACTATGAATTGGTCTATGCAACGTATATTCAATGACGTCTCAACTCCATTCAATCATAAGATTGGCATACATATGAATTTCCATGACCACATACCTTGTCTTGCTCTCCAATCGAACTAAGGACGAATATAGAATACTACACCTGCCATGTATTGACATACTCTTAGGACGATAGATAAATATCGGCCATTACCATGTAAACATCATTCAAAGCACATATAGCCTAAATAAACAAATGAAATGACAAATCAAGTATTTCGACACTTTGGATCAGCAACAAACTTGGCTAATCAAATGTATAGTGACTTGGTAATACCCTTTCATGATGTAAGAAATTATGTGGCATCCATGGATTAAAATAAGTCCATTGAGGGTTACCAATCATACCTGATGACGAATTCCATGGCATAGGCGTTAATGGCATAGTTGTAGAATGTGTATAATGTGTAGACCAAAGATGCCGAAATCTTCGGCATGGTCCTTCATAGTTTTCACTATTTTCCTTCTTCACCTTCGACACACTTCTTGTAATGGAAGCTTTCACATAATTCTTAGTTTGAGCACTTCCTTTGGGAACCCATGCCATGTTCCTTTCTTCAAGTTTTTGTGCACTAAGTTTTTCTAATTTCTTCTTTTAGCAATATGATAAGCAGAGTGGGCACCCCGGCTCCGATTTTGTCTGAAGCAGTAGCAATTCTTGTTTTACCTTGTGCACTCTCAACTTCTTTTCTTCAAATTTGGCACTTTGACTATCAATAATTGGTTGCTTCGTCTCATTGCCTTTAGTAGCCAATTTCAACACTTTAATTGGCTCTTTTTCATTTGAGATCAACTCTGAAGTTGCACTCTTCCGACCATCTCTTTTAACACGGTAAACTTGCTTCACCACCTATTTCTTCTTCCTTGAGTTGTGGACCGATTCCTTATGATTGAAACGGTCTTTAACATATGATTGTTCAAATGTTGATCCTCTTGAAGCTGCATAATGTTGGTGAGATGATCTAAAATAAGATGGAGAATGTGCCCTTGTATCATACATGTCCCATGATGGATATGATTCAATATGAGCATAGGGAGGCATCCACGGCATTGGCATTGGCAGACCAAAATAAGGATATGAATATGTTGCATTAAAATTCTCACTTTTCCAATACCTATCTTCATATTTGTGCCTTGGGGGTGATCTTGGATTCTTTGCATGATTTGGCCGATAAGCATTCTTCTCTTCACTCTTCTTTTGATATTTTTCCAATAGTTCAGCGAAGGTGATTTTTGATCCCTTACAATTTCGCTTACTTCAACCTTTGTTTTCTTTTGGTTTTCTTTCATCGATGGTTGGATTTGCTTGCCGCCCCTAGTCCTTGGCGTCTCCATTGTAGCTTCGATGGAATTCTCGCCCTCAAGATTATGTTCATTATGCTCTTCAACAACTTCTTTACTTGAAAGCTTGCTCCCATCACCTGCATATTTTACCTTCTCTTTAAATGGATCGGCTTGAAGCAGCCGATGCAAAAACTTTTTGCCATTGGGACCAATCAGAATAGACTGGTCATCTCTTGGCGTTTCAACAAACTTCAATCGTCCTTTTTCAATGGCCGATTTAACTATTTGACGAAACATGTTGCAATCCTCAAAATTATGCTTGGACAAATCATGCAACTTACAATACATTCGTCCTTGGATTGATGGATTGACATGGTGATCAAGAATTCTAATGTAATTATTTTTCAACAACAAATCAAATATTTGATTACACATGCTTGAAGTGAAGGTATACTTCCTATTGTTTAGCTGGTCTTGCTGTGAGAACGGCTTTAGAGGTAAGCAAACGAATGGTTCAGATTTGGAATCTCCCCATTCGGCTATACAATGTGTTTTGCACTCTATACCCAATGTCTTTCAATAAGATATCATAATAGCATCAGTTTTCTCAAAAGAATTTAACCTTGGCTTTAAATTTCTTAAACAAAAAGTTAGAGCATACATGTCTCAATTGAGACCAAATGCAAGCCATGTAATAAATAAGCAAAGCTACCCAATCACATATGAACTTTAGATAAAGCGATAGGGAAAGCCTTGGCTGCAATAATAAGTCACTATCGGTCTTTGTAAATGCAATGGGTTGACCGATATGCTCAATAACAATTTTATTGCTAACAAGTAAATTACCCTTCTTCATTGTTCTTTCAAAATTACTTATGAGAATTTTTCTAATAGATGTATCAACAATTAAGTTGCGACCAAATATAAAAATAGGTAAATTACTTACTAGACATACCACTTCAAATATGTTGGGAGGGCATGATGGTGGTGTGACTTGAACAATATCTTGCTCCGTCTTTGGATGGCTCCCCAACACCTTATCATCATCTTTTTCTTGATTCCGTGCACCATTACTTTGAAGAGCCTTGTTAGCCGAACTTTGTTCGGCTACTTGCTCTTGTCCTTGAGGCTTGTGAATTTCTATGGCAAGGAACTCATAGGGCAGGAAGTAGGTTCCATTAACTTCAGAAAAATCAAGCACCACTATTTTCCTATGCTTGCCATGCCCTTTATCAATGATGCTTGCATCTTTGGATTTGATGGATTTGAAATATACACTTCTTGGTTCGGCTCTTTCCACCGAAGTACTTTTAGTTTCAGAATTATCATTCTTCTCATCGGTTATATCAATTGGCAAAGCTTCTTTCCTTCGAGCCAATTCCCTATCAATTTTCTCTTGGCCAAGTACTTGCACCATATCGTGCAAAGCTTTAACTCCCCTCTCAATTTCATCACGCTCTAGATCAGTTTGCCCCCGAATGCTTTTAGGATCTTTCGGCAATGAACTATTAGTGTTGCCAAAATTCTGCAACTGTGTAGGGGGTGTGTAATATGCTGCGGTACTAGGTGGAGGTTTATGCACTGGTGTATAACAATATGCTCTCTCGCCAATTCTATCAATTGATGAAGCTTCATCTTCTTGCAAAATTCTAGCCTTTATTGCAACATAATCAGGAAACAACACATTTTCATATTATTCAAGGCAAAGAGCACTAATCCTCTTGTTTTGTGCCAAGCTCTTTTTTAGCGCAGCCACATCCACTTCTGAAAGGGATTGCTCCACAATACTTTCAGATTCTTTCGGCAATGAATCATGAGTGTTGTCGAAATTCTCGAATTGTGTAGAGCATGCATTATATACTACAGTATTAGATGACGACACGTGTGTTCCTGTAAAATTTTCACTTATTCGGCAATGACCATGAAGGAGCGGGGCCGAATTATGAACACCTACAGGTGCATATGGTGCTGAAAAATTATTAACATGAGGTGTAGCATATGATGGTTGAGAGTAACTGGCCGAATAACTAGTATTAGCATGGCCAATTCTCCCATCCATCGTCAAGGTTGGATTCACATATTGCAAATTAGTTGCCAATGAATAAAACAGTGAAACACTTTCTTGTATCCTATTAGAAATTATGACATGAGGTGTTTCAAATTGACTAACCAAACCCATCATGTTGTTCATCGGCATATGGATTTGTCGGGTTGCCGATGCATAGGAGTTTGGATACATATGTTGCACGTTGCTAAAATCATAAGAATTTGACGCATGAAGATTGTTTTGAATCGGCCCTTGCGCATAATTAGATGCATGATTCTTAAAACAAGAGGTAGCCGATAAATTATGCTCATTAGGTGATATAGCAACAACATATGGATTATTTGCATCTACAAAGGGGAATTGGGTATTCATATTACCTTTGTAGATTGCAGCAACTTGATGATGATCTCGTCATTGCAAGAATGGGCTGGAGACTGTTCGAAGCTTCATCCCCAGCGGAGTCACCAAAAAGTGTGTTCGCACACGAACAAGTCACCATGTACCCTCGACGCCGGGGGTGATGAACCACAACTCTCGTCGAAGGAGACCCGTCCAGAAGCGCGGCACGCAAGCAATCCGGCGGGCGCTTTTGTAGACCCGAAACCCCACAAGCCCGGGAGGGGCCCCGTCAGGGCGCGCGGCGGCTATGGGCTGCCCTAGGTCGACCTGATCACCCCTCGGGCCTCAAGGTTCGCCGCCCTACAACAAGAAGAACAGACGAAGAACTAGGGTTAAGGAGAAAAGATAAAAAATAAAAAAATGGTAGATGATTTTTCGATTGTGTGTTGTTGTTCAATCGGCCGTCACCCCTTAGGTATATAAGAGGAGGATGGACTTCCCATACAAGTAAAGGACTCCAAATCACATCCAAATCACGTACAAATCTTTACAAAATAAACCGAACTCGGATTTAGGTAAGTCTGGAACATCAGTTCGGTTTTTAGGTCCCACAGGCAACAAACGACCTCAGATGAAGATGGGCCCAAAAGAAATTTGAGCGCTTTGACGATACGAACAACTTTCGTGTTGAACATTTTTCAATTTGAGGCCAGCTTCAGGGACAAATCGT
Organism: Secale cereale; assembly: GCA_902687465.1. Taxonomy (NCBI): domain Eukaryota; kingdom Viridiplantae; phylum Streptophyta; class Magnoliopsida; order Poales; family Poaceae; genus Secale; species Secale cereale. The sequence goes on from LR738712.1 coordinate 332,364,448, forward strand.
TTGCGCAAAACAGGCTATTATTCACGCTACCCACCAGGCACGTAGCTAGTGGGGCGTGCCACATATGGCTCCGTGACAGGGCTGCATTCGGATGGCTCTAACTTTTGCATACGAACTTGAATTGGGACAATTTTTATATCAAAATCGACTGTTTGGACGAGACGAAGACAATTCATGTAGAAAATGTTTCCATATGAGGCTGTCCTGGGGGTGTAATCAGCCAAATAGTGTTCTGAATACAAAATCTCAGTATTTTGAACACAACTTCGGCCATCAAGATGAGATTGGATGGCGATGGCCCAAACTTCAAAGATGTTCATATGGACAATACAAAACTTTTTTATGTAGATCACTTCTCCATTTGAGGTCATATTAATTAAGTTATTGACCGTGCCAAAATCTCATGTCAACACGGTCCACAACAAGGCCAAGGATAAGGGTGCCCAAATGCAAGGTGTACCACACCATCAAGGGACCTCCAACCTATTTAAGTACGGGGATCACTGGATATGTGGTTTGCTTCATGATTCATGCATTTTCATTCTTCATGCTAGCTTGAGCCCTTAACTAATATTTTGTTCCTCTCTTTTAGGCGCATCACAACAAGAAGGAGGTGCCACCAGTGTTCGACCTCTATGCCATGGCCCATACTACCCCATACAAGAAGTCCAAGGAATTCTCTGAGTCTGACCTCGATCATCCAGAGAGCTTCACCAACATCTCGTCCCACAACAAGCTTGTGAGGTATAGAGACTTTGGGAAGGCGAGGAAAGAGGAGGACTTCAACCCGAGGCAGAGTGCTTTTGATCCAGAGCTCGTGATGCTATCTGGTGGAGGGAGGTACCATTGCTCGGTATCCATTGGTGATGGACTGATACATTGTCCTAGAACTCTCCCGGAGATCAAGAAGCGCCAGACGAGCTCCGATCCTGATATAAGGCCTCGTCCACGGCCAATGGAGCTCGCCATCGAGGCTAGGGCACATGAGCATCTGGCGGAGGCAAACAGGCAGGCGGCGAAGAGGGAGTATGACATGGAGAAGAGGATGGCTAGGCTGTTGGAGGAGGAGAGGAACCGAAATGACGAGGGCCACCGGGCCCTATACGAGGTCCTCGTGGTAATTTTCCCCTACATATTAGCCAAATCATGCACGTAATGTTTGTTTCATTACTAACTAATATGACTGAATCGTGAAAACAAAATGTGCAGTCCGTGTGCCAGAGCAATGATCAGACCCCTCCGCCGATACCCCAGATTGTTATAGCGCCCACGGTGATTTTAATTGGAATGGTCATTAGTTACTAGTATTCACATTTGAGTTGCATCATGCTAAAGAGACATTGCAAATGATCTTTGGTGCAACATGGCTCCTGACAAGCATCGACCGATCCTTCTCCGTCTGGCACTGGCGCAACCCCGACCGTCCCTTCAACTCCATGATGATGGTAAGTTTTCCCAGGTGTTTTGCTTAACGAATGCATACTTAGCTTAAGAAATGACCTATTTAGCTCCAAAATTACCTATACTTAGCATATTTTCCTCGTAAATGACATAATAACCCTACTTAGCTCCAAAATGGCATATTTTACCTAGGATAGCTATAAAATGACCTATCCTTTGCATTTTTTCCTCCAAAATGACTTAATATGCTTAGTTAGCTAAAAAATCACATAACTACCTAGGATAGCTCAATAATGATCTATACTTAGCTTAGCTAGTTCATTTATGACATAATTAGCTTACTTAGGTAAAAAATTGGCATAATAACCTTGGTTTAGCTCCAAACTATCTTATAATTAGTTTATTTTCCTCCAAAATGACAAAATAACCTTACATAGCTCCAAAATGACCGATTTTAATTAGGATAGCTCTAAAATGACCTACACTTACCATTTTGTCCTCCAAACTGAATAAATATGCTAAGTTAGCTCAAAACTGGCATAACTACCGAGGTTAACTAAAAAATGACCTATACTTCTCTTCTTTAGTTCATTTATGACATACTTAGCCTACATAGGTAAAAATGGCATAATAACCTTGGTATAGCTTAAAACTATCATATCATTAGTTTATTGTCCTCCAAAATGACAAAATAACGTTACCTAGCTCCAAAATGACCGATTTTAACTAGGATAGCTCTAAAATGACCTACACTTACCATTCTGTCCTACAAAATGAATAAATATGCTTAGTTAGCTAAAAAATGACATAACTACCTACGTTAGCTCAAAATGACCTATACTTAGCTTCTTTAGTTCGTTTATGACATACTTAGTATACTTGGGTCAAAAATGGCATAATAATCTTGGTCACCTCCAAAAAGACATACACTTAGCTTATTTTCCTCGAAAATGACATAATAACCTTACTAAGATCCGAAATGACCTATGTGCCTAGCTTAGCTCTAAAATGACCTACATTTAGTATTTTTACCTAGCTTAGCTAAAAATGGCATAATTACCTAGGTTACCTTAGTTAGAAGAAGACGAAGATAAAGAAGAGGAGAAAAAGAAAGAGAAGAAAAACTCTTCTTCTTCCACTTCTTCTTCTTCTTCTTCTTCTTCTAGTCTTCTTCCTTCTTCTTCTAACTTTCTTCTCTCCCAATTTGCAAATTTTATTTAGATCACAGAAGCTTGCGTTGATGGAGTCTACTCTTCTCCCTGTCCTTCCTTTTTGTTTTGATTTTGTAGGATGAACAATGTGAAACTTGCTACCTATATGTATGTATGGATGAAACCATTGTATGCTTGTTGTTGGATATATGTTGGCTATATATATGTTGGATATGGACTTTTGAGTTGGTATGTATATGTGTTGGATGTTCATATCCATATGGTAGAGATATGTATGCTTGTTTAAATTATTTTAAATGTATACATATACATATATATATGTGTGT
>LR738712.1:332368600-332510240 GCA_902687465.1 Secale cereale
TGTGTGTGTGTGTGTGTGTGTGTGAAATTTATTGAATTTAAGAAAAAACAGGGGCAATACACGCAGTTTGCCGGCAGGCGGCAAAGCTGCCACGTGGCAGCTACCTGTGCAACCTGGGGGGCCCTGGCCTGGCCTATATCGTTGCTTTGTCGTTGCTACTTCTCGAGCGTGTGTTGTATTCCCTCGAAGAGGAAAGGGTGATGCAGCACAGTAGCATAAGTATTTCCCTCAGTTTTTGAGAACCAAGGTATCAATCCATTAGGAGATCACGCGCGAGCCCCTCGCACCTGCACAAACAAATAAGAACTTCCCAGCCAACGCAATAAGGGGTTGTCAATCCCTTTACGGTCACTTACGAAAGTGAGATCTGATGGATAGGATAGGTTGATATTTTTGGATATAAGAACAGAAAGTAAAAGCGGAAAAGTGAAGTAGATTGTAGATTAATATGTTGAGAATAGACCCGGGGGCCATAGTTTTCTCTAGTGGCTTCTCTCATGATAGCGGTATTCTACGGCGGGTAAACAAATTACTGTCGAGCAATTGATAAAAAAGCGAATAGTTATGAGAATATGTAGGCATGGTCATTATATATAGGCATCACGTCCGAAACAAGTAGACCAAAACGATTCTGCATCTACTACTATTACTCCACACATTGACCGCTATCTAGCATGCATCTAGAGTATTAAGTTCATAAGAACAGAGTAATGCCTTAAGCAAGATGACATGATGTAGAGGGATAAACTCAAATAACACGATATAAACCCCATCTTTTTATCCTCGATGGCAACAATACAATACGTTCCTTGCTGCCCCTACTGTCACTGGGAAAGGACACCGCAAGATTGAACCCAAAGCCAAGCACTTCTCCCATTGCAAGAACTATAGATCTAGTAGGCCAAACCAAACCAATAATTCAAAGAGACTTGAAAGGATATTATAATCATACATAAAGAGTTCAGAAAAGAACCAAATATTTTTCATAGATAATCTTGATCATAAACCCACAATTCATCGGATCTCGATAAACACACCGCAAAAAGAGATTACATCGAATAGATCTCCTCAAAGACCGAGGATAACTTGGTATTGAGATCCAAAGAGAGAGAACAATCCATCTAGATACTAGCAATGGACCCGAAGGTGTGTGGTAAACTACTCACAACTCATGGTGAGGTGATGATGATGATGTAGAAGCACTCCGTCGTAGATCCCCCCTCCGACGGAGCTCCGGAACAGGCCCCAAGATGGGATGTCACGGGAACAAAAGGTTGTGGCGGTGGAACTAGGGTTTTCTCTGTTGTTCTGATGCTTTCGGGGTACGTAGGTATATATAGGAAGAAGGAGGGCACCGGGGGCTAGACGTGGGGCCCACGAGACAGGGGGCGCGCCCTATAGGGGGGGCGCCCTCACCCTCGTGAATTCCACGTGTTCCCTACTCTGTGGTTCTCAAGTCTCCCGTGCGTATTTTGCTCCAAAAATATCTCTCTAGAAGTTTCATTCTGCTTCGACTCCGTTTGATATTCCTTTTCTGTAAAACCCTGAAATAGGCAAAAAACAGCAATCTGGACTGGCTCTTTGGGTTAGTAGGTTAGTCCCAAAAATAATATGAAAGTGTATAACAAAGCCCATTAAACATCCAAAACATCATAAATAATAGCATGGAACAATAAAAAATTATAGATACGTTGGAGACGTATCAAGCATCCCCAAGCTTAATTCATGCTCGTCCTCGAGTAGGTAAATGATAAAAAAACAGAATTTTTTATGTGGAATGCTAACCAACATAATTTTCAATGTAATTATCTTAATTATGGCATGAAAGTTCAGATATGAAAGATTCAAGACAAAAGTCTATATTGACATGAGAAACAATAATACTTCAAGCATACTAACAAAGCAATCATGTCTTCTCAAAATACTATGGCTAAAGAAAGTTATCCCTACAAAATCATATAGTCTGGATATGCTCCCTCTTCATCACACAAAATATTCATATCATGCACAACCCCGGTTTCAGCCAAGAACTTGTTTTCATACACTATTCTTTCAAACCTTTCAACTTTCACGCAATACATGAGCGTGAGCCATGGATATAGTACTATGGGTGGAATAGAGTGGTGGTTGTGGAGAAGACAAAAAGGAGGGACATGGTCTCACATCGACTAGGCATATCAATGGGCTATGGAGATGCCCATCAAGAGATATCAATGTGAATGTGTAGGGATTGCCATGCAATGGATGCACTAGAGCTAAATATGTATGAAAGCTCAACAATAGAAACTAAGTGGATGTGCATCCAACTTGCTTGCTCAAGAAGACCTAGGGCATTTGAGGAAGCCCATTGTTGGAATATACAAGCCAAGTTCTATAATGAAAATTCCCACTAGTATATGAAAGTGACTAAACATGAGACTCTCTATCATGAAGAACATGGTGCTACTTTGAAGCACAAGTGTGGAAAAAGATAATAGAAATTGTCCCTTTTTATTGGAGGGGCCTTTTCTTTTGTTCGGCCTTTCCTCACATGGCACAATGCTCTAATAATGATGATCATCACACTTCTATTGATTTACAACTCGATATTACAACTCGACACTAGAACAAAGTATGACTCTATATGAATGCCTCCGGCGGTGTACCGGGATGTGCAATGAATCAAAAGTGACATGTATGAAGAATTATGCATCGATGTCAACTACATGATCATGCATGGCAATATGACAATCTGAAGCGTGTCATATGAACGGAACAGTGGAAAGTTGCATGGCAATATATCTCAGAATGGCTATGGAAATGCCTTGATAGGTAGGTATGGTGGCTGTTTTGAGGAAGATATATGGTGGCTGTTTTGAGGAAGGATATATAGTGGGTGTATGGCACCGGCGAAAGTTGCGTGGTACAAGAGAGGCTAGCAATGGTGGAAGGGTGAGTGTGCGTATAATGCATGGACTCAACATTAGTCATAAGAACTCATATACTTATTTCAAAAATTTACGAGTCATCAAAACAAAGCAATCAATGCATGCTCCTAGGGGGGAGGTTGGTAGGAGTTAACCATCGCGTGCACCCGACCTCCACACAAAGGATGACACTCTACAAATACCTCATGCTCTAACTTCGTCACATAGCAGTTCACCATACGTGCATGATACGGGAATCACTAACTTTAACACAAGTATTCCCCAATTTCATAATAACTCCACTAGCATGACTCTAATATCACTATCATCATATCTCAAAACAATTATCAAGCATCCAACTTCTCATCATATTCAATGCACTTAGTATGAATTTTTTTACTACATTGATCTTGGATGCCTATCTTGTGAAGGCTAGTTTTATAGCCAATGCACATTACCATGCTGTTTTAATAGACTCTCAATAGGATATAAGTGAAGCATGAGAGATCAACAATTTCTACAAAATATAATTGCCACCGTGCTCTAAAAGATATAAGTGAAGCACTAGAGCAAAAACTATCCAACTCAAAAGATATAAGTGAAGCACATAGAGTGTTCTAACAATTTCTAGGCCATATTTATGTCTCTCAAAAAGGTGTGTCCAGCAAGGATGATTGTGGCAAACTAACAAGCAAAGACTCAACTGATACATGACGCTCCAAGTAAAACACATATCATGTGGTGAATAAAAATATAGCTCCGAGTATAGTTACCGATAGATGAAGACGAAAGAGGGGATGCCTTCCCGGGGCATCCCCAAGCTTAGGCTTTTGGTTGTCCTTGAATTTTACCTTGCGGTGCCTTGGGCATCCCCAAGCTTAGGCTCTTGCCACTCTTTGTTCCATAGTCCATCAAAGCAATACTCAAAACTTCACAACACAAAAGTTAGACAAAAATCTCGTGAGCTCCGTTAGTATAAGAAAACAAACCACCACTCAAAGGTACTGTAATGAACTCATTCCTTGTTTATATTGGTGTTAAACCTACTGTATTCCAACTTCGCTATGATTCATACTCCCCAATACTACTCATAGATTCATCAAAATAAGCAAACAACACACGAAAAACAAGATCTGTCAAAAACAGAACAATCTGTAGTAATCTATAACTTTCGCATACTTGTGTAACTCCAAAAATATTGAAATAAATTGGTAAACGTGAGGAATTTGTCTATTAATCATCTGCAAAAAGAATCATCTAAATATCACACTCCAGCAAAATCTGGTGACCATTCTAGCGAGCGCTAATGATTCTGTTTTTCATAGCTAGATCATATAAACTTCACACAAGTCTTGCCAAAGGTTCTACTTGGCACAAACACTAATTGAAACACAAAACCACATCTAAACAGAAGCTAGATGCAATATTTATTCCTAAACAGAAGGAAAAACAAAAAATATAAAATTGGGTTGCCTCCCAACAAGCGCTATCATTTTACGCCCCTAGCTAGGCACGATACATGGATAGATCTACGTATTGCCATCTTTGGAAGGCAATCCATAAGTGGCTCTCATAATAGATTCATATGGTAATTTTATTTTATTTCTAGAAAAGTGACCCATGCCTTTCTTAACGGAAATTGGAATCTAATATTTCCTTCCTTCATATCAATAATTGCACGAATCGTTCTAAGGAAAGGTCTACCAAGAATAATAGGACATGAAGGATTGCAATCTATATCAAGAACAATGAAATCTACGGGCACATAATTTCTATTGGAAACAATAAGAACATCATTAATCCTTCCCATAGGTTTCCTAATGGTAGAATCCGCAAGATGCAAATTTAAAGAAAAATCATCAAGCTCATGGAAACCTAACAAATCACACAAAGTTTTTGGGATAGTGGAAACACTTGCACCCAAATCACACAAAGCAAAGCATTCATGATCTTTATTTTTTCTTTTAAGAGTAGGTTCCCACTCATCACAAAACCTTCTAGGTATAGAAACTTCTAATTCAAGTTTTTCTTCATAAGATTGCATCAAAGCATCAACTATGTGTTTGGTAAAAGCTTTATTTTGACTATAAGAATGCAGATAATTTAGTACGGATTGCAACAAGGAAATAGAATCAATCAAAGAGCAATTATCATAATTGAATTATGACACCCCGAGACCGGTGCGCCAGGTGTCAGCCAGTTATTCATCGTCGTTGCCATGTCATCTTCTTGCGTGTTACATTTTTGCCTTGTCATCATGTGTGTTGCATCATCATGTTTTCAAAACTTGCATCCGTCCAGGTCCGCCCGTCCTTTCCGTTGTCCGTTCTGAGCCCAGACACACTTGCACGTCCCCGCGGTACCTCCGAATATTTATTTTATGAATGGCCGGAAAAGGTTCTCGGAATGGGTTGAAACTTGGCGTGTGGTCTTATTATAGCATAGGTAGACCGACTGTCAAGTTCCGTCGCGTTCGAAGCTCGTTTGATAGCCCAACGGTTAACCGTGTTAACCGCCAGAAGCCTTTTGTCTTTTGGACCAACACCCCTTTCAACAGCCCCCAAGCCCATCCTAACCACCTCCATGCTCTTGGCCGTTCGATCACGATCGCGTGGCCGCGAACCGCTCCTCATTTGGACACTCCTAGCTCCCTCTACCTATAAATATGTGCTTCCCCTTCCAAATCTCGGGTCCAAACCCTAGCCCCGCTCCTCTAGTGCCGCCGGACATGTCCATCCGCGTCGGACATGTCCAGCGCCCCTCCACATCACCTCGGCCAATCAGGTCTCGCCACGTCAGCAACCGCCGCCGCTTCCCTCCACTCACGCGCCGCCACGTCACCGCCGCCAGCGCCCACTTCGCCGCCGGCCCGCGGAGCCCATCCGCGGCCGCGCGGGCCCGATCGACGCCGCCACCAGCCCACAGGCTGCCGCCGCCCCGCTCCCTCCATGCGCCCGTCGCCTTGCTCTCCGCGGCCGCTCCAGTCCCGCCGCCTCGGCAGCGCCTCGTCGCCGGCCCGCCTCGCCGGAGCAGGCGCCCGCTCGCTCGCCGGAGCACCTCCGTGCCCCGTCCTCCGCCAGGCATCGCCGCCGCCCCAGATCCGGCTCCCTCCGCCGCCGGCTGCCTAGATCTGGCAATCCCCTGCGCCGCCGGCCTCCTCCCGGCCGCCCGTCGTCGGAACTGCGACGCGCCGCCGCCATTTCTCCTGCCTCGCTCGGCCGCGAGGAGCACGACGCCCCGATCCGTTCCAGCCACCCGGCTTCGTGGGCTCGCCTCGCCTCGTGGGCCAGGCTAGCTCTAGTCTGCCTCCCGGATCACCTCCTGCTTCTCCGCTTGGGCCTGCAGCCTGAGGCCCAGCGCCCCGCGAGGCCGATCCACCTCCCAACTGCCCCCATCCTGCTTCATCTACTGGGCCGAGCCCATGTGGTGAGCCCACCTATTCCCTGCCCTGGGCATCTCATATCTATACTGCGCTCACTTTTTCGTTGTCAAGAATGGCTAAGTCCTTTTTCTGTCATAATTTGTTGCATACTTTGCATGGCTATAACTTTTTGTGTGTATGTCCAAATTGAGTGAATGATATGTCAAAATGATCGTGGTGATATGCTCTTCACTTTGTTCCATTGTGACATGCTTGTTTGAGTTCATCTAGATGCCCTAATCTCTGTTGCAAGAGTGCTACTTGTTTAAAACTGATGTTAGTTGTAAATTTGTTGCATGCTTGTGATGCTTGTAACTTTGTGCATGTTTATCCAAATGGAGCATATGATATGTCAAAATGTTCATTGTGAAGTGCTCGACATGATGGTTGCTGTAGCATTCATGTTAGGTGCCATCTTGCCATGTTAATCTCTGTTGCAAAAATGCATTTGACTGTTAAGTGCTGAAACTTGTTATGAGATGCTGATTTTACTTGCTCATTGCTATTGATGTGTTTGTTCTTCATGCCACATGTCTATATGTTTTAGAAGCAAAATCTAATGGTCTTTGCTGTGGTGCAAACCTCTTTCCATGTTATGCCTTGAGGTGACTTAAACAAGCTTGTAAACATGCCATGTCGTTGTCGTTGTTTTATACTTAGTGAAAAAACTGCTAAGTGTAGAATCTGTTTAACATGGTGCCATGTTTGCTTGATGCCCCACTCAAATCCATGCTTGTTTTGGTTTGGGAAATGATGATGTCTTGTTGTCCATGTTATTATCTATCCATTCATGCCTTAGTTTGTATATTTGGCCTGCATTAGCTTATTTATTTCCTGCTCTCAATTTGCTTTAAATTTTATCTGTCAGACTTTTATCAGAATGATCAATTTGGTGAAGCTTGTTGTTATTGATCCATGCCTCCCATGGAGTTGCTCCAATGGATTTGTTTGATGTATGTGATGTCTATTACATGTCCATGATCTTTATATACTTAGTAGAGTTGATATGCTTGTTGTTTTGTGCCTCCGAAGGCAGCATCGTGAAGATGTTTTTACCTTCCTAGATTTTGACTAAGTCTGGATACTTTTATTGCAACTTGCCATGCTTGGTTAATTTTGTTCCAACAAGCTTTTGGGTGTGTTCTAAGTTCATGCTTGTTAAGTATAATGTCTATTTCACATCCATGCCTCTTGTTATCATGTTTGGGTGATGTAGCATATATTTACCTTGCTCCAAAGTTGTTATGTGGCTGTTAACTTCAGCTTTGCATTGTATCTTGTTTTGTGTGTATGTGTTGAACCGTTGCTCCGTTTTGAGCGTGCCCTATATGAAACTTGTGTGATTTTGCATGTAGAAACATAATATCATGTTGTTTACATGTTTGGAGTGTAATTGCTTGATGTTTGGGTGCATCTTGCACCGTTGACTTGCTTGACTTGTTTTGCTCATATCTTCTAGGCCGTAGCTCCGAAGCAAACAAACTTTAGATGTAACTTGACTAGAATTTTGAGTAGATCATCATGGTGCATGTTAAACTGCTGTTTAACAACTTTAACTGAATGTTTGTTCAGATCTGGACTAATTTCTAAACGTGCATATGAGGGCTTACCGGATTTGTTATATGTTGATTCCCACCTCATTTAAACTTGTTGGCTTGTGTTGTACTTGTGTGCTTCATCCCTTGCCATGAATTGCATCATATAGACTTGTCTTGCATCATACTTGGTTGAGCATCTTTTCATGTTCTTGTGTTGTGTGTTTACCTTGTTGTGTGCTTTCTTCTCGCTAGTTCTTTTCCGTTGCGATCGTGAGGATTCGTTCGACTACTCATGGTTCGTCTTCGAGGCTTCTTCTTCGTCTACTTCGTGGAACCGTTGTTCTTCCTTGCGGGATCTCAGGAAAGATGACCATACCCTTAGATACCTTACTACCATTGACATGCTTAGTTGTCTCGGTGCTATTGTTATATGTCGCGCTACCCATCTTTATTGTCAGCCCCTCTCCTTGTTGCCATGAAACGTCTAATTTTTGACACCTTCCTAGCAAACCTTGGTTTGTCCATGTTACCCGCTTGCTCAGCCCCTCTTATAGCGTTGCTAGTTGCAGGTGAAGATGAAGATTGTTCCATGTTGGAACTTGATGTTTTGGGAATATCACAATATGTCTTATATATATTAACACACCTATATACTGGGCCTGGGTGGAAGGCTTGGCCTTTTGCTCAGTGTTTTGTTCCACTCATGCCACCTTAGGAGCAGATAAACTGGCATTATGTTCCTTGATTTTGCGTTCCTTACACGGTTGGGTATATGGGGACCCCTTGACAGTTCGTCTTTGAATAAAACTCCTCCAGTAAGGCCCAACATTGGTTTTAATTTGCCTCATAATAACAACTTATTTAAATAATTAAATTTGCACAGGGGGTCGCGCCCTCGTGGATTCTTTCTACATAGCAGGGGGGCCAGTGCTGATGGTGTTGGTCCCAAACGGGGAGTATGCGGGGCCACCTTGGGGAAACCCGAGGGTTGGTTTTACTCGTATAATCACCCATCCGGTCGTGGCCTGAGACGAGATACGCACGGCTACTATCAGGGTGTCGACACACCGGGAGGTCTTGCTGGACTTGTTTTAGCATTGTCGAAATGTCTTGTGCACCGGGATTCCGAGCCTGTTCGGATTGTCCCTAAGATAAGGGGTGATAATATTATTATTACTTCTACTGATCGTGAGAGCTTGTGATGGGCTAAGTTGGGACACCCCTCCAGGGTTATGATCTTTCGAAAGCCGTTCCCGCGGTTATGTGGCAGATTGGAATTTGTTAATGTCCGGTTGTAGAAAACTTGACAGAGGATCCGGGATAAAACACACAACTGTGTGAGTAACCGTGACTGTCTCTTTTCACTTTGAGAAGAGAACACGGTGGGGTTATGTTTGACTCGTAGGTAGTTCAGGATCTTTAGCGATCACTACTAGTTTGCGACCGCTTGCGTAGATGCTCGTCTTATTCTTGTACTCATAAGTTAGCCACCATAGATTGCTTAGCCCCTACTGCAACCTCACCACTTAACCTCTCATTTCCCTTTAAGCTTTGCTAGTCTTGTTACCCATGGTTATGGGATTGCTGAGTCCTCGTGGCTGACAGATACTACAACAACAGTTGCAGGTGCAGGTTTCTGGTGACTTGACGTGAGAGCGTTCATCGTTGTGTTGGAGTTCTTTCTTCTTCTTCTTTAGTCTTGGGTTAGGTTCCGGGTCGGCAGCCTGGGATAGCAGATGGATGTCATTGTGTTTTCATGTTTGCATCCGTAGTCGGATGCCTTGTATTGATGTTGTCGTATTCATGTGACTTGTATGTATTGTTGTATCTCCATGTATGTATGTAATGGTACGATGTAATGATATCCATCTTGCTAAGCGCCCGAAATGCGGTTGTGCCCCAATCACGTAAGTGTCACATGATCGGGATAGAATCACATCTTGGGCCTGACAAATTGGTATCAGAGCCTCGGCCGACCATAGGAGCCCCCTTGATTCATCGTAGCTTGGCCATTGTCGACTCTAGCAAAAACTATTTTGGAGTCTAGTTATATCGGAGAGTAGGAATTCTTTTTACTCCTCTGCCCCTTCGTCGCTGTGGTGAGGAATCTTGACGTATGTGTTTTGAATTACCCCTCTTCCCTTCAATTTTTTTTTAGGATCACGCGGTTAGTTTTCGTTCGTTGCGATGTCTCCTCTTGTCATCTGGTGCATCTCTCGTGAAGTGGATTCGACTCTCTTCTTCTTTGCAAGTTCAATCCTCAGTTCTTTCGAACCAGTGTCGTTTTCCCCGTCCATTGTGTTCTTTCTTTTCCCACCCACCCACCCTTTTCTTCTCGGAGCCGGAGTCCTTAATCGAGTATCCATCCTACTCGTGTGAATCCTTTGCTTCCTTTTTCCTCAGTTATTTCAACTAGAGAATTCTCCTCTCGTTCGATATTCTTCACCTCTTCTTCTTTTCCGGTGGATCCAATTCAAGTTCTCGGTGTTGATCTTATTCTTTTCCATTGCTCAAGAGTTTTCCCCTTCTCTCGTTCGCCTCTCGCCATTTAATTGTTCCAGAGTTCCGAAGAAATCTCAGGAGATTCGTCGGTGGTCCAATTAATTCGAGGTTGTCACCTTATTCGAGTTTTTCAATCGTTCCCGTGCATCATCTCCTTTTCAATCCTTTTCAACAGTGTTTTCTCTTCGGTGGGCTCATAACCCACAGGTCTTTCCCAGGATCTTACCTGACTCTTCTAATTTTCCCGAAGTGTTCTGAAATTCTTTTCAAGTGTGACGTAAGAATGGATTCCATCAGTCAAATGCCTTCTCCAAGATCATCTTCAAATTCTTTTCAACGTTGGTTCAACCTTTCCTCCTTCATTCTTCCAGAGTATTTCATGAATTCTTTTCTTTGTGTTCCTCCGAAGGCCATCATTTCAGAAGATTTCTTCGTTCTCAGTTTTCAACTTTGCCCTCCAAATATTCTCCTTTGACGCCTCTTCGTTCGTCTCACATTCTTCCGGTGCTTCGTTCAAGTATTCTTTAATCAGTTCATGATCTCTTCGTTCTCGTCATTCAAATTTTCCTCAAGTGCTTATTCTCCCGGCGATTCATTGTATTCACTCAATTTCAATTCCTTACGGTGGTTTTTGTTCTCTTTCATCATTCGATTTTGATTCTCCATGGTGGTTCGTTCCTTTTCTTCACTCGGCTTAAATTCCTTACGGTGGCTCGATCAAGAGTTATTTTCCGGTGTTATCATATTAATCCACTCATTTTATTCCAATCCTACCGGTGTTTCATGAAGATTTTCGCAAGTTCGCGATATATCCCTCTTTAATCAATTTCATCGAAAATAAGTGATATGCGAATCCATTGCTTCTCATAAATTTAATGGGTTGAGGATAAGCATAGCATAATTCTTATTCTTCTTTGTGGAGTTGATTAATTCCTCCCTTCGGAGATTATTCTTCATGAATAAATTCTAGTTCCGAGTGTCGTAATCTTTTTCTTTCCGAAGCTCATAGTTTCTCGGCTATCTCGTCGGAACCCCGTCGAACCATCGCAAGGCTTTATTCATATTCTATTCATCCGTCATTTCTATATCATCATCCTTTTCGTTACCCGAGTTCTTCATGAGTTAATTCATTCGTCAAGTGTTCTTCAAGTTCTAGTTGGAGAAACTCAAGCATTCTCCTTTTTGCATCTCGAAATGCAAATAATTCTCCATATTCTTTTGGAGTGGAGTTTTGCATTTCTTCATTTTCAGCTAATCCATATTTTGGTTGCGGCATAATTCACCACAAGCTTTGAGATGTTTTAATAAGTCCACAATAAGCTTATTCTTTTATTGTTGATTTTCCCAACAACCCCGTTCATCCTTTCTTCGCAAGGATGCTTTGAATTCTTTCGTGGTGAAAGTTGTCATTTTTTCTCCATTCTTTTCATTGCATTCTTTCCATTCTTCCGGAGGCTTTGTGTTGTTTCATCTCGTCAAGTATTATGCCATCTTCCCAAGTTCATGCCCTATTCATTTCATTTTCAGCCAGAGTGCTGCCCGAATTCCTTCGTTCGAATTCCTTTCTATCTCTTATTAATCGGAGTGGTTTCAAATTCATTCTCGTTCCTTCAGCTCTTGCTTCGTGTCTTTCAACCCCTTGATTCTCCTCTTATTCTTGCTCCTCTTGTCTAACGAAGTCTTTGCAGCTTCGTTCATCTCTGTTGTGTTCTTTCTTCCAAGTTATTCAACCTCTCAAGGTTCTTTAGTTTCGCTCTTTTGTCCTCGAAGAACTTTGTTCTTCCTTTTTCTCTTCCGTCTCGTTCCTAACATCTCGGGACGAGATCTCTTATTAGTAGGGGAGTGTTGTGACACCCCGAGACCGGTGTGCCAGGTGTCAGCGAGTTATTCGTCGTCGTTGCCATGTCATCTTCTTGCGAGTTGCATCTTTGCCTTGTCATCATGTGTGTTGCATCATCATGTTTTCAAAACTTGCATCCGTCCAAGTCCGCCCGTCCTTTCCGTTGTCCGTTCTGAGCCCAGACATACTTTCACGTGCCCGCGGCACCTCCGAATATTTATTTTATGAGTGGCTGGAAAATGTTCTCGGAATGGGTTGAAACTTGGCGTGTCGTCTTATTATGGCATAGGTAGACAGACTGTCAAGTCTTGTCGCGTTCAGAGCTCGTTTGATAGCCCAACGGTTAACCGTGTTAACCGCTGGAAGCCTTTTGAGTTTTGGCCCAACACCCCTTTCAACAGCTCGCAAGCCCATCCTAACCACATCCATGCTCTTGGCCGTTCGATCACGATCGCGTGGCCACGAACCGCTCCTCATTTGGACACTTCTAGCTCCCTCTACCAATAAATATGTGCCTCCCCTTCCAAATCTCGTGTCCATACCCTAGCCCCGCTCCTCTAGCGCCGCCGGACATGTCCATCCGCGCCGGACATGTTCAGCACCCCTCCATCACCTCAGCCAATCAGGTCTCGCCACGTCAGCACCGTCGCCGCTCCCCTCCACTCACGCGCTGCCGCGTCACCCCCGCGAGCGCCCACTTCGCAGCCGGCCCGCGGAGCCCGCGCGGGCCAGATCAACGCCGCCACCAGCCCACAGGCTGCCGCCGCCCCGCTCCCTCCGTGCGCCCGTCGCCTTTCTATCCGCGGCCGCTCGAGCCCTGCCACCTCGGCAGCGCCTCGTCGCCGGCCCGCCTCGCCGGAGCAGGCGCCCGCTCGCTCGCCGGAGCACCTCCGCGCCCCGTCCTCCGCCAGGCATCGCCGCCGCCCTAGATCTGGCTCCCTCCGCCGCCGGCTGCCTGGATCTGGCAATCCCCTGCGCCGCCGGCCTCCTCCCGGCCGCCCGTCGCCGGAGCTCCGACGCGCTGCCGCCATTTCTCCTGCCTCGCTCGGCCGCGAGGAGCACGACGCCCCGATCCGTTCCAGCCACCCGGCCTCGTGGGCTTGCCTCGCCTCGTGGGCCAGACCAGCTCCAGTCCGCCTCCCGGCCCACCTCCTGCCTCTCTGCTTGGGCCTAGAGCCTGAGGCCCAGCGCCCCGCGAGGCCGATCCACCTCCCAACTGCCCCCGGCCTGCTTCGTCTACTGGGCCGAGCCCATGTGGTGAGTCCAACTATTCCCCGCCCTGGGTGTCTCATATCTATACTACGCTCACTTTTTCGTTGTAAAAAATGGCTAAGTCCTTTTTCTGTCATAATTTGTTGCATACTTTGCATGGCTGTAACTTTTTGTGTGTATGTCCAAATTGAGTGAATGATATGTCAAATTGATCGTGGTGATATGCTCTTCACTTTGTTCCATTGTGACATGCTTGTTTGAGTTCATCTAGACGCCCTAATCTCTGTTGCAAGAGTGCTACTTGTTCAAAACTGCTATTAGTTGTAAATTTGTTGCATGCTTGTGATGCTTGTAACTTTGTGCATGTTTATCCAAATGGAGCATATGATATGTCAAAATGTTCATTGTGAAGTGCTCGACATGATGGTTGTTGTAGCATTCATGTTAGGTGCCATCTTGCCATGTTAATCTTTGTTGCAAAAGTGCATTTGGCTGTTAAGTGCTGAAACTTGTTATGAGATGCTGATTTGACTTGCTCATTGCTATTGATGTGTTTGTTCTTCATGCCACATGTCTATATGTTTTAGAAGCATAATCTAATGGTTTTTGCTGTGGTGCAAACCTCTTTCCATGTTATGCCTTGAGGTGACTTAAACAAGCTTGTAAACATGCCATGTCGTTGTTGTTGTTTTATACTTAGCGAAAAAACTGCTAAGTCTGCAATCTGTTTAACCTGATGCCTTGTTTGCCTGATGCCCCACTCAAATCCATGCTTGGTTTGTTGTGGTCAATGATCATGTCTTGTTGTCCATGTTATTGTCTATCCATTCATGCCTTAGTTTGCATATTTGGCCTGCTGTATCTTATTTATTTCTTGCTCTCAAGTTGCTATAAATTTTATCTGTCAGACTTTTATCAGCATGATCAATTTGGTGAACCTTGTTGTTATTGATCCATGCCTCCTACGGAGTTGCTCCAATGGAGTTGTTTGATGTATGTGATGTCTATTACATGTCCATGATCTTTATACACTTAGTAGAGTTGATATGCTTGTGGTTTTGTGCCTCCCAAGGCAGCATCGTGAAGATGTTTTTTCCTTCCCAGATTTTGACCAAGTCTGGATAATTTTATTGCAACTTGCCATGCTTGGTTAATTGTGTTCCAGCAAGCTTTTGGGTGTGTTCTAAGTTCATGCTTGTTAAGTATAATGTCTATTTCACATCCATGCCTCTTGTTATCATGTTTGGGTGATGTAGCATATATTTACCTTGCTCCAAAGTTGCTATGTGGATGTTAACTTCAGCTTTGCATTATATCTTGTTTCGTGTGTATGTGTTGAACCGTTGCTCCGTTTTGACCGTGCCCTATATGAAACTTGTGTGATTTTGCATGTAGAAGCATAATATCATGTTGTTTACATGTTTGGAGTGTGTTTGCTTGATGTTTGGGTGCATCTTGCACCGTTGACTTGCTTGACTTGTCTTGCTCATATCTTCTAGGCCGTAGCTCCGAAGCAAACAAACTTTATATGAAACTTGACTAGAATTTCGAGTCGATCATCATGGTGCATGTTAAACTGCTGTTTAACAACTTTAACTTACTGTTTGTTCAGATCTGGGCTAATTTCAAAATGTGCATATGAGGGCTTATCGGATTTGTTATATGTTGATTCCGGCCTGATTAAAACTTGTTGGCTTGTGTTGTTCTTGTGTGCTTCATCTCTTGCCATGAATTGCATCATATAGACTTGTCTTGCACCATACTTGGTTGAGCATCTTGTCATGTTCTTGTGTTGTGTGTTTACCTTGTTGTGTGCTTTCTTCTCGCTAGTTCTTATCCGTTGCGATCGTGAGGATTCGTTCGACTACTCGTGGTTCGTCTTCGAGGCTTCTTCTTCGTCTACTTCATGGAACCGTTCTTCTTCCTTGCGGGATTTTAGGCAAGATGACCATACCCTTAGATACCTTACTACCATTGCCATGCTTAGTTGTCTCGATGCTATCGTTATATGTCGCGCTACCCATCTTTATTGTCAGCCCCTCTCCTTGTTGCCATGAAACCTCTAATATTTGACACCTTCCTAGCAAGCCATTGTTTGGCCATGTTACCCGCTTGCTCAGCCCCTCTTATAGCGTTGCTAGTTGCAGGTGAAGATGAAGATTGTTCCATGTTGGAACTTGATGTTTTGGGAATACCACAATATGTCTTATATATATTAACACACCTATATACTGGGCATGGGTGGAAGGCTTGGCCTTTTGCTCGGTATTTTGTTCCACTCATGCCACCTTAGGAGCCGATAAACCGGCATTATGTTCCTTAATTTTGCGTTCCTTACACGGTTGGGTATATGAGGACCCCTTGACAGTTCGTCTTTGAATAAAACTCCTCCAGCAAGGCCCAACATATGTTTTAATTTGCCTCATAATAACAACTTAATTAAATAATTAAATTTGCATAGGGGTCGCGCCCTCGAGGATTCTTTCTACATAGCAGGGGGGCCAGTGCTGATGGTGTTGGTCCCAAACGGGGAGTATGCGGGGCCACCTTGGGGAAACCCGTGGGTTGGTTTTACTCGTATAATCGCCCATCCAGTCGTGTCGTGAGACGAGATACGCGCGGCTACTATCCGGGTGCCGACACACTGGGAGGTCTTGCTTGACTTGTTTTACCATTGTCGAAATGTCTTGTGCACCGGGATTCCGAGCCTGATCGGATTGTCCCTAAGATAAGGGGTGATAATATTATTATTACTTCTGCTGATCGTGAGAGCTTGTGATGGGCTAAGTTGGGACACCCCTGCGGGGTTATGATCTTTCGAAAGTCGTGCCCGTGGTTATGTGGCAGATTGGAATTTGTTAATGTCCGATTGTAGAAAACTTGATAGAGGATCCGAGATAAAACACACAACTGTGTGAGTAACCGTGACTGTCTCTTTTCACTTTGAGAAGAGAACACGGTGGGGTTATGTTTGACTCGTAGGTAGTTCAGGATCTTTAGCGATCACTACTAGTTTGCGACCGCTTGCATAGATGCTCATCTTATTCTTGTACTCGTAAGTTAGCCACCATAGATTGCTTAGCCGCTGCTGCAACCTCACCACACGATTTTCACTACACCCTATGCACGTTATGCTTGGATTGTCTTGCACTTGAACCCTGTATTTAGACACTTCATTTTATTTGGTGTTGTGAATGATTCATATGCCTACCATAGACCTTTCATTGAGCGCTTTATACATTCTTGCTATGACCATGAGGTAGATGCTTCTCCTCTTGTCACACATATTTGCGTCCCTACCTCCCATACATGCTTGTTTCCATGATGACCTTGATTGTGCTCAATTCATATGCTTACATGCCATGTCACAATCCTTTGTCACACCATATGCTATGCTTGATGACCACACTAATTGGGTGAATCACCTCTTGAATGCTTGGTTTTGCACCAACGCTAACCACATTTGTTTTTCCAAGTGTTTGTTGCCTTGCTCCTTTTGAAGGAATCACTAGACGGTGTGACATTCGGGAGTGCCCATTTAGAGCTTGAAGATGGTGAGTGCTTTGTTGCCATCTCTTTCCCATGGTGATTTGGTTTTTGATCCGATGTCAGATCTTTTCCAAGGGGGAGGGGATGATGCGGAGCATCCTATGGACATCACCATGTCAAGAGTCCATTTGGCAAGTGACACGTGTGACCTCTACTTCTCATACATAAAGGTGAATCATCTCCTTTACACATGTTCACTTGACCCCTTCGAGGATGGTATACTAGACATTCTTCTCGTGTGCATGCATAGGTATTGTCGAAGCTTCACGGATGACGACGAGGAGTGCAAGCGCCATGGAACGCCAACACCATCCGGGAGGGAAGCATGGAAACGAAGAGGGAAGAACATGGAGCTACCTGGAAGCTACAACTCTCGGACGTCCGACGGCCACCGGACGACCAGTCCTGACCGGACGTCCGGTGCCTGGAAGTTCAGCCTGTTAGAACACATGCAGCAGAAGGACCCTACAGCAGCCGGACGACCAATGATCACCAGATGTCCGAGAAGTCCTAGCCACCGGTCGACCGACATCCCTCATAAGTCTGACGCCGGCTGGACGTCCGACACTGCCTGCATGCAGCCGGGCCTTTGGCCATGTATCCCTTTCCCTACTTACTCCTTTATGGCTGAGACTATATATACTCCTCCCCCACCTCACTTCGAGGGTTAGCATTGTGATATATCATTTTATAGATAGAGCCTTTCTCATGCTTGTGGTTATACTTTGTTGAGAGACAGCGGCCTCTACGTAGAAGATCCACGCTTGGATTCAAGACCTCCATGTGAGCATGTGAGAAGATCCTACGGGATATCATCAAGACACCATCTCCTTTGGATTTGGGATGAACTCTACCTTGTATCATTCCCTTTGTTTTCATGTATCTTGTGGATCTATGTGTTGTTAGTCTAGTGGATGTGTGATTGGACTTGTTCTTGAGTGTTTTTCCTCATGATTTCTCTCTGTTCTTCCCTATGTTCATCGTGTTCTTCGTGGGATACCCTCCATTTTGAGAAAGATCGGCCTTAGGGTCTCCAGCCCACATCACATATAATCCAGAAGATTGATGTGAAGAAATCGACCCCTTGCAATTTTACTCCTGAAGCAAAGCATTTGACTTAGTACAATGGTCCGAAGAAATTGACTGCAGCATTGGAATTCGAAGACAAGGTGAAGATGTAGTATTCATTTTGTTGTTCTTCTTTCATTCTTTTGAGTCATAGGACCTCCATGCTATGATGATGGGTATAGGTTCTTGATGCTTGGATCAGTATTGTTGCTTAGCCACAACCTATGAAAGCTACGAGAGAAATCTCTTTGTGTTCCGAGAAAATACTTGTCAGCAAGAGACTGTGAACTTATTCACTTCGAGAGATTTGTCTCAGATCGAGGAGTTAGCATTAGTTACCCGCAAGAAATGTTACCGTTGTGCTCAAGTCCGACCGTTGGACTCGTGAACTTTGGGCATTGGCTGATCCCGATGTCTAATTTGGTCATTTCCCATCTTGGAAGGCTACCCCGCTCCAACATTGTCTGTCGGCTGCTCTGCTTAAGATTTTTGAGAAGATTGATTTGAGAAACCTCTCTCAGAGTGATTTGATTTTAAGATCCACCAAGAAAAATCCAGAGCCCAAACTTAGACAGTGGTTTAGCATCACAATAATTCGGAGTCAGAGTTATGTACCTATCACTCTTAGAGCCGCACACTCTTTAGACGGATATGTTTTGGTTCAAGTATTGAAGACTCATTGTCTTCACCATACTAGATTTTCAGCAACCAAGAGTGATTGCGGTTTGTGAAGGTCGACCGAAGGTTTGGAGATCGCCGACAAGTATCTACCACGAGGGAAAGCAACCTGAGTCTGATCAGCTATGTGTTGATGGAGAATAGGGTGAAGAGAGTTTTTCTTCCGTGATAAGTCACAACCCTCCAACTAGATGCAGCCCTTTGGTAGAAGGGTGAACTGGTATACCAAATCTTTATGTCGCCATCAAGCACCACTTGTTCTATTTTCTTCATTGTATTACTTTCAGTAATCTTTGTGCATGCTCTATGATGATAGTTGTCTGATCCATTCCTATCTGGTTTAAATCTCGCTACCTATATCTTCTATGTGTTCGTTGTTCTTCGTAGTCTATGTTGTCATTCCTCAGTATCTCCTTATTAGCTCTGATCAAGTTCCTCTTTATGATTATTATTCTGTTGGCTTGTTATATTACCATTGTCATAGTTAAGCATGTTATTTACTATGCTCGAATCATTATTGATGCTTATCTGGAAGTTTCCAAACCAGGTTAGAGCCAGATTCTCCACCCTGGTTCATTGCCCTGATCCAGACCATGCTTTCCACATGGTGGTCTCCTTCAGCTGCTCTTCATTCCCGCTTACCATTGATCATGTTGACCTAGCACTCCATTCTTGCAATGGTGTCTCACCTCCTGATCTACATGTTACTCATCTTCGTGGCCATGTTTTCAATTTTTTTTGTCATTTCTAAGGCGGTTGGCTTCATGATCTACAAACTTAGATCTTTTGGATGTCCTCTCTTCCAATGTTATTTTCATCTTTGGGCTTTTGGTGGTTCGGCATGGATCAAAGAATATAATTCATGGCTCTATGAGCTTGATCGTGAATGGACCTTGGTGACTAGATCACCATGTTGCAACCTCACTGGTGCCACCTCCATCTCCGTCGGCCGCCGTCCATCGCCACCGCCGGCGAGTACCTCTATCCTAGCCAACCAACTTGAACCCATCTTAGATCACGAGCCAGCTTCGGGCATTGCTATTGCTGTTAAAATTTCAAATCGTAGCCATGGCACCGCGGCCCAAGCCTCTCCCAGTAGGCCCGTTTTCTCCCCATCCCATAGCGTGATCTAACAGGACGAACAACAGTAGACCACGGCCTAATCAATAAATGCCTCTCCAACCCATGGCCGGCCCACTCCAATGTATCCTTCTACCACAAACAACCTCGCCACAAATCCTATTTCCCCCGTGATTTTTTTCTGTGGCAAATGTTTATCTGTTGGAAATCTCCGCATTGAGTGCAAAAATCAGTTTAGATGTCGTAGTTGCTATCGATATAGCCATATATCTCGTTTTTATTTCAATGCTAGGAACAAACCCCCTGTCTATCGGGTCAAATAACACCCACCTACCAAACTGCCACCCATATCCAATAGCTCGGCCGTCGAATCGTCTCCCCCAAACCCAACTACCTCCCTTCCGTTCTTCCGCTCCCCCTGCCAAACCCATACTCTCCATCAAAGCCCTGCTCTGCTCCACCATCGTTCTCGCTCGTTCTTACAAACTCCACCGACACCATGGCCACCTATCCTTGCGATCCTCTGCCTCTCCTCCCGCCCGGCACTGCTATCATGGAAGCTGACGGAAATCGCCGCCTCACCTGCCATTACCTTGGTGGTGAACTCCTTGTCCACTCTAGGGACTGGGCCATCATCTCCCTCGCGCCTCCTCCGGATCCCAACCAGTTCGAGACGGATGATATGCTCATTTCGTCATTCTCTTGACAATGAGCATGGCTTTCGCATCGCTGAGATTTCGCGCTACGGCATGGGAGCTGCGTTCATCTGGTTCTTGCACGCCTGCGACATCGACACTACCATCGCCAACAGTCCATACTTTGTTGGAGACTCCGTTCTACGTGTCATCCGCCATGATAGAGGTATAAATCGTAGGGACTGCACTTTAACACATGATGCATGGATTATGATGATCAATTGCCCACTTGAGGCATGGAGGCCTGACAAAGTTAGGGATTCTGTTAGTGGATTTGGTACATTTTTAGTCTGGAATCGAGATATGCCAAATAGAGCTTGCATTCTTATCAAAGTTCGTGTGCCTGATCTGCTTGACATACCGGTTAGTCATGTCATATGTGAGAGCCTAGATGGTTTTGGGCATGGACAGTCTTGGAATTGTGGTGTATACACTCTTCAGGCTGACTTACTTGGAGCCATTGGTGGTAATGAAGACCGATCCCCCCGGATGGTGTTATGCATCCTATGCCATTTGCTCCTTTTTGTGGTATTTGGAATGATGTTGAGTTTGCTGGCAATGAAAACCACCATGCAGCTCCTGCTGCCCATAATGCTCCTGAAGATGGAAATGAGGATATACCTATGGTCCACAGTCCTCCACTAAACCCTGAACATGAACAACATGACCAACCTGTCCAATCTGCTGTTGTGGCTGCTGATTCTTTCATAGCCCTTTATGACATGATGTCAAAAATTATGGCTTTTGCACCTACTATATTAGAACAACTTGTTGGCTCCACTGTCATGAGCACCAGATGCCAACTGATTAATGTAGAGGAAGATCATGGAACTATAAAGAAGTGTTTACTCACCATATCTACAGAATACCCTGCTGCACCAGTTGCCTCATCTCTGTCAATCTCTGAACTGCCCATGATTTCTGAACTCAGCACTGTGAAGAACCCGGAGCAAGAAGATTCACCTGCACTGCTAGATTTTCTTGCAAGTGCCCATACCTCTCCAATCAATGAGATCCCACAGAATCATGCCACATACCACACTATTATCCATGCCTCTCCTGCCGTCAACAAGATGAAGTAGATCAATGCTCCATTTGATGTGAATGATCTGCGTCACAATTGTCGTCTAGTTGGTTCGAGGGTTGGTTTCAAAGATGAAGTTGCTACTGTCAAAGCTAAAAATATGGCTAACTATAAGAAGAACCTATCTGCTGATTTTGAATATGAAATCTGTGATCCTACGGCTGATCCCCCTCCGGAGCTTCCACTCGCAACTATCCAAGCCATTGCTACCAAACAGTGTCAGATTCCTCCCGAGGAGGTCTCTAGGGAGAAGCTGAAGTATGTTATTGATCATGAATAAATTTATCCATGTTACTAGATGGTATTGTTGTGTCAGGACACACTTAGGCCTTATGCCTTTTTATTTTATCATCTGTTGCTGGTTAATTTTGTTTGATACTATTATAATCTCGGTGTGTAAGGAGTTAAGCTCCATAATAAGTTTATTTTGCTGGGACCTTATGCTTTGTTTATTAAGTTCACTCTGTGAGAAGTCTGAATGGTTAGTTTGTTAATGTTCAGTTATGCTATTATATCAGATCAAGTTTAGTCTCTTGGGTTATTACTGCTCCAAAATTCATGTATCTGATCTCAGTTGATAAAGGAATGATTAAATCATCTCCTTGTTATGGACCCACACTCTACCCCTTTTCCAATGAATAGCACTTGGAATATTCTAAACTGGAATCTTAGAGGGATAAACTCTCAAACTAGATGGGATGATTTGAGGGCTAGAATTGATGAAAGTGGACGTGGTATTATATGTATCCAACAAACAAAAGGACACACTTTTGATCTGGCTTATCTCAGAAATTTCTCACCCAGAATATTTAATCAATATGTTTATACCCCTTCTATGGGTCTCTCTGGTGGTATTATTACAATTTGGAATGGTAGCCTTTTCAATGGGACTATCATCAGCCAATCAAATTTCCAGATTACTGTCAAACTGGTTTGCAACTTATCTGGTCACAATTTGTATATCACCAATATTTATGGTCCTTGTAAAAATGAAGGCATAGCGGATTTCGTTGACTGCTTAAACAATATGGATAACTCACAAATGGATCACCGGATGCTAGTTGGAGATTTTAATCTGATCAAAAGCCCCCATGAGAAAAACAAACCAGGAGGGGACACAAACAACATGCTTATGTTTAACAGTCTCTTGCAGCAATTATACCTTGTGGAAATACCACTTAAAGGTAGAAATTTCACATGGAGTAATATGCAGGACTTGCCAC
This sequence comes from Secale cereale, assembly GCA_902687465.1. Classification (NCBI taxonomy): domain Eukaryota; kingdom Viridiplantae; phylum Streptophyta; class Magnoliopsida; order Poales; family Poaceae; genus Secale; species Secale cereale. Next base: position 332,391,397 of record LR738712.1, read on the forward strand.
TTTTGGAAAAGTTAGACTAGATCTTTACCTCTGCAAATTCGACATTATCCTTCCCAAATACAATGGCACACCCACTTGCTAGAGTTTCATCAGATCATATCTCTATCCACATTCCAGTTGGCAGTGACATTCCAAGGCCTTCCATTTTTTATAGAGGCAAAGGTGTCCCGTATTTCGATGAGATGGTGGCTATCGTTTTCGGTGGAGTGGAGTTGGACGATCCGACTATGTACGTGCAAGGACGTTGCGCCTTAGCAGTCGCTAAACCAACTCCGAGAGGTTATTGACCACGCCAGAGCACGATCAACCTGACCACGAGGGTCTATTTCCTGCAATCAAACGAAGAACAAACAAGAAACTAAGATTTCAATCTGGACATTTCGAATATAAGAGGAAAGCTTTATTGATCAAAGTGGGTTTCTGTGACGCCTTTGTCTGGTCGTTGAACACAAACAAAGTACGCGAAGTTGCAGCTATGGCGAACTTTAATCTAAACAAAACCCAAAGTCTAAATGATGCCCTAAGGGCTGTATATATGGAGGAAGAGGGAGGGAATTTCATGGCCCCTTGGAGGAGGGATCCGAAACCAACCCTAACTCTGTTTTCCCCACACATAAGGATTCTGAAAACAGCCTATACTTTAATACTTCTAAATTACAAGGGCCTGGCCTAAAAATAAGGTGACACATCACCTAAAATAAGCTATGGCCGAAATATATGAAGGGGCATCTTGTATATTTCGACCATGTCCTTGTAGGTCATCACAGAGGATTCAAAGTGCTCAAAAACGCACTAGAAACGCCATTCTGGATCCCTTCGCGCGCGCCTTCATCTCCATGGTTGATCCACCTCTAGTGTTCATCCCTCTTGTCCATGCTAGGCCTTTCATTAGTAATCAACACAAATGTATCCAATTTAGGTAGCGTCATATTCTCATGAACATTAGAATCGTTACCAAGAAATAAAAGTACCTGGTAATTCAATTGGCGTGCTAGAGCTCTAGTAATTGGTCCAGTATGTATAATAGAAGGGGTACTGGGTGTAACATTGGTATTGATGTCCTCATCATCCTCCCCTAATTGAAATGAAGTCGTCCTCGACGGAAGCTCATCATCCTCAACCAAATAAGGCTTCAAATCTGCAATGCTAAAAGTGGGACTCAGCCTAAAATCTGCAGGCAGCTCAAGTTTATATGCATTATCATTTATTTTCTCTAACACCTTAAAAGGACCATCGGAAGGTGGCATTAGCTTTGACTTGCGCAAATTAGGAAACCTATCTTTACGCAAATGTAACCAAACAAGATCTCCAGGCGCAAGGCAACATGTTTTCGACCTTTATCTACAGCAAGTTTATATTTAGCATTCATACGTTCAATGTTCTCCTTAGCTAACTTATGCATTTTTAAGATCAATTCAACATTTTATTTAGCATCAAAATTAACCTTCTCCGAAGATGGAAAAGACGACAAATCAATAGGTGCACGAGGTAAAAAACCATACACAATTTCAAAAGGGCACATCTTAGTAGTAGAATGCAGTGAACGATTATAAGTAAATTCAATATGAGGCAAGTAATCTTCCCACAATTTCTTGTTATTCTTCAAAACCGCCCTAAGGATAGTAGACAATGTTCTGTTGGCTACTTTAGTTTGTCCATCAGTTTGCAGTGCCATGTAGTACTAAAAAGCAGTTTAGTCCCCAACTTAACCCATAAACATCTCCAAAAGTGGCTAAGAAACTTAGTATCATGATATGAAACAATAGTATTTGGCACACCATGCAAGCGAATAATTTCCCGAAAGAACAAATCAGCAACATTAGCAGCATCATCGCTTTTATGACATGGTATGTAGTGTGCCATTTTCAAAAATCTATCCACGACAACAAATATGCTATCCCTCCCCTTATTTGTTCGAGGTAAACCCAAAACCAAGTCCATAGATATATCTTCCCATGGAACACTAGGTACAAGCAAAGGCATGTATAAACCATGAGTGAAAGTCTCTATGAATTCAACCCATTTAGCATATCTACGGTTCAATTTTGCTTGACTTTTAATGTGCTTCAAAGATTCATGATCAGAATGTATAACAAATTCTTTGGGCCATAAATAATGTTGCCATGTTTCCAAAGTCCGAACAAGAGCATATAATTCCTTGTCATAAGTAGAAAAGTTCAGACTAGGTCCACTCAATTTTTTTAGAAAAGTATGCAACAGGTTTACCATCTTGTAATAACACACCTCCTAATCCAATTCCACCAGCATCACATTCATGCTCAGAAGTTTATTAAAATCTAGAAGTTGGAGTAAAGGAGCATGTGTCAACTTATCTTTCAATACTATGAAGGCTTCTTCCTGTGTAGTACCCCAAACAAAAGGCACATCCTTCTTTGTAAGCTAGTTCAGAGGTGCATCAATGCTGCTGAATCCCTCACAAAACGCCTATAGAATGGAGCGAGGCCAATGAAACTCCTCACGTGTGTGACCGTTTTGGGCTGCGGCCAACTCTCAATAGCTTCAATCTTGGCTTTATCAACCTCAATTCCCTGTGGAGTAACAACATAGCCAAGAAAAGATACTCGGCCGGTGCAAAAGGTGCACTTACCAACGTTACCAAACAAACATGCATCACGTAGAGCAAAAAACCAACACGTAAATGATCCAAATGTTCCTCCAAAGATCTGTTATAAATCAATATATCATCAAAGTAAACTACCACAAATCGCCCAATGAAAGCACGTAAAACTCCATTCATTAATCTCATGAAAGTACTAGGTGCATTAGTTAACCCAAAAGGCATGACTAACCACTCATATAATCCAAAAATAGTTTTAAATGTTGTTTTCCATTCATCTCCAATTTCATACGAATTTGATGGTATCCACTACGCAAATCAACTGTGGAGAATATTGTATAGCCACTCAATTCATCAAGCATATCATCTAGCCTAGTAAATAGGATGACAATAACGAATAGTAATATTATTAATGCCTCTACAATCAACACACATACGCGATGTACCATCCTTTTTGGCACTAGAATAATAGGAACAATACAAGGACTAAGAGATTCGCGTATATAACCTTTGTGCAGTTAGCTCCTGTACTTGATGCATAATCTCCTTCGTCTCCTCTGGATTAGTCGGTATGGTGCGAGGTTGGGTAGCGATGCATCGGGAATTAAGTCAATCTGATACTCAATCCGTCAAATAGGTGGTAATCCCGGTGGCACGTCTTGTGGTAAGACGTATGCGAACTCCTGCAAAATGTTAGTGACAGCAGGAGGTAAAGAGGAAGGCACGTCATCGAATGAATATAATGCCTCTTTGCACACAAAAGCATAGCAAACAGATTTGCTGAAATCTAGATCGTCAATATCTGATTTGGTGGCTAGTAAACATCTACTTTTTTATTTAATTTCAGATGCAACATGAGATGATGGTGTGTTATTAGGCTTCATTTGTTGCTAAAATTCTTTTGCCACAATCTCATTTTCACTCTTATTTTTCTCCTGTTTTGCTTTATTAGCTCTATTAATATCATCTTTCAAAATGGAATCAGGAGACATAGGAAGCAAAGTAATATGTATATCCTTATGAACAAGAGTGTATTGATTGTTTCTACCATGGTGTAAATAATTTTTATCAAATTGCCATGGTCTACCAAGTAATAAGGAACATGCTTGCATGGGTACCACATCACAATCAATATAATCAGCATATGTAGAGATACTAAAATGCACACGAACAGTACGTGTTACCTTACCCTTGCTGCTATTGTTGAACGATTGGATGTAGTAAGGATGTGGATGTGGTCTTATGGTGAGAGATAGCTTCTCCACCATCTGCATGCTAGCCAAGTTGTTGCAGCTCCCTCCATCTATGATGACGCGAACATAACGTTCCTTCACAACTCCCTTTGTATGGAACAAATTATGCCTCTGATTTTACTCCGCTTGTGTGACCTGCACATTCAAAACACGTTGAGCAACTAAACATTCATACCTGTCAGCGTCTTCAGGAGCCATGTATTGCGTCTCATTTTTAGAATCATCCCCACCGTGTTCTTCACGTGTAATAAGAGCCAAAGTCTCCTCATCATAGTCACTAGCGGACTCATAACCACCATCCTTAGTAGCAATCATCACACGCTGAGATTTGCACTCCCTCGCATAGTGACCACGACCAGTGCAATGACGACATATAACATCATGTGTTGGCCCTGTGGATGCCATGGATGATGAAGAGCTCTGCGCACGACTAGAAGGTGTAGTCCTGGCTAATGGTGGTGGTGCCTGTTTGCCTTATGTCACGGTTAGAAGTGACGGATGTAGTAGGCGGTGGTGTAGTCGGACGAGTGGAAGTAGATGATGCACGGGGTGTCCATGATGAAGGTCGACCTGCAGAAAAATTAGTTTGCGCCAAGTCCAGTCGATCCTGCACTTCACGTTCAGCTTTCCAAGCAAGATGGAATAAACGAGTGATATTATTATAGTCCTTATACTCTAGAATATTCTGAATCTCTCTATTTAAACCATCGACAAAACGTGCAAGCATAGCCTCATTATCCTCAACAATACCACATCTAATCAGGCCAGTTTGTAATTCCTGATATTATTCCTCTACGGAATTTTTTCCTTGTCTTAAGCACTGCAATTTCTGAAGTAATTCACGTTGATAATATGGTGGAACCCAACGAGTATGCATAGCAGTTTTCAAAGCATCCCAAGTAGTTGGAATATTATTCAGATATAATCTAAGATGTTCAGACCACCACACACAAGCAAAACTAGTGAAAGCACAAAGAGCAGCAGCAACCCGTCTCTCCTCGGGATATTCTAAGCATGTAAAACATTGTTTGGTTTCTAACTCCCAAGTAAGATATATATCAGGAACATATCTACCCTCAAATGCTGGAATATTCAATTTTAGTTTAGGGAGATGGTCATGATCGCGCACCTGAGGTTGTGCTGCAGCCCTACCATTTGTGATTATTTGCATGCGAACGACCTTGTGGTGCTGGTTGCACGTAGTTCAGATTTTGATCAACCTCATCCTCGTAATCTCCAGCATAATCATCCTCCTCCTCAGCAGCAGTAGGAGCCACAGAAGTATCAACTGTTGGGGAACGTAGTATTTTAAAATTTTCCTACAATCACGCAAGATCTATCTACCAGATGCATAGCAACGAGAGGGAAGAGTGTGTCTACGTACCCTCGTAGACCGGAAGCGGAAGCGTCAAGTTACGCGGTTGATGTAGTCGAACTTCTTCGCGATTCAACCGATCAAGCACCGAACGTACGGCACCTCCGCGTTCAGCACACGTTCAGCTTGATGACGTCCCACGAGCTCTTGATCCAGTTGAGCTTCACGGGAAAGTTTCGTCAGCACGACGGTGTGGTGACGGATATGATGTATTCACCGGCGCAGGGCTTCGCCTAAGCACCGCGACGGTATGACCGAGGTGTGTTTCTGTGGAGGGGGCCACTGCACACGGCTGGAACAATTCAACTTGTGTGTCTTTGGGTGCCCCCCTGCCCCCGTATATAAAGGAGCAAGGGGGGAGGCCGGCCGGCCCTTCTCTAGTGCGGCTAGGAGTGCAATCCTACTAGGAATAGGATTGCAATCCTATTCCTAGTAGGAACTACCAAAGAAGGAAGAGAGGGAAAGGAAAAGAAGGAGAGGTGGCGCCCCCCAATCCTAGTCCAACTAGGAACCCTAGGTGGGGCGCCAGCCAGCCCCTATGGGCTGCCTCTCTCTTTTCCATAAGGCCCACTATGGACCATCCCCCCTCGTAGGGGGTTCCGGTAACCCCCTCCGGCAATCCCGTTAAATCCGAAACTTTTCTGGAACACTTCCGGTGTCCGAATATAGTCGTCCAATATATCAATCTTTATGTCTCGGACATTCCGAGACTCCTCGTCATGTCCGTGATCTCATCCGGGACTCTGAACTACCTTCGGTACATCAAAACTCATAAACTCATAATAACGATCGTCATCAAACGTTAAGCGTGCGGACCCTACGGGTTCAAGAACTATGTAGACATGACCGAGACTCATCTCTGGTCAATAACCAATAGCGGAACCTGGATGTTCATATTGGCTCCTACATATTCTACGAAGATCTTTTATCGGTCAAAACCGCATAACAACATACGTTGTTCCTTTTGTCAACGGTATGTTACTTGCCCGAGATTCGATCGTCGGTATCTCTATACCTAGTTCAATCTCGTTACCGACAAGTCTCTTTACTCGTTCCGTAACACATCATCTCGTGACTAACTCATTAGTCTTTTGCTTGCAAGGCTTATTGTGATGTGTGTTACCGAGAGGGCCCAGAGATACCTCTCCGACACTCGGAGTGACAAATCCTAATCTTGATCTATGCCAACACCACGAATACTTTCGAAGACACCTGTCGAGCATCTTTATGATCACCTAGTTACGTTGTGACGTTTGATAGCACACAAGGTGTTCCTACGGTATTCGGGAGTTGCATAATCTCATAGTCATAGGAACATGTATAAGTCATGAAGAAAGCAATAGCAGTAAAACTAAACGATCATAGTGCTATGCTAACGGATGGGTCTTGTCCATCACATCATTCTCCTAATGATGTGATCCCGTTGATCAAATGACAACTCATGTCTATGGCTAGGAAACATAACCATCTTTGATCAATGAGCTAGTCTAGTAGAGGCATACTAGGGACATACTGTTTTGTCTATGTATCCACACATGTACTAAGTTTCCGGTTAATACAATTCTAGCATGAATAAAAGACATTTATCATGATATAAGGAAATACAAATAACATCTTTATTATTGCCTCTAGGGCATATTTCCTTCAGTCTCCCACTTGCACTAGAGTCAATAATCTAGCTCACATCGCCATGTGATTTAATATCGATATTTCACATCGTTATGTGAATAACACCCATAGTTCACATCGCCATGTGACCAACACCCAAAGGGTTTACTAGAGTCAATAATCTAGTTCACATCGCTATGTGATTAATACCCAAGAGTAATAAGGTGTGATCATGTTTTGCTTGTGAGAGAAGTTTAGTCAACGGGTCTGTCACATTCAGATCCGTATGTATTTTGCAAATTTCTATGTCTACAATGCTCTGCATAGAGCTACTCTAGCTAATTGCTCCCACTTTCAATACGCATCCAGATTGATACTTAGAGTCATCTGGATTTAGTGTCAAAGCTTGCATCAGCGTAACCCTTTACGACGAACTCTTTATCACCTCCATAATCGAGAAACATTTCCTTAGTCATCCAGTTACTAAGGATAATTTTGACCGCTGTACAGTGATCTACTCCTGGATCACTATTGTACCCCCTTGACAAACTCATGGCAAGGTACACAACATGTTTGGTACACAGCATGGCATACTTTATAGAACCTATGGCTGAGGCATAAGGAATGACTTTCATTCTCTCTATATTTTTCTGCCGTGGTCTGGCTTTGAGTCTTACTCAACTTCACACCTTACAAGTCAGGCAAGAACTCCTTCTTTGACTGATCCATTTTGAACTACTTCAAAATCTTATCAAGGTATGTACTTATCAAAAGTCTTATCAAGCGTCTTGATCTATCTCTATAGATCTTGATGCCCAATATGTAAGCAGCTTCCCCAAGATCTTTCTTTGAAAAACTCCTTTCAAACACTCCTTTATGCTTTCCAGAAAATTCTACATCATTTCCGATCGACAATATGTCATTCACATATACTTATCAGAACGGTTGTAGTGCTCCCACTCACTTCTTGTAAATACAGGCTTCACCGTAAGTCTGGATAAATCTATATGCTTTGATCAACTTATCAAAGCGTATATTACAACTCCGAGATGCTTGCACCAGTCCATAGATGGATCGCTGGAGCTTGCACATTTTGTTAGCACCTTTAGGATTGACAAAACCTTCGGGTTACATCATATACAATTTTTCTTTAATAAATCCATTAAAGAATGCAGTTTTGTTTATCCATTTGCCAGATTTCATAAAATGCGGCAATTGCTAACATGATTCGGACAGACTTAAGCATCGCTACGGGTGAGAAAGTCTCATTGTAGTCAACTCCTTGAACTTGTCGAAAACCTTTCGCAACAAGTCGAGCTTTGTAAACAGTAACATTACCGTCAGCGTCGGTCTTCCTCTTGAAGATCCGTTTATTTTCGATGGATTGCCGATCATCGGGCAAGTCAACCAAAGTCCACACTTTGTTCTCATACATGGATCCCATCTCAGATTTCATGGCCTCAAGCCATCTTGCGGAATTTGGGCTCATCATCGCTTCCTCATAGTTCGCAGGTTCATCATGGTCTAGTAACATGACTTCCAGAACTGGGTTGCCGTACCACTCTGGTGCGGAACGTACTCTGGTTGATCTACGACGTTCAGCAGAAACTTGATCTCATCAAGATCTACTTTCCTCCCACTCACTTCTTTCGAGAGAAACTCCTTCTCTAGAAAGGATCCACTCTTAGCAACAAAGACCTTGCCTTCGGATCTGTGATAGAAGGTGTACCCAATAGTTTCTTTTGGGTATCCTATGAAGATTTACTTCTCCGATTTGGGTTCGAGCTTATCATGTTGAAACTTTTTCACATAAGCATCGCAGTCCCAAACTTAAAAAAATGACAGCTTAGGTTTCTCGTCAAACCACAGTTCATACGGTGTCATCTCCACGGATTTAGATGGAGCCCTATTTAACGTGAATGTAGCTGTCTCTAATGCATAACCCCAAAAGCAATAGTGGTAGATCGGTGAAAGTGCAACTAATCCCCGGGTGGTTTTGGTAATTAATAACAACATATATATCATTGAACTAATAGTTACTTGAGAATCATTTCGGAGAAGTTCGATGATATGGGTATGGAAATGTCTGAAGAAGTGGACCCCTCAAAATGCTAAGGCAAGCATTGGCAAAAGCTCAAGACTCCATTTTTGGTTTAGTGATCAAAGATCACATTGAGTCCATAGGAAAAGCCAATACTATTAAAAGGGGATGAGGTTGTGTTGATGATCTGGTTGCTCAAGTGCTTAGTGATTTAGCTCCTTCAACTATCAGCAACTTTCACTTCTAAACACACTCATAAGTAATATCGGACAAACCGATTCTTCCAACTCAGTCCCACCGAGATGAACCACCTCAGCTATTTTCCAAACCCTAGAAATTTCGGTCTATCCGATTTTGAGTTCGGTCTCACCGAAACTGGACTGCCAACCTTCTGTAACCTTTTGACATCATATCGGAATATCCGAGATGACAATTTCGGTCTCACCGATTATGGCAAGTTCCTATCTTTGACTCATATCGGACATACCGAGATGGTATTTTCGGTCCCACCGAAAACCCCAACGTTCACTATATTTGAACTTTCGGTCTGACCGAGTTTTCACTCCGGTCTCACCGAGATTGCTCAATTATGTGTGTAACGGTTGGATTTTGTGTGGAGGCTATATATACCCCTCCACCCCCTCTTCATTCGTGGAGAGAGCCATCAGAAAGTACTACCACTCCTACCTTACACTTTCTGAGAAGAGAACCACCTACCCTTGTGTTGAGATCAAGTCATTCCATTCCTACCATATGAAACTTGATTTCTAACCTTCCCAAGTTGCTTTCCACTCAAACCTTTCTTCCACCACAGCCATATCAGTGAGGAGAGTTGAGTGTTGGGGAGATTATCATTTGAAGCACAAGAGCAAGGAGTTCATCATCATCAACAACATCTATTACCTTTTGGAGGGTGGTGCCTCCTAGATTGGTTAGGTGTCGCTTGGGAGCCTCCGTCTTCGAGATGTGGAGTTGAACCAAGAAGTTTGTAAGGGCAAGGAGATCGCCTACTTCGTGAAGATCTACCCCGAGTAAGGCTAGTCCTCCGTGGGCGTAGGCCATGATGGAATAGACAAGGTTCCTTCTTTGTGGACCCTTCGTGGGTGGAGCCCTCCGTGGACTCGCGCAGCCGTTACCCTCTGTGGGTTGAAGTCTCCATCAACGTGGATGTACGATAGCACCACCTATCGGAACCACGAGAAAAATCTCCGTGTCTCCAAATTGCGTTTGATCTTCTCCACCTCTCTTTACTACATGTGCAATTTACTTTCCGCTGCTTATACTCTAGAATTGCATGTGTAGGGTGATACTTGAATTGATCGTAATTGTGAAACTGCCAAAAAAACTATTCATGATCAAAAGGCAGAATGTTTATATTGTCAAGTAGTCTAATCACCCCCCTCTAGACATACTTTCGATCCTACAAGTGGTATCAGAGCTTTGGTCTCCATTGTTTTGGTTTCCATTGCATTGGACTCCATAAGCTTGGTTTCACAACCTAGGAGAGTATGGCGTCTAGTGAGGGTAATTATCGTAGAGGTCCTTACTTTGATGGTACAAATTTTGCTAGTTGGAAGCATAAAATGAAAATGCATATTCTTGGTCATAACCCAGCCGCATGGGGCATTATTTGTGTTGGTATGCAAGGTGAATTCTTCGAGGAAGGAAAAGTTCCGGATCGCGAAGCTACACCGGAAGAGTTGCGGATGTTGCAAAACAATGCTCAAGCTTGTGACATTCTCTTCAATGCTTTGTGTCCCAAGGAGTTCAACAAAATCAGCCGTCTTGAGAATGCTAAAGAGATTTGGGATACTTTGGTTGAAATGCACGAAGGTACTGAATCTGTGAAGGAATCAAAGCTAGATATTCTTCAAGGTCAACTTGACAAGTTCAAGATGAAGGATGGTGAAGGAGTCGCTGAAATGTACTCTAGGCTTGCTCTCATCACAAATGAGATTGCCGGCTTAGGAAGCGAAGAAATGACCGACCGTTTCATCATCAAGAAGATTCTAAGAGCTTTGGATGGAAAATATGACACCGTGTGCACTTTGATCCAAATGATGCCAAACTACAAGACTCTCAAGCCAACTGAAGTCATTGGAAGAATTGTTGCTCATGAGATGACACTTAAGGATAAGGAAGAGCTTCACAACAAGTCAAGTGGTGCTTACAAAGCTACAAGTGATGCTCCCACTACCTCAAGTGACAAGTTAATTTCCAATGAAGAGATAAGCCTAATGGTTAAGAACTTCAACAAGTTCTACAAGAATAGAGGCAAATAAAGAAGCTCAAAGTCTAGATCATATGATGAAAAGAGATCTTCTAGTCGTGATCGAAACTGCTACAATTGTGGAAGACCCGGACACTTCTCAAATGAGTGTACGGCTCCCCACAAGAGAAGAGAAGAATCTCCAAGAAGAAGAGCAAGAGATGAGTCACCTCGGAGAGAGAGAAGGAGTAGAGATGATCGTTATGAACGAAGACCCTCTCGGAGAAGCAAGGATTCGGAGAGGAAAGACAAGTCATCAAGGAGCTACACAAGAAGAAGACATCAAGCTCATGTAGGTGAATGGGTCTCCGGCTCCGACTCCGACAATCAATCTGATGGAAGCTATCACTCCGACTCCGACTACAGTCAAGATGAAGGTGTTGCCGGACTTGCACTTGTATCCTCCAACTCCAACTCCTACGACTTATTTGATTCACCAAATGAGGGAATTGGAAGATGCTTCATGGCTAAAGGCCCCAAGGTAACACACCCTGAATTCATTGACTTTGATAGTGATGAGGATGACTTGCTTGGTGAAGATGAGCTCTTGCATGATAAATCTAGTGAGCTTAGTAATGATGAAAATGCTAGTAGTCTTTATAGTCGAGAAGAGTCGAATGACAATGCTATGAAGGAGATTGAGCGTCTAACTAAAGAACTAAACACTCTTAAGTTAGCTCATGAAACAACTCAAGAAGATCATAGAGAGCTTCTAAGATCTCATGAGAAGCTATGCTTCGAGAAGCTCACTCTAGAGCAAGAACATGAGTTTCTAAAAGCGATCAATGACGATCTTCGAAAGAAGAGTTCTTCATATCTTGCCAAACGACTTCTCTTGTCTAATTTCTTGCCACCTATTAAGACTAAGCATGACAAGCATAAGAAAAATTCTTCCTCTAGTAGTAACAATAACCAAGTTAAATCTAATGTTGTTGCTTCTAGTAGTTCTCTTGATTCCACTAACAATGTTTCAAGCCAAGTTACACTTGAGCAAGAAAATAGCTTATTGAAGGAAATCATAGAGAAAGGTGTCTACAAAAGTCTTGCCGTAAGCAAGAACTTTGAGGAAATTGTTCGCAAACAAGGAAGGCACCGGAAGAATCAAGGGATTGGTTTTGAGCGAAAGTTCAACGCCGAAGGTGTTGAGTGGGAAGAAGGTCAATACCCTACTCCACAGTTTGTTTCTCAAAAGGAGAAGTATGATCATACTTCTTCCAATGTGGAACAAGCTCAAGATGACCTTCCACCACAAGACCACAAGCTAAAGGCCAAGGACAAGCTTCAAGAGGAGATTGATGCATTCATTGAAGCACCTCAAGCCATGGTCAAGTGGGTTCCCAAGGACACGTCAAGTTCTACTTCATCAAGCTCAACTACAACCCCAAGGATTCCCATTAAGATGATGTGGATCCCAAAGAAGAAGAACTAGAAGGTTCTTGAGGGTGACTCCGCCAACATACTTCACTCATATTCATTTTGGCAAGAACTTGTGCAATCAACTTCCACATCATGCACTAGTTCATGGAGTCACAAACCCTCTTGTTGGTAAGTCAAGGGATAAGGTAATCATTGCTTTCATGGACATCATCTTTTGTGAACTTCAATCTATGTCTATGGATATCCTTGTTTGTTCCTTGTGGGACTAACCCATGTAGGTATTGAAAGTGCCCTAATCCAAAGGATAGCTCCCAACTCTTGATGATCTACATCAACATTGAGCATCCACATCTTCAACATCTACATGAAGTCTTCTACGACAACCCAAGGTTAGTTTGACCCTTTAAAAGGGGTTCTCACATCTAGGGGGAGCTTTGCTCTAAAAATTGAGCTAAAGCATCTCCAAATGATGTGAACACATCAATGCTTTATGTAAAAGTGGTAACCCCACTTGTGCTTAAACGATGAGTATGACCTATGATCAAATGTTCTCATTTGGCTCCTAAGTCAATATACTCATATATAGATGACCTAGTCATCGACAAATTGTGTGCTAGTAGCTAGAATTTTGGTTGTGCATGTTTGACACATATTTCATTTTCTATCTTATTGTGTGAGCATGTTGAATGCATGATTTTATCCATTCGAGGACATCCATTTGTTGTTTTGGTTGTTTTGATTTTTCTGGCCAAATGGATGGACAAGAATGCCTAAGCACCTTCCCTAGCTATCTATGCTTTCTTGTCTCAAATTCTATTCATGCTCATATCACAACTTTGAACAAGTCATTTTCGGACCCTCCGAGTGAGGAGCACTCGGAGCCACCGATCCGTCTAAGGCTGACTTCCAAAACCTTCTAAGTCCATTTCGGTCTGACCAACTTTTCCCACTCGGTCCAACCGAAACGCTTAGACTGATCTAGGTTTCATCTCGGTGAAACCGAGTTCAAAATCTCGGCGTGACCGATATGCGTAACTGCACAACAGTTATACATTTCGGTGTCACCGAGTTTTTCAACTCGGTCCCACCGACAGCAAGGGGATATATATACTGAGGGCTGCGCGCGATTACTTCTTCAAACCGTTTCGCCCCCAAGTCCCCTGCTGCCGTCGCCCTGGTCTTCGGATCGTCGCCGTCGTCGCATGTGCGCCCTCGCCGCAGGTCTCCGCCGCCGTCAACGGTCTTCTCCTCCGCGCCGTTGCCGCCGTAGAGGGACTCCACCAAGTTAGGGTGAGTCTCGATCCCTCTCGTGCTCCCCATCTGATTCTTGCACGATTGGTTTGCCATGTATCTAGCCACGATTGGAAAATTCCTTAACATCAGATCAGATCGTTTTAGTTTCGAGCGAAATTCTTAGGTTTAGGTTTCCACGGAACACATCTCGGTGAAACCGATTTTGAAAACTCGGAATGACCGATTTGGCCTCTGGCCATTGCACTGCACCGTTCGGTCTAACCGAGTTGTGCAAATCGGTGTGACCGATGTAGAGTCTCAGTGAAACCCTAGTGTTTCGGTAGGACCGAAACCCACTTCGGTCTGACCCAAAGTGGTGTGATAAGCCTCTGTATACACTTCGGATTCACCGAAACTAAATATCGGTTTGACCGAAATGCATTCTGTGAAAACTCAAAACTAAGATTTGAACTCATTTTTTTGCAAAAACCTCTGCAGTTGTGATAACTCTTCTACTCTGCCTATACCTTATCTATTCACAGGTTGTCAGCCATGTCAGATGCCAGTGACAGCCAGAACAGGTCTGAGTCACCGTTTGCAGAGATCCCTGAGGCAGATACTAGTCCTGAGGCTAGTAGTCCTAGTGATGATGGTGAGAGGAGCACCCCTAGTGGTTTGCCTCCTGCAGCCACCAGGACCAGAAAGAAGAGAAATTCTGATGATGAGGACTCTGACTTCGTTGCTGAGGAAGTAACCTCCAAGCCCAAGAGAAAAGTTGTTGCCAAAGAGCATGAAGGGCAGCAGTCGAAGAAAGGCACCAGCAAGGTCAAGCAGTCAGTTGTTGCCAAGAAGCTGAACTTGGAAGAGCCAGCTCCAAGTAAGGTGAAGAAAACTTCCAAGAGGAAGAGAGTTGTGTATGCTGAACCTCATGTTGAAGCAGATGTTGAAGAAGAAGAAGAAGATGCTCCCCAGCCTCCTCCTCAGAAGGCTAAGTTCATGGGTGATGCTATTAGGGCTCAAGCCACTTCTAAGCCCAAGAAGCCTGCTCAAGCCAAGGCAGCTCCTGCAAAGCCCAAGAGGACAACCAGGAACATCCCAGCCTCTGAGAAGAACAAAGGTGATGTGCCACCGTCTGAGTCTGATGAAGAACATGTGTTGCTGAAGCTCCGTCCTAAATTGCCACTCCACAACGATGCTCATCCTCAAGCCGAGGATATGAAGGCAAGGAAGGACAGAGGTCTCAGGCTATGGAGACAGTCTGATCCATATGCCGTGAGGAGAAGGACTGCTGTGGACCCCAGATTCCACACCAGAGAGCAGCAGGACTTCTATGAGACCGTGCTGATGGATAAGAAGCCTATTGTTGCAGACACTAGGTATGTTGACTGGAAGTACATTGACAGTGAAGAGCACCGAGACTTCTTTCCCCATGTGCATGAGAGCTTCACTGCATGTGGAGTTGATGAGTTCGTGGGTCAGAAGCTGACAGATTGGAACGATGAGATGATCATGCAGTTCTACGCCACAGCCCACTTTTATCCTGATGGGAAGATCACCTGGATGACTGAAGGTCAAAGGTTTTCTTCGTCTATTGAAGAATGGGCAGAGCTTCTGAATGCTCCAGTGCAGAGAGAGGACGACATTGATGTCTATGGGATTCCTAAGAAGAACCATGATTCCATGAAGAACATGTACAAGGAGATCCCCGCAGCTGATTTGGAAGGATGGAAGCTTGGCTCAGTGTACTATCTCCAGGCAGGTCTGACCACCACAAACACTATTCCGAGGCATACATTGATGCCCAAGTCTGGAGACCACCGCATGATTCGAGGCTATTCTATCAACATGCTGCACATTCTTGATGAGAAGGCACCTTTCAAGGTGATGGACTTAATGGTAGAGACCATTAAGAGGACTGCAGCTGACCAGAAGAGGTCGCGTGGATTTGCCCCGCAGATTCAGATGCTCATCAATGCCAAGTTTGGCACGGGCAAATTCATGTTGGATAGGAAGCACTTGCCACTGCAGCCAGAGCATGAAGATAACGTTGTTGTGATGGATGAGGAGGATCCAACCTCAGTTGAAGGTCAAGCCAAGATTGAAGCTGCGAAGAAAGCTAAAGCTGATAAAGAGGCAGCAGCAGCAGCAGCTAAACCAAAGAGCTTCGGAGAGCAGATTCTTGAAGCTACCCAGAGAATTGAACAACGCCTGGCCAGCATTGAACAATCTCAGGAAAGCCTAGAGAGGATTGTTGAAGACAAGATCCATGCTTTGGACGTGAAGCTGACAGAGATTCAGGTGACCGTCAACAAGCTTGAGGCGGACATGGAGGAAGCAAGGCAGGAGAGAGCAGAGCTCATGCAGGATGATCTAGTCCAGGACTCTCATCGCCAGACTGCTCAGGTTCCCAGAGGATCCCGATCAGCAGCTATCCCAGTGACTGACTCCAGGGCTACCACTTCAGCACCTCCTACAGCTCCAGCAGTTGCTCCAGCCACAGATCCAGCATCCACTCCTCCAGCGCAGACATCAGCAGAAGTCTTCGCCGATGCCGTCATTTCTACTCCGACATCTACCCAGACGGGAGCCGCCAGCAGAGCCCACAGTGACGCTTAGCTCTATGCTTTTTCAAACTTTTTGGTAACTTGTTGCCAAAGGGGGAGAAATTGTATAGATCATAGGGCTTCGAGAGAGAGAGTGCTCTTTCGTTCTTTTGCCGGTTTTCTTTGAGATACATTTGGTTCTTTTGGTTCTTGAAACTTTCAGTGTGCTTGCTACTACGTTTGATGCTACCTTAATGAGTGCTTAGTCGTACTATGCTTTAATGTGTGCTTAATGCCTATCATATGCTATTCCTTCTTGTATGGCTAGTTACTCTTGTCTTGGTGATTGGGTGTATGCTATTCATTCTTATCATTTTGTGCGCTCCATCAAGATGTATGTGACATGGAAGAGTGACCCATAATCCTAATCGATTGTGCATTTGCATTCAAACGCAAATTTTAAATAATGCACAAATTTAGGGGGAGCTCTTGTTTATCACATACTTCTCAAAGCGACGATATTATTCATCGATTATATCTTTTGTCGAAGCTTTGATCTATATGTTGTCATCAATTACCAAAAAGGGGGAGATTGAAAGTGCAACTAATCCCCGGGTGGTTTTGGTAATTAATAACAACATATATATCATTGAACTAATAGTTACTTGAGAATCATTTCAGAGAAGTTCGATGATATGGGTATGGAAATGTCTGAAGAAGTGGACCCCTCAAAATGCTAAGGCAAGCATTGGCAAAAGCTCAAGACTCCATTTTTGGTTTAGTGATCAAAGATCACATTGAGTCCATAGGAAAAGCCAATACTATTAAAAGGGGATGAGGTTGTGTTGATGATCTGGTTGCTCAAGTGCTTAGTGATTTAGCTCCTTCAACTATCAGCAACTTTCACTTCTAAACACACTCATAAGTAATCTCGGACAAACCGATTCTTCCAACTCAGTCCCACCGAGATGAACCACCTCAGCTATTTTCCAAACCCTAGAAATTTCGGTCTATCCGATTTTGAGTTCGGTCTCACCGAAACTGGACTGCCAACCTTCTGTAACCTTTTGACATCATATCGGAATATCCGAGATGACAATTTCGGTCTCACCGATTATGGCAAGTTCCTATCTTTGTCTCATATCGGACATACCGAGATGGTATTTTCGGTCCCACCGGAAACCCCAACGTTCACTATATTTGAACTTTCGGTCTGACCGAGTTTTCACTTCGGTCTCACCGAGATTGCTCAATTATGTGTGTAACGGTTGGATTTTGTGTGGATGCTATATATACCCCTCCACCCCCTCTTCATTCGTAGAGAGAGCCATCAGAAAGTACTACCACTCCTACCTTACACTTTCTGAGAAGAGAACCACCTACCCTTGTGTTGAGATCAAGTCATTCCATTCCTACCATATGAAACTTGATTTCTAACCTTCCCAAGTTGCTTTCCACTCAAACCTTTCTTCCACCACAGCCATATCAGTGAGGAGAGTTGAGTGTTGGGGAGATTATCATTTGAAGCACAAGAGCAAGGAGTTCATCATCATCAACAACATCTATTACCTTTTGGAGGGTGGTGCCTCCTAGATTGGTTAGGTGTCGCTTGGGAGCCTCCGTCTTCGAGATGTGGAGTTGAACCAAGAAGTTTGTAAGGGCAAGGAGATCGCCTACTTCGTGAAGATCTACCCCGAGTAAGGCTAGTCCTCCGTGGGCGTAGGCCATGATGGAATAGACAAGGTTGCTTCTTCGTGGACCCTTCGTGGGTGGAGCCCTCCGTGGACTCGCGCAGCCGTTACCCTCCGTGGGTTGAAGTCTCCATCAACGTGGATGTACGATAGCACCACCTATCGGAACCACGAGAAAAATCTCCGTGTCTCCAAATTGTGTTTGATCTTCTCCACCTCTCTTTACTACATGTGCAATTTACTTTCCGCTGCTTATACTCTAGAATTGCATGTGTAGGGTGATACTTGAATTGATCATAATTGTGAAACTGCCAAAAAACTGTTCATGATCAAAAGGCAGAATGTTTATATTGTCAAGTAGTCTAATCACCCCCCCTCTAGACATACTTTCGATCCTACAATCGGTAAGAGACATCATCGATCGCACCATATCTAATAAAGTACGGTTATGACGTTCGGACACACCATTACACTGTGGTGTTCTAGGTGGCGTGAGTAGTGAAACTATTTCACATTGTTTTTACTGAAGGCCAAACTCGCTAACTCAAATATTTTACCTCTACGATCATATCGTAGAAACTCTTATTTTCTTGTTACGATGATTCTCCACTTCACTCTGAAATTCTTTGAACTTTTCAAATGTTTCAGACTTGTGCTTCATTAAGTAGATATACCCATATCTGCTCAAATCATCAGTGAAGGTCAGAAAATAACGATTCCCGCCGTGAGCTTCAACACTCATTGGTCTGCATACATCAGTATGTATGATTTCCAACAACTCTGTTGCTCGTTCCACAGTTCCGGAGAACGGAGTTTTAGTCATCTTGCCCATGAGGCATGGTTCGCAAGCACCAAGTGATTCATAATCAAGTGATTTCAAAAAGTCCATCACTATGGAGTTTCTTCATGCGCTTTACACCAATATGACCTAAACGGCAGTGCCACAAATAAGTTGCACTATCATTATTAACCTTGCATCTTTTGGCTTCAATATTATGAATATGTGTATCACACGATCGAGATCCAACAAACTATTTTCATTGGGTGTATGACCATAGAAGGTTTTATTTATGTAAACAGAACAACAATTATTCTCTAACTTACATGAATAACCGTATTGCAATAAAAATGATCAAATCATATTCATGCTCAACACAAACACCAAATAACACTTATTTAGGTTCAACACTAATCCCGAAAGTATAGGGAGTGTGCGATGATGATCATATCAATCTTGGAACTGCTTCCAATACACATCGTCACTTTATCCTTTAACTAGTTTCTGTTCATTATGCAACTCCCATTTCAAGTTACTACTCTTTAGCAACTGAACCAGTATCAAATACCGAGGGGTTGCTATGAACACTAGTAAAATACACATCAATAATCTGTATATCAAATATACCTTTGTTCACTTTGCCATCCTTCTTATCCACCAAGTATCTAGGGCAGTTCCACTTCCGGTGACCATTTCCTTTGCAGTAGAAGCACTTAGTTTCAGGCTTGAGTTTAGCTTTGGGTTTCTTCATGGGAGTGACAACTTGCTTGTCATTCTTCTTGAAGTTCCCCTTCTATCCCTTTGCCCTTTACTTGAAACAAGTGGTCTTCTTAACCATCAACACTTGATGTTCTTTCTTGATTTCTACCTTCGCCGATTTTAGCATTGCGAAGAGCTCGGGAATTACCTTCGTCATCCCTTGCATATTATAGTTCATCACGAAATTCTACTAACTTGGTGATAGTGACTAGAGAACTTTGTCAATTACTATCTTATCTGGAAGATTAACTCCCACTTGATTCAAGTAATTGTAGTACCAAGACAATCTGAGCACATGCTCACTGGTTGAGCTATTCTCCTCCATCTTGTAGGCAAAGTAATGTCAGAAGTCTTATACCTCTCGACACAGGCATGAGTATGAAATACTAATTTCAACTCTTGGAACATCTTATATGCTTCGTGGCGTTCAAAACGTTTTTTGAAGTCCCGGTTATAAGCCGTAAAGCATGGTGCACTAAACTATCAAGTAGTCATCATACCGAGCTTTTGTCAAAACGTTCATAACGTCTACATCTGCTCCTGCAATAGGTCTGTCACCTAGCGGTGCATCAAGGACATATTTCTCTGTGCAGCAATGAGGATAATCCTCAGATCACGGAACAATTCCGCATCATTGCTACTAACATCTTTCAACTTAGTTTTCTCTAGGAACATATAAAAACTAAATGGGGAGCAACATCGTGAGCTATTGATCTACAACATAGATATGCTAATACTACGAGGACTAAGTTCATGATAAATTAAAGTTCAATTTAATCATATTACTTAAGAACTCCCACTTAGATAGACATCCCTCTAGTCATCTAAATGATCACGTGATCCAAATCAACTAAACCATGTCCGATCATCACGTGACATGGAGTAGTTTCAATAGTGAACATCTTATGTTGATCATATCTACTATATGATTCACGCTCGACCTTTCGGTTTCCAGTGTTCCGAGGCCATATCTACATATGCTAGGCTCGTCAAGTTTAACCCGAGTATTGTGCGTGTGCAAAACTGGCTTACACCGGTTGTATTTGAACGTAGAGCTTATCACACCCGATCATCACGTGGTGTCTCGGCACGACGAACTTTCGCAACGGTGCATACTCAGGGAGAACACTTATACCTTGAAATTTAGTAAGGGATCATCTTATAATGCTACCGTCGTTCTAAGCAAAATAAGAAGCATAATAAGATAAACATCACATGCAATCAAAATATGTGACATGATATGGCCATCATCATCTTGTGCTTTTGATCTCCATCTCCAAAGCACCGTCATGATCACCTTCGTCACCGGCGCGACACCTTGATCTCCATCGTAGCATCGTTGTCGTCTCGCCAACTATTGCTTCTACGACTATCGCTACCGCTTAGTGATAAAGTAAAGCAATTACATGGCGATTGCATTTTATACAATAAAGCGACAACCATATGGCTCCTGCCAGTTGCCGATAACATTACAAAACATGATCATCTCATACAAAACCGTATAACTCATCATGTCTTGACCATATCACATCACAACATGCCCTGCAAAAACAAGTTAGACGTCCTCTACTTTGTTGTTGCAAGTTTTATGTGGCTGCTACGGGCTTAGCAAGAACCGTTCTTACCTACGCATACAAAACCACAACGATGTTTCGTCAAGTATGTGTTGTTTTAACCTTCACAAGGACCGGGCGTAGCCACACTTGATTCAGCTAAAGTGAGAGAGACAGACACCCGCCAGTCACCTTTAAGCAACGAGTGCTCGTAACGGTGAAACCAGTCTCGCGTAAGCGTACGCGTAATGTCGGTCCGGGCCGCTTCATCTCACAATACCGCCGAAGCAAAGTATGACATGCTGGTAAGCAGTATGACTAGTATCGCCCACAACTCATTGTGTTCTACTCGTGCATATCATCTACGCATAGACCTGGCTCATGATGCCACTGTTGGGGAACGTAGTATTTTAAAATTTTCCTACGATCATGCAAGATCTATCTACCAGATGCATAGCAATGAGAGGGAAGAGTGTGTCTACGTACCCTCGTAGACCGGAAGCGGAAGCGTCAAGTGACGCGGTTGATGTAGTCGAACTTCTTCGCGATTCAACCGATCAAGCACCGAACGTACGGCACCTCCGCGTTCAGCACACGTTCAGCTTGATGACGTCCCACGAGCTCTTGATCCAGTTGAGCTTCACGGGAGAGTTTCGTCAGAACGACGGTGTGGTGACGGATATGATGTATTCAGCGGCGCAGGGCTTCGCCTAAGCACCGCGACGGTATGACCGAGGTGTGTTTCTGTGGAGGGGGGCACCGCACACGGCTGGAACAATTCAACTTGTGTGTCTTTGGGTGCCCCCTGCCCCCGTATATAAAGGAGCAAGGGGGAGGCCGGCCGGCCCTTCTCTGGTGCGGCTAGGAGTGCAATCCTACTAGGAATAGGATTGCAATCCTATTCCTAGTAGGAACTACCAAAGAAGGAAGAGAGGGAAAGGAAAAGAAGGAGAGGTGGCGCCCCCGAATCCTAGTCCAACTAGGAACCCTAGGTGGGGCGCCGGCCAGCCCCTATGGGCTGCCTCTCTCTTTTCCATAAGGCCCACTATGGACCATCCCCCCTCGTAGGGGGTTCTGGTAACCCCCTCCGGCAATCCCGTTAAATCCGAAACTTTTCTGGAACACTTCCGGTGTCCGAATATAGTCGTCCAATATATCAATCTTTATGTCTCGGACATTCCGAGACTCCTCGTCATGTCTGTGATCTCATCCGGGACTCCGAACTACCTTCGGTACATCAAAACTCATAAACTCATAATAACGATCGTCATCAAACGTTAAGCGTGCGGACCCTACGGGTTCGAGAACTATGTAGACATGACCGAGACTCATCTCTGGTCAATAACCAATAGCGGAACCTGGATGTTCATATTGGCTCCTACATATTCTACGAAGATCTTTTATCGGTCAAAACCGCATAACAACATACGTTGTTCCTTTTGTCAACGGTATGTTACTTGCCCGAGATTCGATCGTCGGTATCTCTATACCTAGTTCAATCTCGTTACCGGCAAGTCTCTTTACTCGTTCCGTAACACATCATCTCGTGACTAACTCATTAGTCTTTTGCTTGCAAGGCTTATTGTGATGTGTGTTACCGAGAGGGCCCAGAGATACCTCTCCGACACTCGGAGTGACTGTAATGCCCAGGATGGGACTATACCTCCTACGTGTCGAGGCACGACTTAAAGGTATAAGCCCATCCTAGAATGATCTCAAGTTTGGTATCTTTGCACGACTCATGTAAAAGAGAGATTAAATTGCAAAAAGGAGATAGTTGGCTTACACTCGCCACTTCACACAATACATTTCATAAGCCAAACATCATACAAAACATCACAACCCGACTACGGGCGAAGATCAAAAGAAAGATACCAAAAACAACATAAAGGCACAGGTCCTAGATCGAATCCTAGTAGAAACCACTACTGATCGTCGAAACGTCACAAACAACCGGCCACGCTCTTCATCGAGCTCCTGGTGAAGAAATTGAACCAGCTCCTGCATCAAACTCGGCTGAACCTGCATCTGGTGTGGTGAAGTAACTGTGAGCCACAGAGGACTCAGCAATCCCGTTCCCGGGTAACAAGACTATTTAAGCCTTTGGTGAGGACAAGGCTGAAGAAAGAACGAGAGGTGAAGGAACAACAAGAGTCTGCAGCAGCAACTAGCACTAACTTACGTGAAAGAGAGCGAGAAGAGAAGGTGCCTCGGTCGAGAGATGATCACGAAGTCATCCTAACTAAAGCCGGTCAAACATAACCCCACCGTGTTCAACTCCCGAATCCCTATTCTGAAATTGACAGTCACGGTACACACGCTGGGAGTGTATTAGAACATTGTGTCAAGTTATCTACAACCGGATATTAACAAGCTCCCATCTGCCACATAACCGCGGGCACGGCTTTCGAAAGTTCAAAACCCTGCAGCGGTGTTCCAACTTGACCCATTACAAGCCCACGATCCGCGGAGTCGCAACTCCATAGGTGGGAAGACCCGAGTATCCTCGGAATCCCGTGCTCAAGTTAAACCGAACTAAGGTAAGGCTAATCCAGCAAATCCTCCCGGCGTGTCGACACCCTGATAGTAGCCGCGCGTATCTAAGTCTCAGGACACGACCAGATGGGTGATGCTACAGGACCCAATCCTCGAGTTTCCCCGTGGTGGTTCCCGCAGGACCCCCGTTTGGGACCAACACCATCGGCACTGGCCCCCCCTGCTATGTAGAATTAAGGATCCTCGAGGGAGCGACCCCCTATGCAAATTTAATTAATTAATTAAGTTGTTATTATGAGGCAAATAGTACCAAATGTTGGGACTTGCTGGAAAAGACTTAGCACTTAGCGGTTTATCAAGGGGGTCCCATACACCCCAACCGTGTTAGGAACGCATAATCAAGGAACATAACACCGGTTTATACGGTTCCTAACGGCATGAGTGGAACAAAACACCAAGCAAAAGGCTTAGCCTTCCACCCTGCCAGTATATAGATGATTTCATTTAAGCATTTATATAGTGTGATATAACCCAACCAAACTTCAGCATGAAGCAAGCATCTTCAATCTTCACCTGCAACTAACAATGCTATAAGAGGGGCTGAGCGAAGCGTACTTAGCCAAGCAACGGTTTGCATAGGTAGGTTGGTTAAGCATGGCAATTGGTTACAAGTAGGAGGCTGACAAGAAGATCATGGACATCGAGGCAAAACTATAGATCGAGACTACTAGCAATAGGCAAAGATAGTAATGGTATCCGGGTTCGGTCATCTTGCCTGGGATTCCACAAGGGAGAAGAACGGATCCATGAAGTAGACGGAGCAACACAGACGAGAGAATCCTCACAACTCCGGAACGCAACCGAAGCTAACAAGAGAAGCAACCGGAAAGAAAGAAACAACACGGTAAACACACAAGCATTAACATGGCATACGATGCACATCCAAATATGATGCATGTCCGGTTAAATATGCAAGGCATGGCAAAGTGCACAAAAAAAACTACAAGTTAAGTGGAGCTCAATATGCAACGAGTTGCATATTGACGAAACACCACATTTTAATTATTTAGTTGACTCTCGTTATTTACAAGACAAGATTAAATGTTTTAAACATGGCAAGAGGTGAAGCATAATAAAACTACACTATTTAGGCATTTTAAATGAGGCCGGAGAATAACAACAACATGTCCGGGAAAATCCTCATGAGCATGTTTAGTAATTATAAAGCAACAACAATTAAACATTTTAGTGTTGTTAACATGATGCGGATGACATGATCAAGTTTATGCAAGTCTTATTATTAGAAGTTGACATGAAGAAGATAAGAAGCATTTGTCACCGTGGTGGAAGAAAAAGGGTGCCACGGCAACGATCCGAAAATGATGCAACGCAACATCTCGGTTCCGGTAACTCGGCGAGAGACCGGTGCAAAAGAAGAATCGACGTGAGCAAGTCGAACAAGATGAAAGGTGGGGCGATCCCGTCACCGGGTTCCCACGAGTCGGCGACGAGGCAACCGAGGAACATGACAAAAGGTGGAACGGGCACAATGCACACAAGGAAACATTTCATACAACACAAGCATCACACGGGTCACGTCTCGGGGTTATACCTTCGGAACAAACGTTCATGGGGCGGTTCGAGAGCGTAGAGGAAGAAGTCGTTCTCGCGAGTCGTGGTACACGTGTCGTAGAGGGAAGTAGACGTTCTCGTTTCCGAAGGGGTACTTGTCGCGGCATCGGACGTCCTCGGGGCGACGGTAGTCGAACTTGACATCGGGCGTTGAGGTACTCGTTCATGTAGTAGTCGGACTTGACGGGTCCCGTGAAGTAGTCGAACTTGGAGCTCGTTTTTCCCGTAGAGGTTCGAGTCGGTGTCGTGGTACTTGGGTCTTCCGGCGAGGGTAGTTGTTCGGGCGTCGATCTCGTACACGGTTCGTAGACGTTCGGGCCGTAGATGTACTTGCCAAACTCGGTTCTCGCAACGAGTTCGTAGAGGTACATCTCCGAAGGGGTACTTGTTGTTTCATCGTGTAGTCGAACTTGCTGATACTTGAGGTCCTCTGCACTTGACGAAAACGAAAAAAACAGCAGCCGTACAACAAAACAAGAACAGGGCGGTCACGGTCTCGGAGCAGGAAAGGACGGGGCCTGAGGACGAGGCCGCGCTACGGAGCGGCACCGGGAGGAGGCAGCAGGGCGCATGGGAGGACGCGCTGCGGCCTGGCGCTGCTGCAGCCTCGGACCGGCAGAACGGCGCTGGAGGTCCAGCAGGCGCGAAAGGAGGGCCCCTGGCCGGCCTTGCTGCTGGAGGACGGGAGGGCGACCACGGGGTGCGGGCGATCCGGGCAGAGGGGCGCGGACGGAGGGAGGCCAGGCGAGGAGAACGACCGGAGGGCAGGCCTGGGGCGTGCGGGAGGAAGAGATGCGGCCTGGCCGCGGCGCTGGGGGCCCGGATGCGTCCGCTCGGGGCGTGCTGGAGAGTCGAGGCGGGCGCTGCTCGGCGCTCTGAGGACGGAGGGGAGGCGCTGCGGGCATCGCGC
This sequence comes from Secale cereale, assembly GCA_902687465.1. Classification (NCBI taxonomy): domain Eukaryota; kingdom Viridiplantae; phylum Streptophyta; class Magnoliopsida; order Poales; family Poaceae; genus Secale; species Secale cereale. Next base: position 332,417,493 of record LR738712.1, read on the forward strand.
GGGGCTGCGAGCTCCTGGCTGGAGCCTGGCCCGGGCGCTCGGGGCGCCGTTGCTTCTGGCCGGCCGTGGGAGCGGGGCTCCTGGAGGCGAAGGTGAGCGAGGCAGAAGTGCGGCGCGGGAGATGAGGGTCGGGACTAGCGAAGAGCGAGGAGATCGAGGGCTCGATGGGGAGAAGTGAGCGGACGAGGGAGAGGGAAAACGGGATCGGGACGAGCGAGGGGATGAGGGAGTGGCGGCGGACAGGAAGGAGAGGGAGGAGCGAGGGGATCCTGGGGTCGGGGTGCGGTGATCGCTAGGCTAGGGTTCGGTCGGGCTGCTGGGCCAAGAGGGAGAGGAGAGGCCTGGCCAGAGTGGCTGTTTGGGCCCAGAAGGGTGGCTGGCTGGGCTCCCAAGGGAGAAGGAGATGTTGGGCCAAAAGAAAATAAGAAAGGAAGGTTACGAAAAGAACTTGGACAAGGGCAATTATTCTCGGGCTCGTAAAAATGAGCACGACCGGAGAAAAATACAAAAGGACAGATCGGAAAATAATTCAAACATATTTGAATTTAATTCAAATAGGTTTGAACTAAGACGAGATTATTGAAGTGTCCAAAAATGATCGAATTTTCGGAGGAACCTCGAAACAACGAAAAAGAATTATAGCCAAGGTTTAGAAGTAGAAACTCGAAGTGAAAAGACATGGGGAAAAATTATGCAAGTGTGTTACGGTGATCCCAACCAATTGGAATATTTTTAAATATAGCTCCCTAAAATAATGAGAGACTTTTATATGTTATAAAGAGAAGTCACCTTCCCTCGATTTAAATGGACCGAAGGTCCCCACAATTTATTAGGTTGAGATGCAAAAATAAAATGACATGATGGCATGATGACATGATGCAATGCAAAAGTAAATAAAGCAAGCACAAAGAACACACGGGAGACCCCGGAACATCTGGAACTTCGGGAATCTTCTGGAATCTTCTGGGACGTCGGTCTCGGGCGTCACAGTGACAAATCCTAATCTTGATCTATGCCAACACCACGAATACTTTCGGAGACACCTGTAGAGCATCTTTATGATCACCCAGTTACATTGTGACGTTTGATAGCACACAAGGTGTTCCTACGGTATTCGGGAGTTGCATAATCTCATAGTCATAGGAACATGTATAAGTCATGAAAAAAGCAATAGCAGTAAAACTAAACGATCATAGTGCTATGCTAACGGATGGGTCTTGTCCATCACATCATTCTCCTAATGATGTGATCCCGTTGATCAAATGACAACTCATGTCTATGGCTAGGAAACATAACCATCTCTGATCAATGAGCTAGTCTAGTAGAGGCATACTAGGGACATACTGTTTTGTCTATGTATCCACACATGTACTAAGTTTCCGGTTAATACAATTCTAGCATGAATAAAAGACATTTATCATGATATAAGGAAATACAAATAACATCTTTATTATTGCCTCTAGGGCATATTTCCTTCATCAACAACAACACCAACAGTTTGGCCAGGCTCAAGAGGGACACGGCTCGCTCGATGGAGGGCAGTTTCGCGATGTGGAGGTAGTTTTTGTTGTTGTTGTTGCAGAGGTGCAACAGGTGCAGCTGGTGGTGGTTGTGGAAGATGTGCAAGCACTTTAGCGAATTTGGCATCGAGCTTTGTTTCGAACGTCTTCTCAAGGCCACCTATCTTATCCATGGCCTCTTAAAAATTGTTCAGCACATCTTGCACCTGTTCAGTCATCATTTGCTGAAATTTATCATGTAATGCCTTGTTTGTCCTGTTCTGCTAGTCAGTCCCGTCGGCTTGTAATCCTGCCATTGTTAGCAACAATAGAAACACACAGAATATGCTCCTACAAACTACTAGAAAGTGCTGGTGGTGCGGTGTCACAAATCTGTGAAGCAAATCTCAAATTCTTACCAGTTCTTACCAAGCAGCAGGTTGTGATCGATGACCGTTGTAGTCAAAACACCTCAAAGCTTGGATAGAGCAATTGCTAGGTGGTCAAACGCACGATGTAGATGTATGTGGAGCTGGGAAGGCTTATGATATGGTAGCAAAAATGTTAGCAATAATCAATTCAGATATGCAAAGGTGAAAAAACGCTCAATGACAGTACTGTGCTGGTCCTAGGCTAGACCGTGCTAGAGACGCGAGCCTAGAACACAAACAAAATCATGGCCCGGCACGAAAACAAGAGAAAAGCACACTCTAGAATTATTTTTTCACTCTTTTTCTTGGCGCTCCTCTTTTTTCGCTCTTTTTTTAGCGCTCCTTTTTTTGCGTAAAATCACTATAATGGCGAGTGTCTCAAAACTCTTCCCGGGTCAAACTAAGAGGATAGGCATGATTTTTTTTGACTTTTTGACTATCTTTTTTCGAAAATCAGGGCATCGACGACCAAAAAGTGCGGTAAAAAAATCGCTATGATGGCAAGTGTCTCAAAAGTCTCAAGAAAGGCTAAAAACAGGATAGGGAAAAATATTTTCACCTACAGAAATTTTGGCCTAAAAACTGCCGGGGGGTCTCCAGACTTTTTTTTCGAGACCTACTCAGGCAAGGAATGGCGAAACGGAAAATAGATGGATCTCGAAAACAAACCAAATACGAAAAGAACTCGGATTGGTGGTAGGATATCACAACGGTGATGGTATATGGCAGCAGTGGTGGTATATGGCAGCGATGGTGGGTATGTGGCAGCGGTGGTGGTATATGGCAGCAACGATGAATATGGTGCGGCGGCGGCGTGACAAACTGTGACAGAACTCGAAACTCTAAAGGACTAGACTCTAAGACAAGCAGCTAGACACGACGATGTAACGCAAATTCAACAATGCAAAACCCTAAAAAGATTATGCAAAGGCTCAGATAGGTTCGGATATGATGAACTAACCCTAATAATATATTTTTTTGGCTTTTTCCTAGACTGTAGGTATGAATAACAGACTCGATCTAACTATGAAAAACTGGAAAATCTCACCGAGAACCTGGAAATCTGATACCACTTGATAGAGGCGAGGGGCCTGATCTTTCAATGAGATGATAAATATCGATTTGGTGGAGACGACTTTGACGATCCGACTACAAACATGCACGACGTTGCGCCTTAGCAATCACTGAACCAATCTCCAGGGGTTACTGACGATGCCAAAAGCATGATCAGCCTGACCACGAAGGTCTATTCCTGCATGCAGTCGAAGAACTAGCAAGAATATGATAAAGCAGTCTGAATATTGCAAATATACATGAAGTATTGATAAATATGGGGATCCGTAAGCAGTCTTGGTCTGGTCATTGGACACAAATGAAGTACACGAAGTTGCAATGGCTAACTTTTGACTAAACAAATCCCATAGTCAAAATGATGCCCTAAGGGCTGTATATATGGAGAGAGAGAGGGAATTTTGTGGGCCCTTGGAGAAGCGGTCCCAAACCAACTCTAACTCTGTTTTCCCCACACATACGGACTCTAAAAATAGCCTATACTTTAGTATTTCGAAATTACATGGGCCTGGCCAAATAATAAGGTGACGCAGCACCTATAATAGTCTCTGGACGAAATTTATGAAGTGGCATCTTGTATATTTCGTCCAAAGCTTCATGCTCTCATTATGGTGGCTTCAAAGTCCTAAAATCATCACTTGTAACTCAGTTCTGGTTCACCCTGCGCATGCCATCATCTCCATTCTTGATCTTGCTCCAATGTTCATCCTTCTTGTCCAAGCTAGGCCCTTCATTTGTAAGCAAGACAAATGTATCCAATTTAGGCAGCATCATATTCTCATGAACATTAGAATCATTACCAAGAAATGAAAATACATGTTAATTCAATTGGCGTGTGCGAGCTCTAGTAATTGGTCCAGTATGTATAATAGCAGGGGTAGTGGATGTAACAATGGTGTTGATGTCCTCATCAGTTTCAAAGATTCATGATCAGAATGTATAACAAATTATTTGGTCTACAAATAATTTGGCCATGTTTCTAAAGTCCGAACAAGAGCATATAATTAATTATCATAAGTTGAATAATTCGGACTAGGCCCACTCAATTTTTCAGAAAAGTATGCAACGGGTTAACCAGCTTGTAGCAACACACCCCCTAACCCAATTCCACTAGCATCACATTCAAGCTCAAAAGTCTTACTAAAATCAAGAAGTTGGAGTAATGGAGCATGTGTCATCTTATCATTCAATACCGTGAAGGCTTCTTCCTGTGCAGTACCCCAAACAAAAGGCACATCCTTCTTTGTAAGCTAATTGAGAGGTGGCGCAATGGTGCTGAAATCTCTCACAAATCGCATGTAGAAACCAGCAAGTCCAAGAAAACTCCTCACTTGTGTGACCGTTTTGGGGTGCGGCCAACTCTCAGTAGCTTCAATCTTGGCTTTATCAACTTCAATTCCCTGTGAAGTAACAACATAGCCAAGAAAAGATACGCGGTCGGTGCAAAAGGTGCACTTCCCAAGGATAGCAAACAAACGTGCATAACGTAGAACATTAAAAACAACACATACATGTTCCAAATGTTCCTCCCAAGATCTGCTATGAATTAGTATATCATAAAAGTAAACTACCACAAATCTTCCAATGAAAGCACGTAAAACTTCTTTCATTAATCTCATGAAAGTACTAGGTGCATTAGTTAACCCAAAAGGCATGACTAACCACTCAAATAATCAAAACTTAATTTTAAATGTTGTTTTCCATTCATCTCCCAGTTTCATACGAATTTGATGGTATCCACTATGCAAATCAACTTTGGAGAAAATTGTAGAGCCACTTAATTCATCGAGCATATCATCTAGCCTAGGAATAGGATGACGATAACGAATAGTAATAGTACTAATGTCTCTACAATCAACACACATACGCGATGTACCATCCTTTGTTGCCATTCCTAGTCAACCCATTGCAAGAACCCATAGTTGGAGCTTCCCTACAAATTGTTAGCACGAACAGATGAGTTATCGCTTCCATACCAGCTATGTTATGAAAGTGCCGGTTGTCTTACTAACCAGAACAACGCATCGTAAAACTCTCTGGCCGGTGTCAGTTCCTTCAAAAGTGACTTGTCTTCGACAGTAGGCTCGCTGATGGCATCACGCATTGACATTGACGGTGCGGCCGCAGTACTCCTCATCGTGGATGGTGTCTAGCACCTTCTTAACAGATCAGCAACAAGAACATGTCATCTAGTAGTCTATTTGTCTATTCATTTAGCAAATGACAGATGGAGATGTTCTGGGCCACTCCAATTGAGGAATAGATAGAACTCACGATGTTGACAGGGAATCTACGTTGAAGTTGTCTGCTCCGCCATTGCCCATGCCACTGATAGCAAAGACCATGGACGGGTCAGTCGAGAACGGCGGGGGGATAGGGTGATTGCGGGCGTCCGAGCATATAGGCGGATGCGCAGCGTTGTTTGTGGTTGGGGTGGGGGTGGAATTGCGGAAAGAGTGATGTAGGCACCTATTATAGATGGTGTGTGCCTTATATCATAGTCCAGATCGGCCGTACTCCAAGGCGGCGCATGTTCAAATTGTCGGGGAAACCGAGGTCCATCCGGAACATCAACCAGTTTGGCGCAGTAATTATCGAAAATGGGAAAAATGTTTTGGCATGATACACAAGGGAAGGTCGTTCTCTCTACTTCGCCCTTCCTTTATCCACGACATTTATATCGGAAACTCTTAGAAGCGGAAATCCCCGAAATTTACTTGAACCTTCGTTTCACGCGCCAACCGCCCACCAACCCCACAATATATTCCTTCCCATTTGATTAACTTGCGTCGCTGATTGCCTGCCGCATAACTTCCAACCCATAGGAACGATCCCAGCAGTTTCGTTCTATGTCGAAACACTCACCGAAGCCATGGATGAACCAGGCGGCAGCATGCCAAGACCATTCCAAGCCATGGATAAACCAGGCGGTAGCCAGCTAGGACTTACATTTAATTGAACTAAAGTTTGGCAATTTCCTACACGTTTAAGATTAAAAAAAGATAAGTTCCCCGTAATCCCCTTCTCTGTCCCTCCTTTCCCAGGTACTACAACAAGTTGGGAAGGGGAAAAAAGGAGCGCCTGGGCAAAGGATGTGATGAAGGGAGCAACATGAGCGGTTCCCCAATCACCACCACCAGGGCCAGCAAGACGCGATAGGGCGAACGAAGCCAGAAGCCAATAGGATGCCTGCCGAGAGTCCCGCTGGTGGACTGCTGAAGAAGGGCGAAAGCACAAAGGAAGAGGTGAGGGATGGAAGATGAGGCAGCGTACCGCTAGGGCGGGGCAAAGGCACCAGTACCGTCGTACTCCGACCTAACGGCCTGCCTCCCATCTCCTCCGTCCTCCCTCGCCATCTTCCTGCCACCGCCGCCCTGGAGGAACACGCCAAGGGTCGAGCGCCTGCTATGGCTTGCGGGTGGCATGCACTCAGGAGCCGCGCAAGGTGAGGGGCATAGCCCACCACCGCCCCCGAAGGGACGGCAAACGGTAGCAGCATCACTCGGAACATGGGCGGGGGGCCGCCACCCACCTCCACATGCTGGAGGGCACCAACATCTTCAACATCAGCCCCGTCTCCGCTGGAAGGAGCTGTACAGAGGGCATCCATGACCCTGAGCACTACACCCCAGGATGGCGCCTGAAACCCCAGAGGCCTCATTATCGGGACGGCGAGCATCGACGACTCACGGCAGAAGCCGACATCCCTTATCAAGCGGCTAACCCAGACAAAGGAGTTGAGCTTTCCATCACCCGGGCGGCATTCACCACCTCCCACATCCGGGACGCCCCGGCCGCGACATCTCCCCGCATTTCGGACTAGACTCACTCCCCGAGCCTCAGCGCGAGCATTCAACATCGCCAACCACAAGCTACTACCTGGGGCCTGGCCCCATGCTCTCCCCTTAAGCATAAGAAGAAGAGCGGGGAGTGGATGAAGAGAGGGATATGGATGAGTGCATCATCCCCCGCTCCTCCTTTTATAGACAAGCTGGGGGTGGGGGCTTATTCCCCAGAGGGTAACCATCGCGTACCTCCGCCAATCCAAAAAGGTCGGGCCCCTGCCTTGACGCTCTTCCTCACCACGTGCCTCCTTTAACTACCCCACTCAATGCGTGCAACATACATGGCTAAGGATAAGGGCGTGGAGGGAAGAGTGATTTGGCAGTTACTCCCCCGTGCATTAAAGTCATTCACGGGCCATTACAAGAATGGTCCCACCAAGATGCGAAAACTGGCCTTGGCTCAAGTTAACGAGGAAGCAAAGAAGATCTCAAAGGAGGTAAGCTCCTCCTGCACCATTACATGTGCATTGGATAGAGCCTACCCTGACGACGCCAGGACCGTGCTAGGCTCGGGGGCTCCTGTCGGTGCAATAAACCCTAGGTCCGTTGCCCCAGACTGTGCACAGGCCAAGGACAAGTTTGGAACACCAAGATCACATCTAGGCTCGAAGGGATCAACTCTTTGAGGAATCAGAGAGCTGGTCAAGGAGATCAAGACAACCAAGACCAGTCGAAGTGGCAAGATATCACCAATAGAATGGCCTTCCTTGCCGGGCACGCGAGCCTGGCGGGGTTGGATCTCCTCGGAAGCAAGCCTCCAACATTGCCCCGGCAGGCGTGCCGGGGCTCACGAAACCAAACCACCACCTCACAATGACACTCGTCGTTAATCAGTGCGGCGTCAAGCTCCCAAGTGGCTCAGTAGCAGCCCCTTGCCAGATGGCAGCCACTTCCTACAGCAAAAAACTCCAAGTGAAACATGTCCTGAGATGTGTCAAGCAAGAAGGCGCGAAGCTGGCAAAACAGCCAGGCAGGGCCTGTTGGGAAAGCTACGATGTGACTATAAGTAGTGCATTTAATGCGCTCTGTCAGCCTACAGACTTAAGAATGATAGCACCGTTTGCTATCTAATCAGCATAGAAAGACTGATTTGCCACTATGGTGACACCTTAATCTATAGAAGGAGGCCCATGGCGACCGTAGAAAGCATTTGGCCATTTCAAACCCACACACTCATATGTGCATAGCGACTCTTGCCCAAGGGCAACCCTGCTCGTGCTCTTTTTCCACCATTCCACCAACAATCCACAAAAGCAGAAGTAGTGTCTTACGCCTCGCGGCGTCCTGAACCTGGGTAAAAACTGCCCGTGTGATTTTTGCCGTGCTACGCTACGCTTCTCCGCTCTTTGTGCAACGTGCCCATCCCCTCACCGAACCAAAAGGGACTCCTATCCCATAGATGGTCGTGGTTTTCCCGTGACACACTATAGCCGCGTGAAGCAGCAGCACAACCATGATCATCCCCACGCCGGCGAGCCCCTATCGGTTGGCGACCTCGCCGGACCCCCTCCTCTAGGACCTCACGCTCCACGTCCTCCTCTTCCCTACCTCGGTTCCTCTTCTCCCTTCCTTTATAATTTCTCCATCTCTCTCTCTAACATGTACTTTGTCTCTTTGTCCCAGACGCAGGTCGACCTCGTCGCCATTCTACTACCTCCGCCGCCCGGACCCCCCTTCCCATGTCTGGATCTGGCCTTCCCTGCGTCGCCGCCAAGGCCTCGTCGCCGAAGTGCCGTGCATCATCGGGCCCGTTGAACAGTCCTGCTGCTGCATTTTCTTTTCAAGGGAGATGAGCGCCACGGCATCGAGCTGCGCTCCTGAATCGATGGGGTCAGCACTCCCGAGCGCGTTGACTCGCCTTGCCTCACCTTGATCTGCCTATGTGGCCCGCGGCCAGTGCCAGGCCTTATCCTTTTTTGGCCCATTGGCCCATAGTGAGCAGATCCCCCTAGCCCAGTTCACCTCAGATTCAGCCCAGTTCCTTTTTTGAGTCTCTACGAACTTAGACTTTATCTCCAGTAAAAACTATTTTGCAGAAAAAACCCTCGCTCTTCATGCATATCCTAATTCACAAACCATGCATCCAATTAAAATGTTTTCTATATGTAAAATGCTAAGAATTTCATCTAGTTTAATAATTTCCAACTTTCATCCATGTTAAAATGCCTAAAATTGTTGGTTGCATTAATTTGCATAAATAAAATGCTAAAATGGTTTATTTCATAACTAAATAAACGTAGCTCGGAATTAAGTAAACTTTATATGTAAATGTGGTAGAAAAATGTATAATTTAACTTGATGAACTTTATTTCCCTGTTTAACAAAATTAAAATTGTGTTTAGGCTGAACAGTAGCAAATTCGTAATATGCACATGGGAAATTTCCGGAATTATTGTTTGTTTTTTTCGGTCTCATTTAAATGCCTAAATGTGTAGTTTACCTATGCTTCACCTCTTGCCATGTTAAGAACATTTAAACTTGTTGGATTAATAACGAGAGCGAACTAAATAATTGCATGTGGTGTTTCGTCAATATGAAAATCGTTGCATATTGAGATCCACTTAATTTGTAGAATTCTTTGTTGCACTTTGTCATGCCATGCCTATTTAAACCGGGCATGCATCATACTTGTTTGTGCCTAATGCCATGTTTATGCTAGTGTGTTTACCATGTTGTTTGCTTCTTTCAGGTTTTGCTTCTTATTGGTAATTCCGGTAATTATGCGGATTGAGAGGATTCGTTTGACTACGCTCGTTCATCGTCTTCAAGGACTTGGTCTTCTTCCTAGCGGGATTTCAAGCAAGATGAACATTACCTTGGATATCACTACTATCTTTTCTTTGCTAGTTGTCTCGATGCTATCGCTATGTCGCGCTACCTACCACTTATTTGTCTAGCCTCCCAATTTTGCCATGATACATTCTCTAACATTTTTCACCCTCCCAACAAACCGGTGTGTAACACCCCGGATGTAACAATTCCATTTATGGCAATATATGCAACGTTGACTTCATCAATTCCATTCTGGGCTCTTCCTTCATTTCGGGTTTCTTCATTTTTTTGTCTCGTGCGTGTGTTGCATGTCATCATCTAATTTTCATTATGTACATTGCATTGGCTTAGTCTCATCTTGCATCCGTGTGTAGTTGCATCGTCTCCTTTCCCTCCGTTGTCCGTTTCGAGCTCCGACACTCACGCACGTGCTCGTGGCATCTCTGAGTCCTTCTTTCGCAAGTGGCTGTAGAACGTTCTCGATTTGAGGTGAGACTTGTCATACATTGTTTTTTTAATACGTGGAGTCTGCCTGTCAAGTTTCGTCGCGTTTGGAGGCCGTTTGATACTCCAACGGTTAACCTCGTGGGCTAAAAGCTCGTCTTTCTTTTGGCCCAACACCCCTCCACAATACCCCACAAACCCAGCACAACCACTTCCATCCTCTCGGCCGTCGGATCGTGATCGTGTGGGCGAAAACCGCACCTCATTTGGACACTCCTAGCTCCCAGAATCTATAAATAAGCCCACCTCCCCCGAAATCCGGATCAAACCCTAGCTCCTTCCTCCTCCGCGCGCCGGACACATCCACTCTGCCGCTGGACGTGTCCGACCTCCTCCGCCCCGCCACATGGTAGGCTTCCGTTCGTCACCGTGCCGGCCCACATCCCCGCGCCTCCTGCGGCCCACCGGGCCCGCGCGCGGCCTGCCTGGCCCGCGCATCCGCCGCTGCCTCCGTGCGCCGGCCCGACGACCGCGCCTCCGACCGCCGGCGCGCTCGGCCCGCGCCGGGTCGCCACCGCCGTGCCGCCTGGTCCCCGCCGCCGCGCCTCCCTCCGAGCTCCCCGCGCGCCTCGGCCGGTGCGCCTCACTGCCGTCGCCGTCGCCGCGTCACCGGCAGCTGCCGACACCGAGCTCCCCCGCCGCATCCCAGCTCCTCCGGTCACCGCGCCTCCTCGCCGGCTGCCGTCTCCGACGAGCTCTCCAGCGAGCCCGCTCCAACTCCGGCCAGATCTGGATCGACCAGGAGGGTGGATCAGATCCACCAGTCTCGGGATGCAAACGCAATCCCGCTCCATCCCGGATCCCTCCGTCCCGAACCGCTCCATGCCGTTTTCGGAGGGGTAATTTTCACTAAGTCCCTGGATCCGTTAAATTTGTTGTCTCCTTCATCATGTGGTAACTTTGTGCTCGGTGCTCCGTTTTGCGCATATGATATATTGAAATGTTCGTCTCGTCGTGCTCTACATGTTAGTATCAGTTTCATGCATGATAGGGATCATCTAGTTGAATTAATCGTCGTGGCAAGAGTGCTTCGTGATTTAATTGTTTCAGCACATGTTGTGTGTGTAAATTTGTTGGCATGTTCGTGAGCTAGTAACTTTGTGCATGTTGGTCCGAATGGAGTGAATGATATGTCCAGATGTTCGTCTTGTGATGCTCTTCAAGATGGATGTATTTTCTTGCATGATATGATGCACTATGACATGTTTATCTCTATTGCAAAAGTGCATGTGGCTGATAAGTTTCTGAACTTGTTATGAGATGATGTTTTGTCTTGCTTGTGTATATTAATCCATGTGTCATATGAGCTAGGTGTCAACATGAGATTTGCTCTTTGGAATGTGCTCTACATGATAGATTCATTTTCATACCATATTATGTCTTGAGATGATTGCAACAAGCTTGTTAACATGTCATTGTGATGTTAAATTTCTGCTAAGTGTGAATCTGTTAATCTTTATGCCATGTTTCCATGATGCCATCGTCATTGTTGTGCATGTTTAGAGTTGTCCAGTGGGTGTTCCTTTATGTATATGTTACGCTCTAGCTATCCATGGTCTTGTTTGCCATGATACCTTGTTGTTGCTTGTTGTTTTCATGCTCTCAAGTTGCTATAAAATGTTTCTGTCAGCATGTAATCAACAAGTTCAGTTTTGCCACGTGAATAGCTAGTGTTATATGCATCCTATGACCATGTTCTTGCCATGAGTAGCTTCACAAACATGTCTTATTGCTGTGGGTTAGATTCACATGCCATGCTATGCTTTGAGTTGAGTTTCACAAGCTTGCAAACATGCCTACTTGTTGAAATTTCTGCCATGCCTTGTAATTTTCACTAAGTCTGAGAAATATGTAAACTTATTGAATCTTTCCATGCTTATTTAATTGTGTTCCAGCAAGTTTTTGGGTGTGCTATAAGTTCATGCTTGTTAAGAATCATGTCTATTTCATATCCATGCCTTTTGTCTGAATGTTTGGGTGTTGTAGCATAATTATTTCTTGCTCCAAAGATGCCATGTTGCTGATAACTGCAGTTTTGCATTGCATCTTGTTTTGCTTGTCATTTGCAAACCGTGCATCCGTTTCCGATGATCTTTATATCGATTTCAACCGAAATCTTCCCCTGTATCCAGTGGCTTGCTTGGTTGCCCAAGATGAGGCCATTTCCATCACCTTCTCCTTACGCTCGAGAGCATCCTCATGTATACGCACATCATACTTGCATCCCATGACATTTATTGCATCATGTTGATTTGGCATTGCTCCGTGTTTGATATTGCGCGTTGTTGTGCCCTTGTGTTGGGTACAGCCAGGAGCCGATACCGAGTTCGAGGATCTTGTCCAGACTGAGTTTGAGGAGCCGTCTAACCATCCCACCGACGACTTACCAGGCAAGATGACTGTTCCCCGATATCACCTCTATCTTTGCCTATGCTAGTTGTCTCGCTCTTTAGCTATGCCTCGACGCCTATTCATGTTTGTCAGTATCCTATTGTTGCCATGAAACACTCTAACAGCCTTCCTAGCAAACCGTTGATTGGCTAAGTACGCTTTTGCTCAGCCCCTCTTATAGCGTTGCTAGATGTAGGTGAAGTTCAAAGATTGCTCCATGATGAACTTGTTTATTTGGATAACACAATATATATATCTATGTTAATCGATGCACATATATATTGGCAATGGGTGGAAGGCTTGGCCTTCTACTTGGTGTTTTTTTCCACTCATGCCACCTTAGGACCCGATAAATCGGTGTTATGTTCCTTGATTTTACGTTCCTAACACGGTTGGAGTTTATGGGACCCCTTGACAATTTGCACTACTTAAAGCTTTTCCAGCAAGACCCAACATTCGTACTACATTTTGCCTAACAACTAAAACTTGCATAGGGAGTTATAAACCCGAGGTCTTAATCCACCCCCCGGGCGAGTGCTCTTCATGAGTGTTGGTCCAAACTAGAGCACGGTGCGGTTCCGCCCCTTGGCAACTTGGGCTATTTTGGCACCTGTACGCTTCGCTCATCCGGTCGTGGCCTGAGACGAGATACACATGGCTACTATCAGGGTGTCGACACACCGGGAGGTCTTGCTGGATTAGTTTTACCTTTGTCAAAATATCTTTAGCACGGGATTCCGAGAATACTCGGGTCTTCCCACTTTGGAGTTGCGACTCTGCAGATCGTGAGCTTGTGATGGGCTAAGTTGGGACACCCCTGTAGGGTCTTGAACTTTCGAAAGTCATGCCGGCGGTTATGTGGCAGATGGGAATTTTGTTAATATCTGGTTGTAGCTAACTTGACACCATATCCTTAAGAATACACTACCTGTGTGAGTAACCGTGATGGTCTCTTTCTGAAGGGCTTCGGGAAGTGAACACGGTGGGGTTATGTATGATCGTGAGTAGCTAGGATCACTTCTTGATCAACTTGGCGACGTTGGCACTTGTTCTCTTCTCGCTCTAAACTCGTGAGCTAGATGCTTAGTGCTTGCCGCAGACACATTTATAGCCTTTCCACAGCTAAGGTTTTGGTAGTTTTGATACCCGGGAACGAGATTGTTGAGTCCTCATGGCTCACAGATTCAACACACACCAGATGCAGGTACCGCTGAGAATGATGCAGGAGATGGATCAGAACTGCACTGGGAGTTCGATGAAGAGCGTGGTCGTTACTATGTTTCATACCCTGATGATTAGTAGTGGTTCCTACTAGGGGCGATCACGCCTTGTGTTTATGGTATCTTTCTCGTTTGGATTCCGTCCGTAGATGGACCATGTGTTTTTGATGATTGTATGTTATTGTATTCATTGTGTGACATGGCGAGTGTAAGCCAACTATCTTTTACAATTTCGTCCCTGAACTTTTACATGAGATGTGCAAAGATACCATACTTGAGATCATTCCAGAATGCGCTTATGTCTTTAAGTCGTGCCTCGATACGAAGGAGACATAGTCGCATCCTGGGCATTACAAGTTGGTATTCAGAGCCTTCTCCGACCTAGGAGCCCCCTAATTGATCGAACCGCTGATGGTTGAGTCTAGGCACACACACAAAATGTTTTGAGTCCTATATATATATCGGAGAGTCGGATTTCTTTTTACTCCTCACCCCCTTCATCGCTCTGGTGAGGACTCCTGACGTTGTTCTATCTCCTCTACTCTCAAAATTTCACCGAATTTTTTTTAGGATCACGCAGGTATTGTTTGGATTGTTCCGATATCTTTGTGATGAGAACATTGTTCTTGATGCCTCCTGTCATTTAGGGTTGTGGCAGTGTCCCGGGGAGTTGATCTCTGAGGTGTTGTCGTCACAAATGTATCGTAGTGGTTCTAGAAAGCAGAGGCGGCCGACATCAAAAACTCTTCTATGCATGTCTGGTGGTGAGATAACCACAACGTCACCCAGTACTGGGGAGATAGTTCGGGAGTATTGCCCCAGCTAGTATAGCGGATGCGTTTCGAAGGTCCGAGGTAAACTGTTTCCGAAGATGACTTGTTATGTGTTAACGGATGGATATAGCTGGATGTAGGTTTAGAGTTGAGTGCACGGTGCTTCCCCTGTATCCCCAACACCAGATTGCATAACCGGAAAGCTTCGTGAATTAATAGGTGGGTTTCAAGTAGCTCGTAGGTAATCTTCCAGCGGGTGCATAGTATGAGGTTTGGGGTTCAACATCTAGTGAAGAGGTTTCATGGGGGTTGTTCCAATTGGGAGTTGCATCTTAAAGGATCCTTGGCTATGCTGATCCGGGGATTGCAAGACCCTTTGTAACACGTGCCACGGGGCATTCAGCACGAACATGTGGGACGGAACCTCTATTATGTATTTGTTCCATCTGTACCTTGTTGTTCTTACTTTATCATTTGTTCTCCCAAGTGGCTTCTCGACAAGTTGTTGTACCATTAAGCTATGGAATTCATTCATTCAATTTTGTTCCAATGTTCATTGTGAAGACTATATGTTGCAAATATCTAGCCGTTGATTCAGCTTATCTATTTTTTGCATCAATGGCTAACGGTTGTCATCATCTTCAGGATGGCACCTAAGAAGGTTCCCAACCCGAACCCAGAGGGTGAAGAAGAGCTTCCTTCTTCCCCTCCTCCTCCGTCTAAGGCATGGAGAGCGATTATGCAGGCAACCAACCAGAACACTCAGATGTGCATGCAAATGATGCAAAGTTTCCAAGCAAATCAAGGCAATCAAGGGAACCATGGCCAAGGAAATCCCTTCAATCAACCTCACTTTGCACGACAACACCTAAAATAAGCTATGGACGAAATCTATGAAGGGGCATCTTGTATATTTCGACCATGTCCTTGTAGTTCATCACAGAGGCTTCAAAGTGCTCATATACGCACTAGAAACGCCATTCTGGATCCCTTCGCACGCGCCTTCATCTCCATGCTTGATCCACCTCCAGTTTTCATCCCTCTTGTCCATGATAGGCCCTTCATTAGTAATCAACACAAATGTATCCAATTTAGGCAGCCTCATATTCTCATGAACAATAGAATCGTTACCAAGAAACAAAAGTACCTGGTAATTCAATTGTCATGCGTGAGCTCTAGTAATTGGTCCATTATGTATAATAGCAGGGACAGTGGGTGTAACATTGGTATTGATGTCATCATCATCCTCCCCTAATTGAAATGAAGTCGTCCTCGACGGAAGCTCATCATCCTCAACCAAATAAGGCTTCAAATCTGCAATGCTAAAAGTGGGACTAAGCCCAAAATCTACAGGCAGCTCAAGTTTATATGCATTATCATTTATTTTCTCTAACACCTTAAAAGGACCATCGGCCCGTGGCATTAGCTTTGACTTGCGCAAATTAGGAAACCTAGCTTTACGCAAATGTAACCAAGCAAGATCTCTAGGCACAAGGTAACCTATCTTTAGCATTCATACATTCAATGTTTTCCTTAGTTAACTCATGCATTTTCAAGATCAATTCAGAATGTTGTTTAGCATCAAAATTAACCTTCTCCGAAGATGGAAGAGACAACAAATCAATAGGTGCACGAGGTAAAAAATCATACACAATTTCAAAAGGGCACATCTTAGTAGTAGAATGCAGTGAACGATTATAAGTAAATTCAATATGAGGCAAGAAATCTTCCCACAATTTCTTGTTATTCTTCAAAACCGCCCTAAGGATAATAGACAATGTTCTCTTGACTACTTCAGTTTGTCCATCTGTTTGGGGGTGACATGTTGTGACACCCTCAGACCGATGCACCAGGTGTCAGCCAGTTATTCGTAGATGTTGCCCTGTCATCTGCTTGCGTGTGCATCTTTGCCTTGGCATCATGTGCATTTCATACTCATGTTTTCAAAACTTGCATCCATCCAAGACCCCTCATTCTCTCCGTTGTCCATTCTGAGCCCAGACACACTTGCACGCACCCGCGGCACCTCCGTATATTTATTTTATGAGTGGCTGAAAAATGTTCTCGGAATGGGATGAAACTTGGCGTGTGGTATTATTATAGCATAGGTAGACTGCCTGTCAATTTTCGTCGCATTCGGAGTTCGTTTGATAGCCCAACGGTTAACCACGTTAACCGTCGAATCATCTTCTCTTTTGGCCCATCACCCCCTCTCAAACAGCCCATTAGCCCATCCCAACCACCTCCATGTTCTTTGCCGTTCGATCACGATCGCGTGGCCGAAAACCGCTCATCATTTGGTCGCTCCTAGCTCCCTATGCCTATATAAACAGCCCCTCCCCCGAAATTCACGGTGCAACCCTAGCCATCTTCCTCCTCACGCAACCGGACCAGTCCGTCCCGCGCCAGACATGTCCAGCCGCCATGTCCTCACGGCCAATCAAAGTGTGCCACGTCGCCCTGCCACCGCTCTCCTCCAATCGCTAGCCGCCACTTGTCGCCGCGCCTCTCCACCGCCGCCGCGGCCCGGAGAGCCCGGATTGGGCCCTCCCGGCCTATCGCCCCGCGCCGCCGAAACCCTACGCGCTGGGTTCGCTCGTCCCCGTGTCTCGCCGCCCGCCGCCGCTGGCTCTGCCCCGCCGCCGCGCGTGCTCGCCGCCGTCCCGCAGGCGCCGCCCTGCGCCCCGCTCGCCTCCCCGCCGCCTCTGTCTCCGCTCGCCGCCGGCGAATAGCTTCTCCGCCTCGCCCGAGCTCCCTGTCGGCCGGATACGGCCGGGCGTGGCCGGATCTGCCCCGCCCAGCTCCTGCCGGCGACCTCCGGTTGGGCTGCGCCGGCGCGCCGCCGCCTCTTTGTCCGCAGTCGGGCTCGCCGCCGCCGCCCTGCCTCGCCTGGGCCGGCCTCCCTTCGCCCAGCCCACTCCGCTACGGTCCGCAGGCCGCCTCCTCCGCCGGCCACGTGGGCCACCTCCCCCTCAGGCCCAACTCCCGTGGGCCCAACCACCTCCTCCACCGACCTGGGCTTGGCCCATGGTGAGCCCATCTGAAATCCGCCCTGTGCATCGGATAGGTATTTTGCGCACACTCTGTTTTCCCATGAAAATGACTAAGTCCCTGGTATTTGTTAATTTATATGCATGTTTGAGTGGCTGTAACTTTTTGTGTGTTGATCCAAATTGTGCATTTATATGTCAAAATGTTCGTTGTGATATGACCTTCATTTTGGTCCATTGCAGCATGCTTGTTTAAGTTCAGCTTGATGCCCTAATCATCGTTGCAAGTGTGCTATATGTTTACAACTGCTGGTAACTGTAATTTTGTTGCATGCTTGTGGTGATGGTATCTTTTTGCATGTTGGTCCAAATGAAGCATATGATATGTCAAAATGTTAATTGTGAAGTGCTCTACATGTTGGTTGCTGTAGCATTCATGTAAGGTGCCATATTGCCATGTATATCCATGTTGCAAAAGTGCATGCGGATGTTAAGTGCTGAAACTTGTTATGAGATGCTGATTTGACTTGTTCATAGCTATTGATGTGTTTGTTTTTCGTGCCACATGTCAATATGTTTTAGAAGCACAATGATGCCATCTTTGCTGTGGTGCAATCAACTTTCCATGATATGCTATGTGTTGACTTGTACAAGCTTGTAAACATGACATGTCGTTGTTGCTGTTTTATACTTATTGAAAAAATGCTAAGTCTGAAACTGTTAAACCTGATGCTATGTTTGCTTGATGCCTCACTCAAATCCATGCATGTTGTAGTATGTCAAATGATCATTTCTTGTTGTCCATGTTATGCTCTATCCATCCATGCCCTTATTTTCACATATGTCATGCTGTAGCTTATTTATTTCTTGCTCTCAATTTGCTAGAAATTTACCTATCAGGCTGTTATCAGCATGATCAATTTGGTGAAGCTTGTTGTTATTGATCCATGCCTCCTATGGAGTTTTTCCAATGGAGTTGTTTGATGTATGCTATGTCTATTACATGTCCATGATCTTGTTATACTTAGTAGAGTTGATATGCTTGTTGTTTTGTGCCTCTGAAGGCAGCATCGTGATGATGTTTTTGCCTTCCCAGATTTTGGCTGTCTGAGAAATCTGTAAACTTATTGAATCTTGCCATGCTTGTTTAATTGTGTTCCAGCAAGTTTTTGGGTGTGCTCTAAGTTCATGCTTGTTAAGTATCATGTCAATTTCACATCCATGCCTCTTGTTATCATGTTTGGGTGCTGTAGCATATATTTACCTTGCTCCAAAGTTGCTATGTTGCTGTTTTTGGACAGCTTGTTGTATATCTTGTTTCATGAGTATGTGTTGAACCGTTGCTCCATTTTGAGCGTGCTATATATGAAACTTGTGTGTTTTTGCATGTAGAAGCATAATATCATGTTGTTTACATGTTTGGAGTGTGTTTGCTTGATGTTTGGATGCATCTTGTATCTTTGACATGCTTGTCTTGTTTTGCTCATATCTTCTAGGTCGTAGCTCCGAATTAAATAAACTTGATATGTAACTTGTCTAGATTTTCGAGTAGATTATCATGGTGCATGTTAACGTGTTGTTTAACAACTTTAACTTAAGGTTTATTCAGATCTCTACCAATTTCGAAGTGTGCATATGAGGACTTACCGAAATTGTTATATGTTGATTCTAGCATCATTTAAACTTGTTGGTTTGTGTTGTTCTTGTGTGCATCATCCCTTGCCATGAATTGCATCATATAGACTTGTCTTTCATCACACTTGGTTGAGCTTCTTGTCTTGTTCTTGAGTGGTGTGTTTACCTTGTTGTGTGCTTTCTTCTCGCTAGTTCTTTTCCGTTGCGATCGTGAGGATTCGTTCGTCTGCACGTGGTTCGTCTTCGTGGCTTCTTCTTCGTCTACTTCATGGATTTGTTCTTCTTCCTTGCGGGATCTCAGGCAAGATGACCATCTCCTTGGATACCTTTACTATCATTGCTATGCTAGATGTCTCGATGCTATCATTATATGTCGCGCTACCTATCTTTTGTTGTCAGCCCCTCCTTGTTGCCATGAAACCTCTAACCTTTGCCACCTTCCTAGCAAACCGTTGTTTGGCTATGTTACCCACTCGCTCAGCCCCTCTTATAGCGTTGTTAGTTGCAGGTGAAGATGAAGATTGCTCCATGTTGGAACTTGTTGTTGGAATATCATAATATATCTTATATATATTAACACACCTATATACTTCGCAATGGGTGGAAGACTTGGCCTTTTGCTCGGTGTTTTGTTCCACTCATGCCGCCTTAGGAGCCGATAAATCGGCGTTATGTTCCTTGATTTTGCGTTCCTAACACGGTCGGGTATATGGCGACCCCTTGACAGTTTGTCTTTGAATAAAACTCCTCCAGGAAGGCCCAACATTGGTTTTAATTTGCAACATAATAATAACTTAATTAATTAACTAAATTGCATAGGGGGTCGCGTCCCCGAGGATTCTTTCTACATACAGGGGGCCAGTGCCGATGGTGTTGGTCCCAAATAGAGCAGCTTGCGGCGCCGCCCCTTGGCATCTTGGGGTATCTGGTCGCTGTAACCATAGCTCATCCGGTCGTGGCCTGAGATGAGATACGCGCGGCTACTATCAGGGTGTCGGCACGCCGGGAGGTCTTGCTTTACTTGTTTTACCATTGTTGAATGTCTTGTGCACCGGGATTCCGAGCCAGATCGGATTGTCCCTAAGATAAGGGGTGATATTATTATTATCTCTGTTGATTGTGAAAGCTTGTGATGGGCTAAGTTGGGACACTCCTGCAGGGTTATGATCTTTCGAAAGTCGTGCCCGCGGTTATGTGGCAGATTGGAATTCGTTAATGTCCGGTTGTAGAAAACTTGATAGAGGATCCGGAATAAAACACACAACCATGTGAGTAACCGTGACTGTCTCTTTTCACTTTGAGAAGAGAACACGGTGGGGTTATGTTTGACTCGTAGGTAGTTCAGGATCTTTAGCGATCACTACTAGTTTGCGACCGTTTGTGTAGATGCTCATCTTATTCTTGTACTTGTAAGTTAGCCACCATACTTTTTCTTAGCTGCTGCTGCAACCTCACCACTTAACCTCTTCCTACCCATTAAGCTTTGCTAGTATTGATACCCAAGGTTATGGGATTGCTCAGTCCTCGTGGCTCACAAATACTACAACAACAGTTGCAGGTGCAGGTTTCCGATGACTTGACCTGAGAGCGATACTTATTTCTGTTGGAGTTCTTTCTTCTTCTTCTTCGTCGGTCTTGGGCTAGGTTCCTGGTCGACAGCCTGTGATAGCAGATGGATGTTGTTGTGCTTTTTATTTTTGCATCGGTAGACAGATTGTCGTGGTTTTGTCATGGCAGATGTCCTAGCAAAAGGACTTAGTCGTGAGGCCATCGCTACGGGTTAGCTTAAAGGGGTTAAAGCGGACAAGGACATAAGGATTTTATACTAGTTCGGCCCCTTCGATGAAGGTAAAAGCCTACGTCTAGTTTAGTGTAATATTGCTAGGGTTTCGATGACCAGGGAGCGAATCCGCTTTGCCTGTGTCTCGAGCTGTTATTCTCTGCCCTTGAACCGTTGCCGGGTCGTCCCTTTATATACACGAGGTGACGCCCGGTCCGGTTTACAGAGTCCCCGAGCCGGTTCATAAACGTGTCCGGCTCGGTCTCTATCTAGCCTATCTTACATCACAAGTTACACACCGTATGGCGGTTTACACATCACGGGCCCTAATGCCTCCTGGGCTTTAAACTTCCTGGACTAAAGCGTCTTGTTCCATGATCCGTTGGGCTTCAGTAGAAGTAATCTCGATAGGCATAAACCGGCCCCTCCTAGGCGGTTTATACCTAGTAGTAATATCCCTGACATTAGGCCCCAGATTGATTTGAACCTGTTCATGTCAATCTTCAACATCTTGCAAAGATTTCACTTTCTGCAGCTTTAAGTGCGTCATAAACCGCCGTGACGTCATCTTCCCAGATCGTTTTAAAACCGTCGTGAGGTCATCTTCCCACGTAACACCTGTACCTATTTATTATCTTTATTCATTAAAGGCTCCGAAGATCGAGGCAACCATATCTTGCCATATCCGCTTTTTTGGCTCCTTGATTCCCGCGCCCGCCGTTTCATTTTGCGGCTTATAAATAGGGAAGAGGGGTATCTCCTTTTTCCCCCCTTGCTCCCTTGCCTCTTCTTCTTCCTCGCGCCTGTTCATGCTCAAGTTCCGCCGCCGCCGTCAAGCTCCACATCTTCGCCGAGTTTTGGCCGCTGCATCAACCTGGTTGGTTCAGAAACTAGCCGGTGCATCCCCGCAATCATTGACTCGGGTAAGTCCTTTCCTTATCCCGCACACAGATCTCGTTTAGGGTTTCTTCTTCGTATGAGTTTGCGGGTAGGCGCTGTTCTTCATAGTTCTTCCTCACGGCCCCATGAATCAATGTAGATCAAGTCTTCTTGTCTTACCGTCGTAGCCGTAATTCCGCTTCGTTAGTATACTCTTATTTCTCCCAATAGTACTAGTTTAGATTGCATCTGCTAGAACTTTCGTCGCGTCTGTTGAATATAAATTGAATATCTCTGAATTTCCAGCATGCTGTAGATCCATATTTTCATTACTGTCTGTGCGAAACTGTTTCTTCATAACTTCATATATGTATCTTGTATACTCTTGTTGGCGGTTTAGCTGTTTCAGACACTATAAACCGGTAGATACCATTAGGCCCCTGTCTAAACCGCCGTTGGACAAGTACCTTTAGAGATATTGCCGGTTTAAACTTGCTTAGATCATAAATCGGTTCTTCATTATATTTCCAGACTTTCCCTTCAAAAAATGGCAACTCAAGCCAAGCAGTTTACCTCCTGCAACTGGGTCCAATCCCGGGTTACTGAGGAAGATCTGGAGAACTTGGCCGAAATTGGCGCTTTAGGTCCAAAAAATGTCCTTCACTGGAGGGCCCCCGGATCAGAGTGTCCTCCAGAGCCCAAAGAGGGAGAAGTTGTCGTCTTTCTTGATCACTTAGCCCCGGGATTCAATCCTCCCAGGTTGAAGTTCTTCCGTGATGTGCTAGCCAATTTTCAACTTCATCCGCAAGATATTGGTCCCAACTATCTGTCAAACATTTGCAACTTCCAAGTTTTTTGTGAAGCTTACCTGCAAGCAAAGCCGTCAGTTGAGTTGTTCCGGGATTTCTTTCATTTGAACCGTCGCATAGAATTTCATGACGGACCAAACACTAAGCTTGGCGGGATGTCTATTCAGAAAGAAAAGACGTTAGTTTTCTTCACGCCACTCTCCACGGCCATCGAAAAGAATGGAACCAGACTTGATTCTACTGCCTAGATACTTGCCCGGAAGAGGAGAGTCCATTGCCTGGTTATCGCTCCCACCGTCTTTCGGAGAACCACCCCTTTCCACAGCGGCTAAGTGCCCAGGAACGAGTTTGTTACGCTCCTCAACTCTCAAAGCTCAGGGCTTTTACGGCCAATGGTTTGACAGGGGTTGACTTCGTCCGTTGCTGCATTTCTTGGAGTATTCTCCCGCTAAGCCGGCATTCCGGTTTAATGTGTGAGTATACTAGGAACCCCAAAGATCCTTTGCGCCATACAGAGGCGGTGCTATCAGAAAATGAGATCAACGAATCCGTCAAGAGACTGTTGAATGAACCTATAGAAACTTGCAGTCAAACCGGATTGGCTCCCTTCTGTGCACTCAACAAAACACCATCGGTAAAACTTTCTTTCATATTGCTTTGCTTTGTTTTAATCCATCTTCAGTACTCGTCTTGAAGTGTCTTCATTTTCTACAATAGGGTAATGACCCATTCTGGAAGAGGAAGGCCCGGGATAAACCGGCGAAGGTGCCTCGCCAAAAAACCAAGGCTATTAAGAAGACCGTCAAGAAGAAAACCACTGGCGCGTCTGGATCCAATCCGGAGGATGATGAACCGGCCTTCGAGATACTACCTGATTCTCTTGATTTCCTTGACTTTCTTTATTTGCATTTTATTAACAATGACTATGCCCAAGGACGTGCTGAAGGCAGCAAAGTAGATGATGTTGAGGTAATTACTCGTTCTTCTGGTTCAGAACCTCTGCCAACACCAAAAATTCGTCGAGCAAGCCGGAAAGTACAGTTTTCTCATCCTTTCGCTTACTTGGACCCAAACTTTCTTATGAAGAAACAACAACACGAAGCTCGCCGCACCACACGGCATAGTGGTCACGCTATTGAATCCACCGGATTAACACACACTCCAACTCGGAGGCGTCGTTTTGAGGTTTTACACACTCCAGACACTCTTTATCCCCAAGCAGGTCTTATTCGACAACCTCTTAATCCGTCTGATTCGAATTATCAGGAAACTCCTCATTCATCTTCTAGCGAGTCAACAGCCACGCAAATTCCTCCCCTCAAGACTGTCCCTGGGTAAGTTGTTTTTCCCTTGTTCGGTTTAAATTCTGTCTTGACTCTTCTGATTTTCACCATCTTTAACTTTCGCAGTAAACCCAGGCCTAGCAAAAAGGCTATGCTAAATAAGCCGGCAGTCGATAACACAATTCCTGAACCGGCCAAAGACCCTGAATTTGCTGAACCTCCTGAAGACAATGCTGATATTCTGCATGATGATCCTCCTCCCATGGATCACGAAGTCTTTGTTGATCAGGGGAGTGATCCAATGGATTGTGACCTCGAACCAGCCAATCCTGCCCAAGCCAGCACTGCTCCTGCTAGTCCGGCTATGCACACGGCCGCTTCAACTGAAGATGTTGAAATCACTGGGATCGGCTATACTACTCCTGGTGAACCTGTCGCTTTGTCCAAGCATACTGCCAAGGATGAAATTCCCAGCAAGGATAAAGGAAAGTGGCGTACTGATTTGTCCAGTTATGCTCAGCTCAGTGCCCAAGAACTCCATTCTGGCTATGTAAACCGGCTGTACACCAGCCGTGATCATGAGGCTGGCTTGGTAAATATGATGAAGGAGCGTTATGAGGTAACCTTTCTGCTTTTGACTTGTACTCTATTCCTGCTTACATCTTACATCTTTGTCTTTACTCCATCGTAGCCTCCAAGTGCCGGTTTAGCTTTTTAAGATGAACCGGGACTTTAGTAGATCCAGTAGATAGTTTGTTTTTCACATGTGTAGTCCCCAAGGGCCGGTTTACTCCTTTAGGATGAACCGGGACTTCAACTTGTATTCTGTTCTGAACAACGCCGCATTAGCCCCCAAGTGTCAAGTGTATAACTTGTTATGTGCTTGGGACTTGACTGAGAAAGGTCTGTTTAACTGAAAGTACACATTAGCCCCCAAGTGCCAAGCGTATAACTTGTTATGTGCTTGGGACTTTGCTGAAAAAATCTCTCATGAATATATAATGTGCTTTCCTCTTGGCAGACTGACTTAAACCGGAAAACTTCTGAAGTGACCAAGCTCCGGGATACTTTGACGTTTCAAGAAACCGCTGCTATCAAAGTCAAAGACGAGCTAACACTTGCTTTAGCAAATATAGAAAAGCTAAATAAGGACTTTGAAAAGGAACGGTCAGATTGGGATGCTGAGAAAACTATCTTGGAGAAGAGGGCAACTGATGCAGAGGCTGCTCTTAATCTGGTGACAAAAGAATTGTCAGGATTAAAGCAGCAGATTAACGCCATGACAACTGCTATCTTTGGTAAGTGCTGTTATCATAGCCCTGAATATTGCAGTCCTGCACCTTTCCGGCTTAACTCATACTTTTTGATGCAAGAAAACGGATTGCTCATCTTGGCAATGATATGCGGAGAAAGTTGAAGGCCGCATACACTCTAGTAGAGCAGCTGTATTCTGGTGCCCAGAGGATTGTCTGTGCTGCCTCGCACAATAAAACGTCTCCCACAACGATCCAGGGTACTTTGGAAAAAAATTCCATTCTACCTGCCTGACTCGTAGAGCTGAAGAAGTCGTTTGCAAGGGTGGGTGCTCTGATGGCCTTAACTCGAGCGAAAGCTTGGGTGTCTGACTTTGATCTGGCAGAGGTGATGGACGGCTACCCAAGCATGAAGGAAGACGGATCAACATTCTCAAACGACGACTTACGTGCGCTAACAAAAGAAATGCGGCCTCTGGCCAGCAAACTAGCTGATGAGGCTGATCTATCTCGATATCATCCGGTTTATGATGTTGAGAACGTATGAGTCGGTCCTCTATCTTATGAGATTGAAAATCTTATCCTGCCTGTTCGTAAGCACACTTACGCTACTGACATTGATCCGTCTGAACTCGTAAACGATGAAGTTGTTTTCAGAGCGCTGACCATGATCGATTGGGCTACTACTGACATCCAGCAGCTAGGAGAGAACGACGGGGAGTTGGAGCAGGATGACCCACAACCTTCAAGCCGAGCTGATGCAGAATCATAATCCGGTGCCAGTTTAAATTTTATGTCCTGGCACTTTAGGAAAAAACTGATATTCTTTTGGGCTCTCTAGCGCATTGTAATAGGGTAGCTGAAATACTTTATGTTGTCACGCACTGTCCTTTGTATGAGATTGCTTCAGTTGGCAACTTCATAATTATTTCTTGCTTATAATGCCTTTGACGGTTTATTCCACCTGTTTCTGCATAAAACAATATTTAAAGTGTCCTGGCGGTTTATCGCCGGACGGGTCATGATGCCCAAACACATGGTCTAGGTTTATAACCTGAACTGTGTATAAAATATAAAGCATGTATCATACATGTGATTAAGTTTTTTCACGAGTAGCCTTAATCAATAATCGGTAGTAAAGATAATGATCCACGTTGCAAGTGTTGATGACTCCCTCTATCATTTGCCGGTTCATGATGAAACCGTACCGGGCTATGATAAGCTCCGGTTTAACTGTAGATAGTACTTGGCGATTTATAATCAAACCAAAATGGGTTCTGTAAACACAGGTGTAGTGGCAACTTATAGTCATCCACTCCCTGAATCAATGGGCTTGGATGAAAACCAATGACCGTGAAGATAAAAAATTGCAAGAAAACATCAAAAGAGACATTGTCAAATAAAAACCGTGTAGTCGAGGCTTTTTACGAGCTGCCAGGCTCGAAATTCGAGGCTTTTTATGAGATGCCAGGCTACTGAAATTAGCCATTTCACAAAGCCTATTAAGATGGTCCTCAATCCTTAACCAAATCATCAATGTTAACGTTACCAAGTTCAGGGTCTGTAAAGATTAACTTGTGTAGACACTCGATGATCGTTAAGTTAACGTTACCAAGTTCAGGGTCTGTAATAATTAACTTGTGTATATGTTCGATGGGTCGTACTAGGTTTACCTGGAGGGAGTGACTTACTTAATGCAGGCTGGCTAATCCGGGGTTTTAGGTGTATACACCAGGCTTCCAAGCCATGGCTTGATAGCCTACTACAAGGGTTGTCAACTCGTTGATGCTATACATCAGGAGCCCCCAGGTAGCATTTGAGCTATGCTCGTCGGGGCCTATGATTGATTTGTGCTATGCATCAAAACTCTCTTTTGCCCCTCATCATCATGTGGGCTTTGATAGCCAGATTACCGAAGCAACTAGAGCTATGCTCTTATGATGGTCTTGGTGTAACCGCCGGTTTAAGAGGCCATAGGAACTCCTTTGCACACAGAAGCCCCCATGTGACAAACTCTTTGGAAAAAAGCGGCGGATACCCCGCTTTATCGGGGACGCTGGTTTATTATATTGATCATAATATATACATCGGAAATTTATGTACGTAAGGCGGAGCCTGTGGCTCAAGTGTAGTAAGGTCGAAGAAGAGCGATGTTCCACGGCCGTCGTGTCTCCTCTTCTGCAGTACGTGAGTCCTTATGCTCTCGAACATCGACGAGGTAGTATGATCCGTTGTGTAGGTTCTTGCTGACCACAAAAGGTCCATCCCAAGGCGGGGACAGCCTGTGCATGTCTGTTTGGTCTTGGATGAGCCGGAGCACTAAATCTCCTTCTTGAAACATTCTGGTCTTAACCCGACGACTACGGTACTGGCGCGGATCTTGCTGATAAATCGCCGATCGAGCTGTTGCCGTGTCACGCTCTTCATCCAGCCGGTCCAACGCCTCCTGCCTTGCCTTCTCGTTATCAGCTTCGACGTACGCCGCCACCCGCGGCGAGTCATGACGGATATCACTAGAGAGGACCGCTTCAGCTCCATATACCATGAAGAAAGGCGTGTATCCTGTAGATCTGTTAGGTGTAGTGTTGATGCTCCATAACATAGAGGGTAATTCCTCCACCCAACAACCCAGTGTCCTCTGCAAAGGGACCATAAGCCGGGGTTTGATGCCTCTCAAGATCTCTTGATTGGCTCTCTCAGCTTGCCCATTGGATTGAGGGTGAGCTACTAACGATACATCAAGGCGGATGTGCTCTCGTTGACAGAACTCCTCCGTAGCCCCCTTGGATAGATTGGTGCCATTATCAGTGATAATGTTGTGTGGAAAACCAAACCGGAAAATCACCTTTTTAATGAACTGAACCGCAGTTGTTGCATCACACTTGCTGACCGGTTCCGCTTCAACCCATTTGGTAAACTTTTCCACCGCCACCAAAAGGTGGGTCTTCTTATCTGGGGATCTCTTGAAGGGTCCGACCATGTCAAGCCCCCAAGTCGCAAACGGCCAAGTAATTGGAATCATCCTCAATTCTTAAGCCGGTATATGAGCATGCCGTGAAAATTTCTGGCAAGCATCACATTTTCTGACCAAGTCCTCTGCGTCGGAATGAGCCATCAACCAGTAAACCCATGACGAAAAGCTTAGCCACCAAGGATTTTGAACCTGCATGATGACCACAATCTCCTTCGTGGATCTCTCTAAGAATATCACGGCCTTCATCTGGCAATACACATCGTTGAAATGCCCCAGAGACGCTGCAATGATGCAGTTCTCCATTGACAATAGTCATTGATTTGGACCGCCGGACTATCTGTCTAGCTAATACTTCGTCCTCTGGTAACTCACCTCGGTTCATGTACGCCAGGAAAGGGAGCGTCCAATCCGGAATAACATGAAGCGCCGCCACCAATTGAGCCTCCGGATCAGGGACAGCCAAGTCCTCTTCTGAAGGTAACTTCACCGATGGGCTATGCAACACGTCCAGGAAAGTATTAGGTGGAATCGGTTTACGCTGAGAGCCCAGCCGGGTTAATGCATCAGCTGCTTCATTCTTTTGCCGGTCTATATGATCCACTTGATAACCCTTGAAGTGTCCAGCAACCGCGTCCACCTCTCGTCGATATGCTGCCATAAGTGGATCTTTGGAATCCCACTTTCCTGACACTTGTTGAGCCACCAGGTCTGAATCGCCGAAACATTTAACCCGGCTTAAATTCATCTCCTTAGCCATTCGCAGACCATGGAGGAGAGCTTCATACTCAGCTGCATTGTCAGTACAAGGGAACATTAGACGGAGGACATAACAGAACTTATCACCTCGTGGGGAAGTTAATACGACTCCAGCCCCCGAGCCCTCCAAGTGCCTGGATCCATCAAAGTGAATAGTCCAATATGTGTGATCCGGCTTTTCTTCCGGTGCTTGAAACTCTGTCCAATCGTTTATGATGTCCACTAGTGCTTGGGATTTGATTGCAGTATGGGGCACATATTTCAATCCGTGAGGACTAAGCTCAATGCCCCACTTTGCAACCCGACCAGTCGCCTGTCTGTTCTGGATTATATCGCCCAGAGGGGCTGAACTGACCAAAGTGATTGGATGACCTTGAAAGTACTGCTTCAGTTTCCGGTTTTCCATGAAGACTCCATATACCAACTTATGCCAATGCGGGTATCTCTGCTTTGACTCAAAGAGCACCTCGCTGATGTAGTAAACCGGCCCTTGAACCGGATATTCCTTTCCTGCCTCCTTGCGATCTACCACGATGGCAACGCTTACTGCTCGAGCATTAGCAGCCACGTATAGCAACATCGGCTCATTATCAACTGGGACAACAAAGACCGGCGGCTCTGCCAATTGCTTCTTCAAATCTTCAAACGCAGCATCAGCAGCATCACTCCAGACAAAATGGTGTGTCTTTTTCATCATCTGATAAAGCAGGAGGGCCTTCTCCCCCAAACGGCTGATAAACCGGCTGAGCGCCGCAATGCGGCCCGCTAAGCGTTGGACATCGTTGATGCACGCCGGTTTAGCCAAGGATGTAATTGCCTTGATCTTCTCCAGATTAGCTTCAATTCCGCTGTTGGACATCGTTGATGCACGCCGGTTTAGCCAAGGATGTAATTGCCTTGATTTTCTCCTGGTCCTTAACTACCATCTTGATCTGATGATAACCGAAATAAGCATCAAAAATGCTTAAGCGTGCACAACCCGCCGTAGCATCAATGATTTGATCAATACGAGGGAGGGCAAAGGGGTCAGTTGGGCAAGCTTTGCTTAGATCTTTGTAATCAACACACATTCGCCAAGTGTTGTTCTTCTTAAGAACAAGTACCGGATTAGCTAGCCACTCTGGATGGAACACCTCAATTATGAAGCCTGCCGCCAAGAGCCTAGCCACTTCTTCACCAATTGCCTTGCGCCTTTCTTCATTGAAGCGGCGGAGAAACTGTATAACCGGTTTAAACTTAGGATCAATATTGAGAGTGTGCTCAGCGAGTTCCCTCGGTACACCTAGCATGTCAGAAGGTTTCCATGCAAAAATGTCCTGATTCTCACGGATGAACTCGATGAGCGTGCTTTCCTATTTTGGATCTAGGTTAGCACTGATGATGAATTGTTTGGATGACTTGCCAGGAACAAAGTCAACCTGCTTGGTCTCATTAGCTGTTTTGAACTTCAAGGTCGGATCATGCTTTGCG
Organism: Secale cereale; assembly: GCA_902687465.1. NCBI lineage: Eukaryota > Viridiplantae > Streptophyta > Magnoliopsida > Poales > Poaceae > Secale > Secale cereale. The sequence continues at coordinate 332,447,828 of LR738712.1, forward strand.
GTTGGTTTCTTCAGCGGAGACATATCTGCCGGATCAACATTGTCTTTATAAAATTTCAGCTCCTAAGTTGCACAAACTGCCTCAGCATAAGCTGCATCACCTTTTTCGCACTCCAAAGCAATCTTGCGACTCCCATGGACCGTAATGGTTCCCTTGTGACCCGGCATCTTGAGTTGTAGATAAACATAACAAGGCCTCGCCATGAATTTAGCATAGACCGGCCGCCCGAACAGAGCGTGATACGGGCTCTTTATCTTTACCACTTCAAAGGTCAAAGTCTGAGACCTAGAATCGTGCTCATCTCCAAAAGTGATCTCCAAGTCTATCTTACCAACTGGGTATGCCGATTTACCGAGCACCACGCCATGAAAAACTGTGTTCGACTGCCGAAGCTTTTTATCTGTCAGCCCCATGCGCCGAAAAGTCTCGTAATATAAAATGTTGATGTTGCTACCTCCGTCCATAAGCACCTTGGTAAACTTATAACCCCCCTACTTGGGGTGCCCCAACCAGAGCCAGCTGGCCCGGATTATCAACCCGGGGCGGGTGGTCCTCTCGACTCCACACAATGGGCTGTTCTGACCTGCGTAGGTATTGTGGCACCGTCGATTCAACAGAATGTACTGCCCTCTTGTAAACTTTCTGATCACGTTTACATAAGCTCGTGGTGAAGACGTGATACTGCCCACTATTCAACTACTTCGGATTACTCTGATATCCGGACTGCTGCTGCTGCTGATTGCCCTAATTGTTATAACCACCCTCGCTGTGCTGCTGGTTATGTTGATTGTGCCCATTCTGATTGCTGTGATTGTTACCCTAGAACCCTGAACCGGACCCACCGCCTTGATAACCCGGCCCGTGAAAGCCAGGGCCTGAACCGCCAGACGGTCCATGATCATACCGGGACCGGTTCATGATTTCCTTCATAATGAAGCAGTCCTTCCAGAGGTGCGTAGCTGGCTTTTCCGACGTGCCGTGCCTTGGGCAAGGTATGTTCATCTGGCGTTCCAGATTGATAGGCGGTCTCCCATTCCGCGGGGGTGGCCTACCCTTGCGGCGTTGGCCATTCTCCAGCGCATTAATGTTAGCCACGAAATCTGAATTACTATCCACTTTATGCTTACTACTATATGCTTGATTCACCGGGTTAGGCTGTGGTGCTTTACCGCTCTTTTTTGCTTTCCCTAACTTTTCATCATCAGAATCTGGATACTTGGCACTATTTGAATCTGCATATTTCACCAAGGCGCCCATGAGCGTCCCCATGTCATCACAATTACGTTTGAGCCGTCCCAACTTCAATTTCAAAGGTTCAAACTGGCAATTTCCTTCCAAGGTTAAATCTGCTGTGCCCGGGTTGATGCTGTTGGAAGAATGTAGGATCCCCGACACTCGACGGACCCAATGGCTTGTTGGTTAGTGCTCTCCTTGAACACAGGCAGCTAAATCGACGATAGACATTGGCTGTTTGCATGTATCTTTGAAGTTATTAATAAACCGGTGGCATAATTCGGCCCATGATCCGATGGAATTAGGTGGCAAGCTTTTCAGCCAAGTGTGGGCTGTGCCCTACAACATCATAGTGAAGTACTTAGCACACGCTGCATCATCTACATCCAGCATCTCCATTGCCATCTCATACCTTTCAACCCATGTCTTAGGGGATAAATCCGCAGTATAGTTGGGCACCTTGCGCGGTCCTTTGAAATCCTTGGGCAGTTTTACGTTGCGTAAAGCGGGAGTAAGACAAGGCACTCCCAAGGATCTAGACATAACCCCCGATACAACTGAGGTAGAAGGACGAACCGGCGTCGGCTGACGGGCTTAGTACTGTGCTGCTAACTCGGCCTCCCGGCGCTGCCTGCCGTGATCCACCACGTCTTGAGCCTTCGCATCTCCCACTGCCGGATTATCCCTTCACGGCAGGTTACGTCTTCGCGCGCTGCTTGACACAGCCGGCTCATCCAGGTGCCTAGTATAACTCCGTCTTGGGCGAGGGGTGGAGTGAATCCTCTCACGGCTGTGAGAATAAGCTTGTTGTTGAGTTAGCGCCGTCTCCAGAAACGCCCTGGCCCGCTGTGCCTCCACCGCTATGGGGGACATTCCTTCAATGGGAAGGGTGGCTAGCCATGAAGCGGCGGCAACTATGTTGTCCAATGGGTTGGAGTAGTGACCGGGAGGGGTAGGTATATGCTGTGATGGGACAACCTGGCGGGTTGGCTCCGCAGCCTATGGCTGGACTGAAGCTCCTGTGCCCGGTGCTCCTCCCTGGTTTACCTCCGGCTGGTTACTGGTTCCTGCTCCTGGCGTGCGAAAGAAGTTCCTTGCTTCGTAAACCGGCGGCAAGCGAGATCGTTACCTTCTCCTCATTACCTCGTGTGAAGCGGTCTGATCCAACATGAGTCGATAAGCCTGAGCGTCTAGCTCGGCCTGCTTTGCAACCATCCTGGTATTCTCAGCAGCTATGTCCAATTTGGCTTGATCTATCCGGCTTTTTACCTGAGCGACCTCCGCATCGTGTTGTTCCTTATCGGCCTGGGCTACCTTTGCTGTTAATAGTGCTGTCAAAGTATCGACCAAGGTGGACAAAGTTTCGGCCGGCGACGGACCAGGGCCTCCAGCCCTAGCTCCCGCCGTGTTCGATGTTAACGCCGCCATAGTTGACGACTGCTGCACAAGTTGTGATCCGGCCTTGAAGACAGCGACCCGGTTCGGCGGATCAAGGGGGTCCGGAATACTATCACCATCGGAACAGCCCCCAGACCGTCCATCCTGCAACAGGTACAAAGATTATGTCTCTCCAGAGGACGACTCATCGCTGGAATAGACAACGGTGTCGCCGCCAAAGTCCGATCCATCTTCAGCTTGCGCTCCATGAACTGCTCCGACGAAGATGTGCTTCACGGCGGGCCGATTCCGGGCAGGTCTCGCACGCCGAGCCGGTTCGACGAAGTTGGGGAAGATGTCCGGCTCAGGGCCCGGTTCATCGATCCTGCCGATGAAGACGTGGACGCCACCAAAGGGGACCCGGTACCCGTATTCGAATTAATCGGCCTCGAGGCCCCAGCCTGCATCGTCAATGTAGATCTTGTCGCAACGACTCTTAGTCATCCGGCCCACTGCATAGCCCTTGAGTCCTTCAAAGCTGACCTTCAAGAACTCGAAACCATCGTGCGATGGCCCCACAGTGGGTGCCAACTGTCGTGGTTTTGTCACGGCAGATGTCCTAGCAAAAGGACTTAGTCGTGAGGTCAATCGCTACGGGTTAGCTTAAAGGGGTTAAAGCGGACAAGGACACAAGGATTTTATACTAGTTCGTCCCCTTCGATGAAGGTAAAAGCCTACGTCTAGTTTAGTGTAATATTGCTAGGGTTTCGATGACCAGGGAGCGAATCCGCTTTGCCTGTTTCTCGAGATGTTGTTCTCTGCCCTTGAACCGTTGTCGGGTCGCCCCTTTATATACACGAGGTGACGCCCGGTCCGGTTTACAGAGTCCCCGAGCCGGTTCATAAACGTGTCCGGCTGGGTCTCTATCTTTCCTATCTTACATCACAAGTTACACACCGTATGGAGGTTTACACATCATGGGCCCTAATGCCTCCTGGGCTTTAAACTTCCTGGACTAAAGCGTCTTGTTCCATGCTCCATTGGGCTTCAGTAGAAGTAATCACGATGGGCATAAACCGGCCCCTCCTGGGCGGTTTATACCTAGTAGTAATATCCCTGACAGAGATGCCTTGTATTGATGATGTTGTATTCATGTGAATTGTATGTATTGTATGTATCCCCATGTATTTATGTAATTGTACGATGTTATGATATCCATCTTGCTAAGCGCCTGAGATGCGGTTGTGCCCCAATCATGTATAAGTCATGTGATCGGGATATAATCGCATCTTGGGCCTGACACATGTAGTACTAAAAAGCAGTTTAGTCCCCAACGTAGCCCATAAACATCTCCAAAAGTGGCTAAGAAACTTAGTATCACGATCTAAAACAATAATATTTGGCACACCATGCAAGCGAATAATTTCACGAAAGAACAAATCAGCAACATTAGCAGCATCATCGCTTTTATGACATGGTATGAAGTCTGCCATTTTCAAAAATCTATCCACGACAACAAATATGATATCCCTCCCCTTCTTTGTTTGAGGTAAACCCAAAACAAAGTCCATAGATATATCTTCCCATGGAACACTAGGTACAAGCAAAGGCATATATAAACCATAAGGGAAAGTCTCTATGAATTCAACCCATTTAGCATATCTACGGTTCATTTTTACTTCACTTTTAATGTGCTTCAAAGATTCATGATCAGAATGTATAACAAATTCTTTGGGCCAAAAATAATGTTGCCTTGTTTCCAAAGTCCGAACAAGAGCATATAATTCCTTGTCACAAGTAGAATAGTTCAGACTAGGCCAACTAATTTTTTTAGAAAAGTATGCGGCAGGTTTACCATCTTGTAATAACACAACTCCTAATCCAATTCCACCAGCATCACATTCAAGCTTAAAAGTCTTATTAAAATCTGGAAGTTGGAGTAAATGAGCATGTGTCAACTTATCTTTCAATACTGTGAAGGCTTGTTCCTGTGTAGTACCCCAAACAAAAGGCACATCCTTCTTTGTAAGCTCATTGAGAGGTGAATCAATGGTGCTGAATCCCTCACAAAACGCCTATAGAATATAGCATGGCCAATGAAACTCCTCACGTGTGTGACCGTTTTGGGCTGCAGCCAACTCTCAATAGCTTCAATCTTGGCTTTATCAACCTCAATTCCATATGGAGTTACAACATAGCCAACAAAAGATAATCGGCCGATGCAAAAGGTGCACTTCCCAAGGTTACCAAACGAACATGCATCACGTAGAGCAAAAAAAATAGCACGTAAATGTTCTAAATGTTCCTCCAAAGATCTGCTATAAATCAGTATGTCATCAAAGTAAACTACCACAAATCGTCCAATGAAAGCACGTAAAACTTCATTCATTAATCTCATGAAAGTACTAGGTGCATTAGTTAACCCAAAAGGCGTGACTGACCACTCATATAATCCAAAATTAGTTTTAAATGTTGTTTTCCATTCATCGATGCACTGGGAATTAAGTCAATCTGATACTCAATCCCTCGAATAGGTGGTAATCCCGGTTGCACATCTTGTTGTAAGACGTATGTGAACTCCTGCAAAATGTTAGTGACAGCAGGAGGCAAAGAGGAAGGCACGTCCTCGAATGAATATAATGGCTCTTTATACACAACAGCATAGCAAATAGTTTTGTTGAAATCTAGATCGTCAATATCTGATTTGGTGGCAAGTAAACATCCATTTTTTTATTTAATTTCAGATGCAACATGAGATGATGGTGTGTTATAAGGCTTCATTTGTTGCTCAAATTCTTTTGCCACAATCTGATTTTCACTCTTATTTTTCTCATGTTTTGCTTTATTAGCTCTATTAATATCATCTTTCAAAATGGAATCAGGAGACATAGGAAGTAAAGTAATATGTATATCCTTATGAACAGGAGTGTATTGATTGTTTCTACCATGGTGTACAGAATTTTTATCAAATTGCCATGGTCTACCAAGTAATAAGGAACATGCTTGCATGGGTACCACATCACAATCAATAAAATCAGCATATGTAGAGATACTAAAATGCACATGAACAGTACATGTTACCTTACCCTTGCCACTATTGTTGAACCATTGGATGTAGTAAGGATGTGGATGTGGTCTTATAGTGAGAGATAGATTCTCCACCATGTCCATGCTAGCCATGTTGTTGCAGCTCCCTCCATCTATGATGACACGAACATAACGTTTCTTCACAACTCCGTTTGTATGGAACAAATTATGCCTCTGATTTTACTCCGCTTGTGTGACCTGCACACTCAAAACACGTTGAGCAACTAAACATTTTTTTGAGGAAGGAGCAACTAAACATTCATACATGTCAGCGTCTTCAGGAGCCATGTATTACGTCTCATTTTTAGAATCATATCCACCGTGTTCTTCACGTGTAATAAGAGCCAAAGTCTCCTCATCATAGTCACTAGCGGACTCATAACCACCATCCTCAGTAGCAATCATCATCGCTGAGATTTGCATTCCCTCGCATAGTGACCACGACCAATGCAATGACGACATATAACATCATGTGTTGGCCGTGTGGATTCCATGGATGACGAAGAGCTCTGCGCAGGACCGGAAGGTGTAGTCCTGGCTGATGGTGGTGGTGCATGTTTTCCTTATATCACGGTAAGAAGTGACGGATGAAGTAGGCGGTGGTGTAGTCGGACGAGTGGAAGTAGATGTTGCACGGGGTGTCCATGATGAAGGTCGACCTGCAGAAAAATTATTTCGCGCCAAGGCATGTCGATCCTGCACTTCACGTTCAGCTTTGCAAGCAAGATGGAATAAACGAGTGATATTATTATAGTCCTGTAACATCCCAAATTTTCAATTTAGAATGTTATACACAGATCATATTGCATTGCATGTTTATTTGCATTTTTGTTTGTGGCGATCCTCGAAATTCTAAGCAACTCAAGGACCTACGGAGAGGGTTGGGAATTCCACCGTTTTGTATTGGAGTTTACTTGAATACCGGTGCAAGGATAGCGTTAGTTTTAATTATTTTTCTCTCCTAAAAATATTTCTTAATAAAATATATGAGCGGAGATAATATGACTTCTCCAAAATAACAGAAATATTGGAGGAAAAAGGTTTAAATCACTTTTGGTATTTTTCTGGATTTATTTGCTATTTTATTGGCATAGGAAAAATATGCATTTTTCAAAATTGCATTTAGGTCCGGGAAAAATATCCACTTTGTCATAAATATTATTAGAGGACGGTGAAAATTTATTTCGGAATTTTTGGACTCTGTTTAGTATATTTTTTCGCCCGTTTTACTATGTCAGGACTCTTTTTTCAAAAAAAAAACGGGAACCGACTCCGGGCCGTACCCGGCCAGGACTCCCTGGCCTGGGGCCTTTATAAGGCGCCGCCCCCGGCCCGTGAAGCCAGCCCGTCGCCCGCCCCTGCCCTAGCAAGCCGCCGTCGCCAGCCGCCGCCGCCGTCGCCAGCCGCCGCCGCCGTCGCCAGCCGCCGCTGCCGCCCGCCGCCGCCGCCAGCCGCGCCGCCGCTCGCCGGACCGCCGCCGTCGTAGCCGCCGGACCCGCCGCCGGTGTTGACTTTTCTGAGGTAGCCGTCGGTTTTTCTTTTTAAACCAATCGTTTTTTTTAAGAAACCCTAGATTCGTTTTTTAGGTTAGATCGGTTTTTTGGGTTTAGTTATTTAGCGGATGTTTGTCCGTACGTTCGTTTTAACGAGCGCTGTTCGTCCGTTAGCCGCAGACAGCGAACGTTCGTTCGTTAGTCTGTTCATCAGTTTTCTTTTTTGGGGTATTTATCCGCGATTATTCTGATCGCCGATTTCTGCCCTGATCTTGTTTTTCGTTTTTCTTTTCGCACGAGAGTCGGAATCAGGTGATTCAAAATCCCAGATCTTCGTCTCGACGCCATCTTTCCGTTTAACCAACTTGAACAAAGATTTGGCTACTGTAAAATTTGACTTTAGATCAAATTAGTAAATGAATCTCGTTTCTTTCGTAGTTTGAGTTTCGTTGCTTCTTTTGATTTGATTCTTTTTGGAAACTGGAGTTCTTAAGTTGAACTTTCTGGTTAGATCTTATCTTTTTGGAGTTTTGTGTGTGCATCATTGTTTGATTGCTTATGTATGCTATTGTTTGCTTGCGTTAGAATACCCGGACTGTGAAGCGTGCTACTACGAGTCTCTAGGTTTTGCGAATCGTCAGCAAGGCAAGTAACACTTTGATCATACCCTTTTATTACCCAGTTTTATGCATTAGATCAAACCCTCACACATTGCATGAGTAGGATCTCTTAACTTGTGGGACTGGGAAGTAGATTGAGGTAGAACCTATTACCTGCATTATTTTCAAACCCTTGGGAGTTACTTCTACGTTAGCTTAGGTTGCTATGCTATGCTCGTAGACGTGGTTTGGGTTTGAGTGAAATCCATGATAGATGTGAGTTGTTTATTAAGGATTCAACTTAAGGTGGCTACTTGAATACACATCTGGGTGGATTGGTTGCAGGGCACCTGGGGAATCCATTGTTTCCCTAGGAAATCCCGGGGTTCCGTGTGATTTTTCCTATGGAATGCCACCCAGGCTCAAAGGGATCATAAAACTATTCATACTAGAAACTTCCGTGTGCAGCCACAATGCCATTATGGGCTCTGGCATAGTTGAGTAAGTTGTGGGGAACCTTTCCATGATGGGCTAGCAGATGTAGAGGGATTGTAGGTGTACCGGCCTATCTATCGGTTAAGGGGACCTCTTCGGAAAGACTGTGTCTCGGTCATCCATTTCTCAAACACCATGCAGTGCGAGAAACCAAACGGAGGCGATCGAGTCTTGTGGGAAAAGTGCACAAACCTCTGGAGAGTGTACAAACTGATCATGATTAGCCGTGTCCCCGGTTATGGACATCTTGAGTATCTGGTACTTGAATTATTTGTTGATCTCATCACTCTAAAGTTTAAGTTTGTTGGGTTAATCATAACTTTTAATTGGGATTGAGTTGGAGGTACCTCCTCATTGATTTTCAACTACCATGATGGTAAAAATAAAATTATTCTTTTGTTGTAGGGAAAAATTGGCTTTACGCAAAAACTTTAACCCTAGAGCCTCCACCAGCCAAATATGCATATAGTGTAGCCTTTATTTTGTTACTTGCATCTTCTGTGTTATCTTACCAGCATATTCCATGTGCTGACCCGTTTTCGGGCTGCAACATATTACGTTGCAGACTTTTCAGATGAGGAGTAAGACGTTCTAGGTCGTTTGTCATGCACTCAGCTATGCCGCTGGAGTTGATGGACTCACTTATCTTCCAAGCCTTCCGCTGTTATTTTGTTAGATGGCCTTAAGACATAGACTTTTGTAATAAGTTCTCTTTGGAGACATTCGATGTAATAAGTGTGTGATTGCCACTCTGTTATGATTCCTTCAAGAACTGTGTGTGTCAGCATTACCGATATAGGGATGACACTGAAACACAGAGACTTCGATCCATTCGGATCGTGGTCGCTACAAGATGGTATCAGAGCACATGCTGAATGTAGAACACGACCACTAAGACAAACCCTAGATCACTCTTCTCTACTCATTTCTGACTCCTCTCCATTTGCCACTCTTTAGGATGGTGGACCCAAGGAACAAGTTCACTCAACCGGATGAAGACACACCTTTTGGACGACACTTGAAGGAAGTCACTAGGTACCTGAACATAGAAATACCAAGTTTCATCGGGACCTACACTGCCACTTTACCAGAAGAGGAGAGATGGAGCATTCATGTTCAAATCCCCGGGAGAACATTCGCACCATCCACTAAGCCAATAGAGTTTTCCTTTGATGCACCATCCTGGAGCCTAGGCAAGAGTATGGCAGCCCACATCGCAATGGGAAGGATCGGAGAAGTCTACAAGCAGGAGCTGAAGGACACTATCTAACAGATTTGTAGACGCCGAGATGATCATTGGGACATGATCAGCACCCGAAAGGATAGGTCCATTGCAGCATTCATCCAAGAACTAAACCAGCACATTCGACGACAGGAACACCAGATGTGCGCTGGGATGATAGAATTGAAGAAGGCACTAAACAGGAATATGGAGCTAGAAGAAGAGCTCAAGTCTACTCGTGACGGATACGAGGAGGAGATGTTGATACTAGTGGAGAAGAATGATGATTTGACAAGGAAGCTGGGAGTATTCATGGGAGATCCAGCACCAGGAGGAGAAGAAGAAGAGGAAGAGGCGAAGGAGGTTCGTTCTGAAGATTACATCATCATCGACGACACGGATTCAGACCCCGATGATAGTGAAGACGAAGACTATGAAGATGAAGTTGGAGCAGACATCATGGAATCTTCCGCCGATCAATATTTTTAGACGACAACCCTATGACTAGTAGTTTACCCCTGCATAGTAGTATTTAGAGCACTTCTGTAACATTAGTTAGATTTTTAAGACCTTTCTTGAAATTGATTGGTGTGATATGATTGTGTTTGTCTCATGTGCATATGGGTAGTGATTTTCCCTTAGACCTCAATTCTATTCTAATCTCTTCCCTCTACACCCATCAGATGCCTCCAAGACGTCAGCCCGGATTTGAGTTTCCCCCTGAGCTCACTCAGTTGATCCAGCAGCAGAACACCCTGATGCAACTACTTGTCCAGAACACTCAGAACACTCAGAACAACAACAACAACAACCCTCCACCACCACCACCCGTGGACAACCTGACACGTTTCTTAAGGTTGCAACCACCGGTGTTTGCTAGCAGCATTGAACCAATAGTTGCTGATGACTGGCTACGTAAGATTGGAAGGGATTTGACCACCGCCAATTGCTCGGATGCTGAGAAGGTGTGATTTGCCGCACACCAGTTGTCTGGACCAGCCGCAGCATGGTGGGAGAATTACACATCCACCTTCCCCATAGCCAATGTCACCTGGGAGCAATTTCAGCAAGCTTTCCGTACTTCCCATGTCTTGACTGGAGCTATGAGCATGAAGAAGTAGGAGTTTCGCAACTTGCGCCAGGGAAATCGTACTGTGGCTCAGTACATAGATGAGTTTAGTACCCTATCTCGTTATGCCCCAGATGATGTGGCCACAGATGACGCTAAGCAAGAGAGATTTATGGAAGGGCTGAATGATGAGATGAGCAGACAGTTGATGGTGGCAACCTTCAACAACTACCAGGAGTTGGTAGATAAAGCTCTTATGATTGAAGGGAAGCAGCAGCAAATTGAGAGCCGCAAGAGGAAGTACGCACAAGGGAGGAATAATTCTGGAACATAGCAGAAGCCCCGATTCACTCTGAATTCGAGAGGATACACCCATAACCATGGAAGCCACAACCACACTGGAGGAAGTTCCCACAACCACAATGGCCCTAAGAATGGAAATGGGAATGGAGCAAACAATAACCAGAGTCGCTCTACCCCGTCCACACCCGCCAAGAAGGATTTAAGCCACGTCACATGTTTCAAGTGCGGGAAAAATGGACATTATGCCAATGAGTGCCCTGAAGCTAAGAATGGGAACGGCAATGGAAGCGCCGTGAAGAAGCCCAAACCGTTCAACAAAGAACAAGTGAACCACGTGACTGTGGAGGAGGTTGAAGAGAAACCAGATGTTGTTGTCAGTAAGTTTTTGGTTAAGACATTTACCGCAATAGTTCTTTTCGATACTGGTGCATCGCATTCATGCATTTCTAGGGGATTCGTAAATAGACATAGGATGTCCACCCGAGTCCTTAAGACCCCCATGTTAGTAAGTTCAATAGGAGCAGAGTATATGGCACACCAAGGATGTTTTCAGATGCCATTAATCATAGGACGTCATCCTTTCCCCTCCGACCTAATCGTTTTGGAGTCATAATGATTGGATGTGATATTAGGTATGGATTGGCTATCAAAGTATGGAAGTAACATCGATTGTGCCAGCAAGACTATTTTTCTTACCACCCCGGAGGGAAAAGGATTAGGTATGTATCTAGGCATTCGCCTATAAGGACACAAGTACATTCTCTCACGGGAGTTGTTTAGGAGGAAGTGCCTGTAGTAAAGGATTATCCGGATGTGTTCCCAGAGGAGCTACCTAGCATGCCACCGGATAGAGATATTGAGTTCTTCATTGAGTTGTTGCCTGGCACCGAACCAATATCTAAGAGACAGTACCGGATGCCAACGAATGATCTGGAGGAGATCAAGAAGCAGATTAAGGAGTTATTGGAGAAAGGATTTATTCGCCGAAGTTCATCACCTTGGGGAGCCCCAGTGCTTTTGGTCGAGAACAAGGATGGATCTTTAAGAATGGTCGTTGATTATCGTGCATTGAACGAAGTGACTATTAAGAATAAGTACCCGCTGCCGATGATCAATGATTTGTTCGACCAACTCCAGGGAGCGAAAGTATTCTACAAGATAGATCTACGGTCTGGATACCACCAATTGAAGATCTGAGAGAAGGATATACCTAAGACAGCCTTCACCACAAGGTACAGGCTATATGAGTATACGGTTATGTCAGTTGGATTGACTAACGCGCCTGCCTATTTCATGAGTATGATGAACAAGGTGTTCGTGGAGTTCTTGGATAAGTTCGTCGTGGTATTCATTGATGATATTTTGGTATACTCGAAGGATGAAGAGGAACATGCAGAGCATTTGCGCTTGGTATTAGAGAAGCTCAGAGAACATCAGTTGTATGCCAAGTTTAGCAAATGCGAGTTTTGGTTGAAGGAAGTTGGATTCCTAGGGCATGTTATATCCGGAGAAGGTATAGCAGTAGACCCCGTCAAAGTGCAGGCAGTCACGGAGTGGTTGGCACCCACTTCAGTTGGAGAGATTCGCAGTTTTCTTGGACTCGTGGGATACTACCGGAGATTCATAGAAAATTTCTCCAAGATGGCTAAGCCAATGACAACATTGTTGAAGAAGGAGACAAAGTTTGTTTGGACTGAAGAGTGTGAAGAGAATTTCCAGGAGTTGAAGAAATGGTTGACAACAGCCCCAGTGCTGATATTGCCAGATATACGCAAGGATTTCCAAGTGTACTGCGATGCTTCACGCTTAGGACTTGGAGAAGTACTTATGCAGGATGGAAGAGTTGTTTCCTATGCATCCAGTCAACTGCGACCACACGAGTTGAATTATGCGACGCACGATCTGGAGTTAGCAGTGCTAGTGCACGAACTGAAAACCTGGAGACATTTTCTTATTGGAAATCGTTGTGATGTGTACACGGATCACAAGAGTTTAAAGTACATTTTCACACAGAAGGAGCTGAACCTCAGACAAAGGAGATGGTTGGAGCTTATAAAGAATTATGATATGAAGCTGCACTATCACCCCGGAAAGGCCAACGTCGTGGCAGACGCTTTGAGCCGGAAGAGTTATGCAAATACCCTAGTAAAAGGGGGATTGCCACAGGAGTTAGCAGAACATCTCAGGGAGCTTCGTTTGGAGATAGTTGCTAGAGGTTTCGTTGCAAATTTGGAGGTTCAATCAACATTGCTGGGGAAGATACGTGAAGCCCAGAAGGAGGACAAAGAGATTGCTGAGATAAAGAAGAGGATGAGTGAAGGAAAAGCCAAAGGATTTCGTGAGGATGAACACGACACCTTGTGGTTTGAGGATCGAATCTATGTGCCCAACGACCCGGGGATCAGGAAGTTGATACTGCAGGAAGCACATGATTCGCCATACTCGATACACCCTGGAAACACCAAGATGTATCTAGATTTGAAGGAGCGTTTCTGGTGGACGGGAATGAAGAAGGATATTGCCGAGTATGTAGCCGTATGCGATGTATGCCAGAGAGTAAAAGCAGAACATCAGAAGCCAGCAGGATTACAACAGCCTATGCCGATACCCGAATGGAAGTGGGAGGGGCTTGGCATGGACTTTATCACCGGATTGCCCAGGACCAAATCAGGATATGACTCAATCTGGGTAGTAGTGGATCGTTTGACCAAAGTAGCCCACTTTATCCCCGTGAAAACCACATACACCAGTACGAAGTTGGCCAAGATATACATGACCAGGATCGTATGTCTGCACGGAGTTCCGAGGACCATTGTATCAGACAGAGGAACACAATTCACATCAAAGTTTTGGCATCAGCTACAAAAGACTTTGGGAATGAGGCTGCAATTCAGCACAACATTTCACCCACAGACAGATGGACAGACCGAGAGAGTCAACCAGATTCTGGAGGACATGTTGAGAGCGTGTGCGCTAGATTATGGATCTAGTTGGGATGATAATTTGCCCTACGCGGAGTTCTCGTACAACAATAGTTACCAGGCCAGTTTGAAGATGCACCGTTCGAAGCATTGTACGGAAGGAGATGCCGAACACCGTTAATGTGGGATGAAGTTGGAGATCGACAGTTGTTTGGACCAGACTTGATCAAAGAGTCCGAGGAGAAGGTTAAGTTGATTCGAGATAGATTGAAGGTAGCTCAGTCCAGGCAGAAGAGTTATGTAGACTCGAAACGCAAGGAGATAGCCTATGAGATCGGAGACAGAGCGTACTTGAGAGTATCGCCTCTACGAGGAGTTAAACGTTTCGGAGTTAGGGGAAAGCTAGCCCCGAGATTTGTGGGACCTTACCGTATTTTGGAACGCATGGGAGAGGTTGCCTATAAGTTGGAATTGCCCGAAGGATTGTCAGGAGTGCACGACGTGTTTCACGTTTCGTAGCTTAAGAAGTGCCATGCGGAGATGGCCGATATACCGCTTAGAGACACAGTACCCCTGGAAGCAATTCAGTTGGATAGTGATCTGACTTACAAGGAGAAGCCTGTTAAGATTCTCGAATTTTCGAGCAGAGTCACCCGGAGTAAGGTTATCAAGTTTTTTAAAGTTCAGTGGAGCCACCACACTGAGGAAGAAGCCACCTGGGAACGAGAAGATGATCTACACAAGGACCACCCACACCTGTTCTCTAGCCAAGTCGAATCTCGAGGGCGAGATTCATTCTAAGGGGGGTAGGTTTGTAACATCCCAAATTTTCAATGTGGAATGTTATACATAGATCATATTGCATTGCATGTTTATTTGCATTTTTGTTTGTGGCGATCCTCGAAATTCTAAGCAACTCAAGGACCTACAGAGAGAGTTGGGAATTCCACCGTTTTGTATTTGAGTTTACTCGAATACCGGTGCAAGGATAGCGTTAGTTTTAATTATTTTTCTCTACTAAAAATATTTCTTAATAAAATATATGAGTGAAGATAATATGACTTCTCCAAAATAACTGAAATATTGGAGGAAAAAGGTTAAAATCACTTTTGGTATTTTTCTGGACTTATTTGCGATTTTATTGGCATAGGAAAAATATGCGTTTTGCAAAATTGCATTTAGGTCCGGGAAAAAATGTTCACTTTGTACTAAATATTATTAGAGGACGGTCAAAATTTATTTCGGAATTTTTGGACTCCGTTTAGTTTTTTTTTTCCGCCCGTTTTACTACGTCAGGACTCTTTTTAAAAAAACGGGAACCGTCTCCGGGCTGTACCCGACCAAGACTCCCTGGCCAGGGGCCTTTATAAGGCGCCGCCCCCGGCCCGTGAAGCCAGCCCGTCGCCCGCCCCTGCCCTAGCCAGCCGCCGACGCCGCCAGTCGCGCCACAGCCGCCGCCGCTCGCCGGACCGTCGCCGCCGTAGCCGCCGGACCTGCCGCCGGTGTTGGCTTTTTCGAGGTAGCCGTCGGTTTTTCTTTTTAAACCAAGTGTTTTTTTAAGAAACCCTAGATTCGTTTTTTTAGGTTAGATCAGCTTTTTTCCGGTCTAGTTATTTAGCGGACGTTCGTCCGTACGTTCGTTTTAACGAACGATGTTCGTCCGTTAGCCGCAGACAGCGAACGTTCGTTTGTTGGTCTGTTCGTCAGCTTTCTTTTTCGGGGTATTTATCCGTGATTATTCTGATCGTGATTTCTGCCCTGATCTTGTTTTTCGTTTTTATTTTCGCATGAGAGTCAGAATCAGGTGATTCAAAATCCCAGATCTTCTTCTCGACGCCCTCTTTCTGTTTAACCAACTTGAACAAAGTTTTGGCAACTGTAAAATTTGACTTTAGATCAAATTAGTAAATGAATCTCGTTTCTTTCGCAGTTTGAGTTTCGTTGCTTCTTTTGATTTGATTCTTTTTGCAAACCGGAGTTCTTAAGTTGAACTTTCTGGTTAGATCTTATCTTTTTGGAGTTTAGTGTGTGCATCATTGTTTGATTACTTATGTATGCTATTGTTTGCGTGCGTTAGAATACCAGGACTGTGAAGCGTGCTACTACGAGTCTCTAGGTTTTGCGAATCGTCAGCAAGGCAAGTAACACTTTGATCATACCCTTTTATTACCCAGTTTTATGCATTAGATCAAACCCTCACACATTGCATGAGTAGGATCTCTTAACTTGTGGGACTGGGAAGTAGATTGACGTAGAACCTATTACCTGCATTATTTTCAAACCATTTGGAGTTACTTCTACGTTTGCTTTGGTTGCTATGCTACGCTCGTAGACGTGGTTTGGGTTTGAGTGAAATCCATGACAGATGTGAGTTGTTAATTAAGGATTCAACTTAAGGTGGCTACTTGAATACACATCTGGGTGGATTGGTTGCAGGGCACCTGGGGAATCCAGTGTTGTCCTAGGAAATCCCGGGGTTCCGTGTGATTTTTCCTATGGAATGCCACCCAGGCTCAAAGGGATCATAAAACTATTCATGCTATAAACTTCCATGTGCAGCCACAATGCCATTATGGGCTCTGGCATAGTTGAGTAAGTTGTGGGGAACCTTTCCATGATGGGCTAGCAGATGTATAGGGATTGTAGGTGTACCGGCCTATCTATCGGTTAAGGGGACCTCTTCGGAAAGACTGTGTCTCGGTCATCCGTTTCTCAAACACCATGCAGTGCGAGAAACCAAGCGGAGGCGATCGAGTCTTGTGGGAAAGTGCACAAACCTCTGCAGAGTGTACAAACTGATCATGATTAGCCGTGTCCCCGGTTATGGACATCTTGAGTATCTGGTACTTCAATTATTAGTTGATCTCATCTCTCTAAAGTTTAAGTTTGTTGGGTTAATGATAACTTTTAATTGGGATTGAGTTCGAGGTACCTTCTCAATGATTTCCAACTAACATGATAGTAAAAACAAAATTATTCCTTTGTTGTAGGGAAAAATTGGCTTTACGCAAAAACTTTAACCCTAGAGCCTCCACCAGCAAAATATGCATATAGTGTAGCCTTTATTCTGTTACTTGCATCTTCTGTGTTATCTTGCCAGCATATTCCATGTGCTGACCCGTTTTCGGGATGCAACATATTACGTTGCAGACTTTTCAGACGAGGAGTAAGACGTTCTAGGTCGTTTGTCATGCACTCAACTATGCTGTTGTAGTTGATGGACTCACTTATCTTCCAAGCCTTCCGCTGTTATTTTGTTAGATGGCCTTAAGCCATAGACTTTTGTAATAAGTTCTCTTTGGAGACATTCGATGTAATAAGTGTGTGATTGCCACTCTGTTATAATTTCTTCAAGTACTGTGTGTGTCAGCATTACCGATCCAGGGATGACACTAAAACACAGAGACTTCGGTCCATTCGGATCGTGGTCGCTACAAGTCCTTATACTCTAGAATAGTTTGAATCTCCCTATTTAAACCACCCACAAAATGTGCAAGCATAGCCTCATTATCCTCAAAAATACCACATCTAATCAGGCCAGTTTGTAATTCCTGATAATATTCCTCTACAGAATTTTTTCCTTGTCTTAAGCACTGCAATTTCTTAAGTAATTCACGTTGATAATATGGTGGAAACCAACGAGTATGCATTGCAGTTTTCAAAGCATCCCAAGTAGTTGGAATATTATTCCGATATAATCTAAGATATTCAGACCACCACACACAAGCAAAACTAGTGAAAGCACAAAGAGCAGTAGCAACATGTCTCTCCTCGAGATATTCTAAGCATGTAAAATGTTGGTTGGTTTCAAACTCCCAAGTAAGATATATATCAGGAACATATCTCCCCTCAAATGGTGGAATATTCAATTTTAGTTTAGGGAGATGGTCATGATCGCGTACCTGAGGTTGTGTTGCAGCCCTACCATTGCGATTATTTGCATGTGAACGACCTTGTGCTGGTGGTGCACGTAGTTTATATTTCGATCAACCTCATCCTCATAATCTCCAGCATAATCGTCCTCCTTCTCAGCAGCATCGGGAGCCACAAAAGTATGAACAACAGCACAAACAATTCGGCCAGGCTCAAGAGGCACACGGCTTGCTCGGTGGAGGACAGTTTCGCGATGTGGAGGTAGTTTTTGTTGTTGTTGTTGGAGAGGTGCAGCAGGTGCAGCAGGTGGTGGTTGTGGAAGACGTGCAAGCACTTCAGCGAATTTGGCATCAAGCTTTGTTTCGAACGTCTTCTCAAGGCTACCTATCTTATCCATGGCCTCTTCGAAATTGTTCAGCAAATCTTGCACCTGTTCAGTCATCATTTACTGAAATTTATCCTGTAATGCCTTGTTTGTCATGTTTTGCCAGTCAGTCCTGTCGATTTGTGATCCTGCCATGGTTAGCAATAATAGAAACACACAGAATATGCTCCTAGAGACTACTAGGAAGTGCTGGTGGTGGGGTGTCACAAATCTGTGAAGCAAATCTCAAATTCTTACCAGTTCTTACCAAGCAGCAGGTTGTGATCGGTGATCGTTGTAGTCAAAACACCTCAAAGCTTGGATAGAGCAATTGCCAATTGGTGTCAAACGCACAATGTAGATGTATGTGGATGTAATGCCCAGGATGCGACTATGTCTCCTACGTGTTGAGGCACGACTTAGAGACATAAGCGCATTCTGGAACGATCTCAAGCATGGTATCTTTGCACATCTCATGTAAAAGTTCAGGGAAAAAAGTGTAAAAGATAGTTGGCTTACACTCGCCACGTCACACAATGGTACAATAACATACAATCATCCAAAATAACTCAGGGTCCGACTACGGACGAAAACCAAACGAGAAAGATACCATAAACACAAGCCCAAATCCTCCTAGTAAGAACCACTACTGATCGTCGGGATACGATACGTTGTAACGACGACGCTCCTCATCAAACTCCCAGTGAAGTTCTGAACCATATCCTGCATCGTTCTCGACGGTACCTGCATCTGGTGTGTGTTGTAATCTGTGAGCCACAAGGACTCAACAATCCCATTCTCGGGTATCAAAACTACCAAAGCTTAGGTGTGGAGAGGTAATAAAGTGTCTACAGCAAGCACTAAGCAACTAGCTTACGAATTCAGAGCGAGATGAGAATATGTGCCAACGGTCGCCAAGTTGATCAAAAAGTGATCCTAGCTACTCACGTTCATGCATAACCCCACCATGTTCACTTTCCAAAACCCTTCGAAAAGGAACCATCACGGCTACTCACGTTCTTAAGGATATGGTGTCAAGTTATCTACTACCGGATATTAACAAATTCCCATCTACCACATAACCGTGGGCACGGCTTTCGAAAGTTCAAAACCCTGCAGGGGTGTCCCAACTTAGTCCATCACAAGCTCCCGATCTGCGGAGTCGCAACTCCAAAGTGGGAAGACCCGAGTATCCTCCTAATCCTGTGCTCAAGATATTTCGACAAAGCTAAAACTAATCCAGCAACACCTCCCGGCATGCCGACACCCTGATAGTAGCCACGCGTATCTCGTCTCAGGCCACGACCGGATGGGTGATGCTACAGGTATATACCAGACCTCGGGTTTCCCCAAGGTGGCCTCGCAGGACCCATAACCATGGCAGGATGCACAAACAAGTATGACGCATGTCCGGTTTAAATATGCATGGCATGGGAAAGTGCACAAGCAATACTACAAGGTAAGTGGAGCTCAATATGGACCGAGTTGCAAATTGACGAAACACCACATTCTATGTATTTTGTTGACTCTCATTTATTTATAAGACAAGATTAAATGTTAGTTAACATGGCAAGAGGTGACACGAATGTAAACAACCTATTTAGGCAAGTTTAAATAAAGCCAGAATGACAAACAATAATTCCAGAAAATCCCCATGTGCATAATATGAATTTGGTATTGTTCTGCCTAAAAACATATTTTAAAGTTTTAAATAGCAAAAGTAAATGCACCATGTTAATCTACACATTTTTGTACCCCATTTACATATAAAGTTTATTAAAGTTGGAGCTATGGTTATTTAGTTATGAATTAAATTATTTTAGCATGTTATTTAAGCAAGCTTATGCAAACATCATTTTAAACATTTTAAACATGGATGAAAGTGGCATAATATTAAACTACACAGAACTCTAAGCATTTAACATGTTTACAACATTTTGATCCGATGCACGTTTTGGAAGGGTTTTTCTACAAATCTGAGTCTCAGGATTATTAGGCAAATTCGCAGACTAAGAAAAAAACAAGTTACGGGCCGAAACTACAGGCTTGCCCTAGAAGAGGAAAAAAAGGAGGGGCACACTGGGGGCAGCTCACCCAGCTGGGCTTCGGCCCGTTGGTGGAGGCAGGTCGGCTGCGCGCGCTGGGCCCTAGGTGTAGCTGCTGGCGGGCTTCGAGGAACTAGGCCGGTGGAAGGAAGACAGGCCGAAGCAGCGGCTCGGGTCAACGCGGGCGAGCGGCTCGGGCGGAGCTTAACGGGTGCGGTCGTCGTCCTCGTTCGCTCGAACCGGACGACGCAGAGGCGAAGCAGAGGACTTGGCGGGGGTGCAGCTGGTCTTCGGTGGGGCATCACGACGACCTGGAAGGGGGGACGCAGGGCCTCGCCGGATCTGATGGAGACGGCGACGAACGGAGCAGGGCGGCGATGGGAGCTGCAAGGCCATGGCGGAGCTCTTGCATAGCGCGGCAGGGACGAGATTAGAGATGAGAGAGAGATATGGAACGAGGCAGAGAGACAGAAGAGCAACGGCAAAAGGAGAAGAAGCCGACGGCGGAGGAGGCACGGATTTGAGTGGTGGAGCTCGAGTTTGTCTGGATCCAGCCGGTCTTGGTGGCGGACGGCACTAGGACGACGAGGACGATGGGGAAGCGGCTTGGCGTCGAGGTAGAGGAGGCGCTCGGGGCTGCGGCTTGGATAAGCTCCGGGTCGGGGAGCTCCTGCTCAGGGCCAACAGCAGAGGGGCCAACCGCAGCGGCCACGAGAGAGCAGAGAGGCGGCGCTGGTTGGCTGGTGGCTGAAACCAAGGTGGATGCGGGATGAATCATGAGGAGGACGAGATAGGAGGAGTGGCGGCGGCTAGGAGGATCCCTAGAAATTAGGGATTTGTCTAGATTAGGTATGAGATGGACTATATATAGGGTAAGGGAGGTTTAGGGTAGATTTGGGCCCTCCGATCATAATCGGACGGTTGAGAATAAAATAGGTAGGTAGTCAAAATAAGAAGAAAGAGATATTTTAGGGATGTTTGGGGATGATCCGGACACATCGGCCACGACTGCCCGGGTCGGGTTCGGGGAAGTTTCGGACGCGCACGAGGGCTGTGAGAGAGGTCGACAAAGACAGGGGTTTTGTTGGTCTCAGAGAAAGAGAGAAGAGAGTGGTCCGGTTGGTCTGAGAGAAGGTCAACAAGGACAAGCGGTCTGCCAACATGTCAACGAAGACAGAGAGAAGTGGCAACTACGAACGACTACGAGTTTTATGAAAACATGCGGATGCAATGCGGATGATGCGATGATGAAATGCAACAAACAAAACTAAAACACACGACGGCAACGGAATATATGGAAGTCTTCTGGAGCATGGGTCTTGAGGCGTCACAACTCTCCCACACTAATAGAGGATCTCGACCCGAGATCCTGCAGATGGCACTGGATAGAAGAGGAAAAGGAAGGGGTAAAACAAAGTTGTTTCTTCGACAAACGAGCAAAGCCATGAACCTTGAGGTTGAACAAATTGTAAGAAAGAATACAACGGAGCTGAAAGAGCTTGGAAACACTCCGTTAACAAAGAGGAACAAGAAACATTATGAAAACCATGTAGGTTAAAAGACATGAAACAAGATCTTACGAACCAAAAGAATATGAACCGCAACGGTATAGCCAAGGAATAACAATGACGAATTTGGATAGCACTCCGTCTGAAATGGAAGGAATTAACATGTACTTGACAAGATGGAATGATACTTGATGAAATCAACAACACACTGCCTCCGAAACTATTGAACGAATGGCACAAGGGGTAAGAAAGATTTCAGACAACACTTCGTTGAAAAAAGAGGAAAAACTTGATAGGATGAGAAAACTTGAATGGATGACACGACAATCCTATTGAATGGACGAGAAAGGAAAAGAACATCATCTTGATATGACAAGATGATGGTTCTAAGAGAGCAATGTCACAAAGCCTCCGGAACTAATAATGGAGTGAAAAGATCGAAGAAGAAGAACATCAACTGGAAATGATTTTGAAAGCATCCTCACGAAGAAGGGTTGAACGGAGTTGTTGAAATAATCAACAACAAAAGAATAAGCTTGTTGTGGGCTTATGGAAAACATCTCAAAATTATGAGGTGACAACCGGCCACTAACGGAAATCAATTGTTGCTAGAGATCAACGAAGAGATGAAAACTCTTTCACCGACAGGATAAATGAAGAATTTGGGTCATTTATAAGCACCATAAATAGCAACAATCCTTAGGGAAAAGCTTTTAGGTGAAATACAACCCAAGATAACTCCAATGAATACATGAGGGGTTGACAGGATCTTGTGAAGAAATAAGGTTGATGGGTTTAAATATTTCATTATTGATAACTTGTGAATCATGAAACATGAAGGAAATTGTCAAGAATGACATAACGCCACCTCAAATGCTAAGGTAGACATGATTGCACTTCAAAATGCATGAAGAGGAATACTTGAGCTTATCCAACGAGAATCTCGAAGAAGACTTCGAGAATGAATTAAATCATGATGAACCACACTATGAGGAACTCCGGTAACAAAAGGATGAGAAGCAATGGATTTGCATACTAGTTATTCCCTTGCCAAGAATTAAAAAGAGATCTCGCACAATCTTGAGAAAGTATTCAACGAATCACTGATAGGATTTCAGAAAGAACGAATGAGTTGATACGATAATAAAGGAAGAAGTATCTTGAAGGAACCACCGTAAAAATTGAAACCGAGTGGTGATAGAGAACAAAACACCATGAAGAATATGGAGACGAACGAAGAGGCATCAATTAAGAATAGTTGGAGGACGAAGTTGAAAATGAGAATGAAGAAATCTTCTGAAATGATGGCCTTCGGAGGATCACAATGGAAAGAATTCATGAAATGCTTCGGATGGGTATAAAAAGAATTCCTCGCAATTGGAACAATAATGAGGATGTCATGAAGCTAGAACCATGAATCTTGAATGAAAAATACCAAGATTTAGGAGAAAGTCTTCTTTGGTCTTTAAATGCTGGGAATGACAACGAGAACCACCTTGAAGAATTTTGAGATACTCCGGAAGAATGAAGAATGTAAAGGTTGAACCAACATTGGAAGGAATTTGAAAGCGATCATAGAGAAGGCATGTGACTGATGGAAATCATTCTTACGTCACACTTTGAAAGAATTTGAGAAACTCCAGAAAAATTAGAAGAGTCAGATAAGATCCTAGGAAAAGATCGGTGGGTTAGGGCCCACTCTAAAGAAATCACCGTTGAAAAAGATTGCTTAAGAGATATTGCATCGGTTGAATTAAATGGCTTGAATGAGATAACAACCTCGAAATAGATTGAACTGATTAAGAATGGAAACACAAATCTTGCGAGATATCTTCAGCATTCCGGATAAGAATTAGAGAGAGTTGAATAAATAGGAGAGACTTCGGATAAGAAATTTCAACATGGAAAAATATGTGAAGCAGGAGGAAGAGATATGATCAACACGGAAGCTTGGATTTAGTCCACCGGAGAAGAAAAAGAGAACAAAGAATGATGAACTTGAAACTCTTGAGCATCTTCACAATAAATAACCGGATAAGAACATTGAAGGAAAAGGACGAAGAGACTTCACATGAATATAATGGATACTTGATTAAAGAATTCGGGCTCCAAGAAGAAGAAGGGTGGGAGGGTAGGGAAAAAAAGACAACTTGTGACGAACGAAATGGACACCATTGTGAAAAACCAAGAATTGGTCTTGCACATATTGAAAGGATCGGTTTAACTTGAAGAGAAGCACGCCGGTTGAAAAGAATTTACATGACAATCTCGATGATTAATAAGGACTAGCACTCCCATAGAAATATGAGAACACCGATTAGGAAAGGTATGGAGTCAACACTTGACATCGAAGCAACTTGAATACCACAACAAAAACAAAGGATTGATATGTTGCAACATAATCTTCACAATATCATTCGAAAAAAGAATTGAACAAATGAATTCCATAGCTTAATGGTACATCAACTTGTCGAGAATCCACTTGGGAGAACAAAATGATAGAATAAAACAACAAGGTAATAGATGGAACAAATACATAATAGAGGTTTCATCACACATGTTCAAGCTGAATGCCCCATGGCATGTGTTACAAAGGGCATTGTCATCCCCGGATCAGCATAGCCAAGGATCCTTTAAGATGCAACCCCCTAGTGCAACAACGCCCATGATAGCCTCTCCACTAGATGTTGAACCCCAACCTCATATCATGCACCCGTTGGAAGATTACCTACGAGCTACTTGAATCCCACCTATTAATTCCCGAAGCTTTCCGGTGATGCAATCTGGTGTTGGGGATACAAGGGAAGCACCGCACACTCAACTCTAAACCTACATCCAGCTGTATCCATCCGTCAACACATAACCAGTCATCTTCGGTAACTGTTTACCTTGGACCTTCGAAACGCATCCGCTATACTAGATGTGGCAATACTCCCGAACTATCTCCCCAGTACTGGGTGACGTCAGGGTTATCTCACCACCAGACATGCAACAAAGAGTTTTCGATGTCGACCGCCTCTGGTATTCTAGAACCGCTACGATACATTTGTGACGACAACACCTCGGAGCTCAACTCCCTTGGACACTGCCACAACCCCTAAATGACAGGAGGCACCAAGAACAATGTTCTCGTCACAAAGATATTGGAACAATCCAAACAATACCTGCGTGATCCTAAAAACAATTGTGACATTTTTGAGAATAGTGAAGATAAAACAACGTTAAGAATCCTCACTCGAGCGACGAAGGGGATGATGAGTGAAAATAAATCCTACTCTCCGATATATATATAGGACTCAAAATATTTTGTGTATGTGCCTAGACTCAACCGTTAGCGGTTCGATCAATCAGGGGGCTCCTAGGTTGGAGAAGGCTCCGAATACCAACTTGTAATGCCCAGGATGCGACTACGTCTCCTATGAGTCGAGGCTTGACTTAGAGACATAAGCGCATTCTAGAATGATCTCAAGCATGGTATCTTTGCACATCTCATGTAAAAGTTCAGGGAAGAAAGTGTAAAAGATAGTTGGCTTACACTCGCCACGTCACACAATGGATACAATAACATACAATCATCCAAAATAACTCAGGGTCCGGCTACGGACAAAAACCAAACGAGAAAGATACCATAAACACAAGACCGGATCCTCCTAGTAAGAACAACTATTGATCATCGGGATACGATACGTAGTAACAACCACGCTCCTCATCGAACTCCCAGTGAAGTTCTGATCCATCTCCTTTCATCGTTCTCGGCGGTACCTGCATCTGGTGTGTGTAGTAATCTGTGAGCCCAAGGACTCAGCAATCCCATTCCCGGGTATCAAAACTAACAAAGCCTTAGGTGTGGAGAGGTAATAAAGTGTCTGCAGCAAGCACTAAGCAACTAGCTTACGAATTCAGAGCGAGATGAGAATATGTGCCAACGGTCGCCAAGTTGATCAAAAAGTGATCCTAGCTACTCACGTTCATGGATAACCCCACCGTGTTCACTTTCCGAAACCTTCGAAAAGAGACCATCACGGTTACTCACACAGGTAGTGTATTGTTAAGGATATGGTGTCAAGTTATCTACAACCGGATATTAATAAATTGCCATCTGCCACATAACCATGGGCGCGGCTTTTGAAAGTTCAAAACCCTGCAGGGGTGTCCCAACTTAGCCCATCACAAGCTCCCGATCTGCGGAGTCGCAACTCCAAAGTGGGAAGACCCGAGTATCCTCTGAATCCCGTGCTCAAGATATTTCGACCAAGCTAAAACTAATCCAGCAACACCTCCCGGCGTGCCGACACCCTGATAGTAGCCGCCCGTATCCTTTCTCAGGCCACGACCGGATGGGTGATGCTATAGGTATATACCAGACCTCGGTTTTCCCCAAGGTGGCCCTGTAGGACCCACAATTTGGACCAGCACTCATGAGGAGCACTGGCCCAGGTTGTTAATTAAGAACTCGGGGTAGCTAGTCCCTATGCAAATTTTAGTTGTTAGGCAAATGTAGTACCAATGTTGGCTCTTGCTGGAAAAGCTTTAGGCAGTGCGAATTATCAAGGGGGCCCCATAAACCCCAACCGTGTTCGGAACGCAAAATCAAGAAACATAATACCGGTTTATCGGGTCCTAAGGTGGCATGATTGGAACAAAACACAAAGCAGAAGGCCAAGCCTTCCACCCATTACCAATATATATGTGCATTAATTTACTTAAGATAAATATCGTGTTATCCCAATAAACAAGTCCCAACGTGGAGCAATCTTCGAAACTTCACCTGCAACTAACAATGCTATAAGAGAGGTTGAGCAAAAGCGTACTTAGCTAATCAACGGTTTGTTAGGAAGGCGGTTAGAGTGTTTCATGGCAACAATAGGAGGCTGACAAAATAGGAATAGGCATCGAGGCATATCTAAAGAGTGAGACAACTAGCATAGGCAAAGATAGAGGTGATATCGGGGATTGGTCATCTTGCCTGGGACCCCACAAGGAAGAAGAACGAGTCCATGAAGTAGTCGAACAAAAACTCACAACTGCGGAACAAAACCGAAGCTAACGAGAGAATCATACCGGAAAGAAGCGAACAACATGGTAAACATACATATCATAACCATGGCATGATGCAGAAACAAGTATGACGCATGTCCGGTTTAAATATGCATGGCATGGCAAAGTGCACAAACAATACTACAAGGTAAGTGGAGCTCAATATGGACCGAGTTGCAAATTGACGACACACCACATTCTATGTATTTTGTTGACTCTCATTTATTTATAAGACAAGATTAAATGTTTGTTAACATGGCAAGAGGTGAAAAAAATGTAAACTACCTATTTAGGCAAGTTTAAATGAGGCCGGAATGACAAACAACAATTCCGGAAAATCCCCATGTGCTTAATATGAATTTGGTACTGTTCTGCCTAAAAACATATTTTAAAGTTTTTTAACAGCAAAAGTAAATGCACCATGTTATTCTACACATTTTTCTACCCCATTTACATATAAAGCTTATTAAATTTGGAGCTATGGTTATTTAGTTATGAATTAAATTATTTTAGCATGTTTTTTAAGCAAGCTTATGCAAACATCATTTTAAACATTTTAAACATGGATGAAAGTGGCATATTATTAAACTACACAGAATTCTAAGCATTTAACATGTTTACAACATTTTGACCCGATGCACGGTTTGGAAGTTATTATATGAATGAAGTATGAGGGTTTTTCTGCAAATCCGAGTCTTAGGATTATTAGGCAAATTCGCAGACTGAGAAAAAAAACAAGTTACGGGCCGAAACTACAGGCTGGCCCAACAAGAGGAAAAAAAGGAGGGGCGCGCTGGGGGCAGCTCACCCAGCTGGGCTTCAGCCCGTTGCTGGAGGCAGGCCGGCTGCGCACCCTGGGCCCTGGCGCAGCCATTGGTGGGCTTCGGGGAACTGGGCCGGTGGAAGGACGACAGGCCGACGCAGCGGCTCGGGTCAATGCGGGCGAGCGGCTCGGGCGGAGGTTAATGGGCGCGGTCGTCATCCTCATTCGCTTGAACCGAACGATGCAGAGGCAAAGCAGAGGACTTGGCGGGCACGCAGCTGGTCTCCGATGGGGCATCACGACGACCTAGAAGCGGGGACGCAGGGCCTCGTCGGATCTGATGGAGACGGCGACGAATGGAGCAGGGCGGCTATGGGAGCTGCAAGGCCATGGCGGAGCTCCTTCACAGCGCGGTGGCGACAAGATTAGAGATGAAAGAGAGAGATGGAACGAGGCAGAGAGAGAGAAGAGCAACGACGAAAGGAGAGGAAGCCGACGGCAGAGGAGGCACGGATCTGAGTGGTGGTGCTCGAGTTCGTCCGGATCCAGCCAGTCTTGGTGGCGGATGGCGCTAGGACGACGAGGACGGTGGGGAAGCGGCTTGGCGTCGAGATAGAGGAGACGCTCGGGGCTGCGGCTCGGACGAGCTCCGGGTCGGGGAGCTCCTGCTCGGGCCCAACCGCAGAGGGAGGCATGGGGCTGCGGCCACGAGAGAGCAGAGAGGCGGCGCTGGTTGGCTGGTGCCTGAAACCAAGGTGGATGTGGGATGAATCCCGAGGAGGACGAGACATGAGGTGTGGCGGCGGCTAGGAGGATCCCTAGAACATAGGGATTTGTCTAGATTAGGTATGAGGTGGACTATATATAGGGTAAGGGAGGTGTAGGGTAGATTTGGACCCTCCGATCGTAATCGGATGGTTGAGAATAAAATAGGTAGGTAGTCAAATAAGAAAACGGAGATATTTTAGGGATGTTAGGGGATGATCCGGACCCATCGGTCATGACTGCCCGGGTCGGGTTCGGGGAAGGTCGGACGCACACGAGGGGTGTGAGAGAGGTCGACAAAGACAGGGTGGTTTTGTTGGTCTCGGGGAAAGAGAGAAGAGAGCGGTCCGGTTGGTCTGAGAGAAGGTCAACAAGGACAAGAGGTCTGCCAACATGTCAATGGAGACAGAGAGAAGCGGCAACTACGAACGGCTACGAGTTTTATGAAAACATGCAGATGCAGTGCGGATGATGTGATGATGAAATCCAACAAACAAAAATAAAACACACGACGGCAACGGAATATATGGAAGTCTTCTGGAGCGTCAGTCTTGGGGCGTCACAGTGGAGCTGGGAAGGCTTATGATATGGTAGAAAAATGTCAGCAATAATCAATTTAGATATGCAAAGGTGAAAAACGCTCAATGATGGTACTGTGCTGGTCCTAGGCTAAACCGTGCTAGAGACACAAGCCTAGAACACAAACAAAATCACGGCCCAGCACGGAAACAAGAGAAAAGCACACTCTTGAATTTTTTTCACTATTTTTTTGGCCCCTCCTCTTTTTTTGCTCTTTTTTTGGCGCTCCTCTTTTTTTGCGTAAAATTACTATAATGGCGAGTGTCTCAAAACTCTTCTCGAGTCAAACTAAGAGGATAGGCATGAATTTTATATTTTACTTTTTGACTATCTTTTTTTGGAAATCAGGGCAGCGACGACCAAAAAGTGCGGTAAAAAAATCACTATGATGGCGAGTGTCTCAAAAGACTCAGAAAAGTCTAAAAACAGGATAGGGAAAAATATTTTCACCTGCAGAAATTTTGGCCTAAAAACTGCCCGGGGGTCTTCAGACTTTTTTTTTTCCGAGACCTACTCAGGCAAGGAAACGCAAAACCGAAAATAGACAGATCTCGAAAACAAACCTAATACGAAAAGAACTCGGATTGGTGGTGGATATATGGTGGTAGGATATCGCAGCGGTGATGGTATATGGCAGCGGTGGTGGTATATGGCAACGATGGTAGGTATCTGGCAGCGGTGGTGGTATATGGCTGCAACGATGAATATGGTGCGGCGGCGGCGTGACAAAGTATGACAGAACTCGAAACTCTAAAGGACTAGACTCTAAGACAAGCAACTAGAAACGACGATGCAACCGCAAATTCAGCAATGCAAAACCCTAAAAATATTATCCAAAGGCTCAGATAGGTTCGGATATGATGAACTAACCCTAATAATATATTTTTTGGCTTTTTCGTGGACTATAGGTATGAAGAACAGATTCGATCTAACTATGAAAAACTGGAAAATCTCACCGAGCATCCTGGAAATCTGATACCACTTGATAGAGGCGAGGGGCCCGATCTTTCAATGAGATGATAAATATCGATTTGGTGGAGACGACTTTGACGATCCGACTACAAACATGCATGACGTCGCGCCTTAACAATCACTAAACCAATCTCTAGGGGTTATTGACGATGCCAGAAGCATGATCAGCCTGACCACGAAGGTCTATTCCTGCATGCAATTGAAGAACAAGCAAGAATATGATAAAGCAATCTGAATATTGCAAATATATATGAAGTATTGATAAAGATGGGGATCCGTAAGCGGTCTTGGTCTGGTCATTGGACACAAACGAAGTACACGAAGTTGCAATGGCTATCTTTTTACTAAACAAATCCCAAAGTCAAAACGATGCCCTAAGGGCTGTATATATGGAGAGAGAGAGAGAGAAAGGGAATTTCGTGGCCCCTTGGAGAAGGGGTCCGAAACAACCTCTAGCTCTGTTTTCCCCACACATACATTAATATTTCGAAATTACATGGGCCTGGCCAAATAATAAGGTGACACAACACCTATAATTGTCTCTGGACGAAATTTATCAAGTGGCATCTTGTATATTTCGTCCAAGGCTTCATGCTCTCATTATGGTGGCTTCAAAGTACTAAAATCATCGCTTGTAACTCAGTTCAGGTTCACCTTGCGCATCATCTCCATTCTTGATCTTGCTCCAATGTTCATCCTTCTTGTCCAAGCTAGGCCCTTCATTTGTAAGCAAGACAAATGTATCCAATTTAGGCATCATCATATTCTCATGAACATTAGAATAATTACCAAGAAACAAAAATACCTGCTAATTCAATTGGCGTGCGCGAGCTCTAGTAATTGGTCCTATATGTATAATAGCAGGGGTAGTTGATGTAACAATGGTGTTGATGTCCTCATCAGTTTCAAAGATTAATGATCAGAATGTACAACAAATTCTTTGGTCTACAAATAATGTTGCCATGTTTCTAAAGTCCGAACAAGAGCATATAATTCCTTATCATAAGTTGAATAATTCAGACTAGGCCCACTCAATTTTTCATAAAAGTATGCAACAAGTTTACTAGCTTGTAGTAACACACCCCCTAACCCAATTCCACTAGCATCACAATCAATCTCAAAAGTCTTACTAAAATCAGGAAGTTGGAGTAATGGAGCATGTGTCAACTTATCATTCAATACTGTGAAGGCTTCTTCCTGTGCAATATCCCAAACAAAAGGCACATCCTTATTTGTAAGCTCATTGAGAGGTGCCGCAATGGTGCTGAAATCTCTCACAAATCGCATGTAGAAACCAGCAAGTCCAAGAAAACTCCTCACTTGTGTGACCGTTTTGGGGTGCAGCCAACTCTCAAGAGCTTCAATCTTGGCTTTATTAATTTCAATTCCCTGTGAAGTAACAACATAGCCAAGAAAAGATACGCGGTCAGTGAAAAAGGTGCACTTCCCGGGGTTACCAAACAAACATGCATCACATAGAACATTAAAGACAACACATACATGTTCCAAATGTTCCTCCCAAGATCTTCTATAAATCAGTATATCATCAAAGTAAACTACCACAAATCTTCCAATGAAAGCACGTAAAACTTCTTTCATTAATCTCATGAAAGTACTAGGTGCATTAGTTAAACCAAAAGGCATGACTAACCACTCAAATAATCCGAACTTAATTTTAAATGTTGTTTTCCATTCATCTCCCAGTTTCATATGAATTTGATGGTATCCACTACGCAAATCAACTTTGGAGAAAATAGTAGAGCCACTTAATTCATCGAGCATATCATCTAGCCTAGGAATAGGATGACGATAATGAATAGTAATAGTACTAATGCCTCTACAATCAACACACATACGCAATGTACCATCCTTTTTTTCCATTCCTGGTCAACCCATTGCAAGAACCCACAGTTGGAGCTTCCCGACAAATTGTTAGCACGAACAGATGAGTTATTGCTTCCATACCAGCTATGTTATGAAAGCGCCGGTTGTCGTACTAACCAGAACAACGCATCCTAAAACTCTCCGGCCGGGGTCAGTTCCTTCAAAAGTGACTAGTCTTCGAAAGTAGACTCGCTGATGGCATCACGCATTGACATCGACGGTGCGGCCGTGGTACTCCTCGTCGTGGATGGTGTCTAGCACCTGCTTAACAGATCAGCAACAAGAACATGTCATCTAGTAGTCTGTTGGTCTATTTATTCAGCAAATGAGAGATGGAGATGTTCTGGGCCACTCCAATTGAGGGATAGATAGAACTCACGATGTTGAATGGGGAATCGACGTCGAAGCTGTCTGCTCCACCTTTGCCCGTGCCGCCGACAGCAAAGACCATGGACGGGTCAGTCGAGCATGGCGGGGAGATGGGGTGATTGCGGGCGTCCGAGCTTACAGGCGGATGCGCAGCATTGTTTGTGGTTGGGGTGGGGGTGGAATTGGGGAAAGAGTGACGTAGGCACCTATTATAGATGGTGTGTGCCTTATATAATAGTCCAGATCCGCTGTACTCCAAGGCAGCACATGTTCAAATTGTCGGGGAAACCGAGGTCCATCCGGAACATCAACCAGTTTGGCGCAGTAATTATCAAAATTGGGAAAAATGTTTTGGCGCGATACACATGGGAATGTCGTTCCTCTACTTCACCCGTCATTTGCCCACGACATTTATATCGGAAACTCTTAAAAGCAGAAATTCCCGAAATTTACTTGAACATTCGTTTCACGCGCCAACCGCCCACCAACCCCACAATATATTCCTTCCCATTTGATTAACTTCCTTTGCCGATTGCCTGCCACACAACTTCCAACCCATAGGAATGATCCCAGTGGTTTCGTTCTGTGTCGAAACACTCACCGAAGCCATGGATGAACCAGGCGGCAGCATGCCAAGACCAGTCCAAGCCATGGATAAACCAGGCGGTAGCCAGCTAGGACTTACATTTATTTGAACTAAAGTTTGGAAATTTCCTACACGTTTAAGATTAAAAAAAGATAAGTGCCCCATAATCCCCTTCTCTGTCCCTCCTTTCCCAGGTACTACAGCAAGTGGGGAAGGGGATATAAGGAACGCCTGGGCAAAGGAGGTGATGAAGGGAGCAACATGAGCGATTCCCCAATCACCGCCAACAGGGCCAGCAGGACGCGGTAGGACGAACGAAGCCGGAAGCCAATAGGAGGCCTGCCGAGAGTCCTGCTGGTGGACTGCTGAAGAAGGGAGAAAGCACCAAGGAAGAGGTGAGGGATGGAAGATGAGGTAGCGGACCGCTAGGGCGGGGCAAAGGCACCAATGTCGTCGTACTCCGACCTAATGGCCTGCCTCCTGTCTCCTCCGTCCTCCCTCGCCATCTTCCTGCTACCGCCGCCCCGGAGGAACAAGCCAAGGGTCGAGCGCCCGCTCTGGCCTGCGGGTGGCATGCAGTCAGGAGCCGCGCAAGGTGACGGGCATAGCCTGCCACCTCCCCCGAAGGGACGACAAACGGTAGCAGCATCACCCGGAACACGTGCGAGGCGCCGCCACCCACCTCCGAATGCTGGAGGGCACCACCAACTTCAACATTAGCCCCGGCTCCGCTGGAAGGAGCAGTACAGAGGTCATCCATGATCCCGAGCACTGCACCCTAGGATGGCGCCTGAAACCCAAAGGACTCTTTATCGGGACGACGAGCATCGACGATTCATGGCAGAAGCCGGCATCCCTTATCAAGCGGCTAACCCAGACAAAGGAGTTGAGCGTTCCGCCACCCGGGCGGCATTCACCACCTCCCACGTCTAGGACGCCCTGGCCGCGGCATCTCCCCGCATTTCGGACCAGACTCACTCCCCGAGCCTGAACGCGAGCATTCAACGTAGCCAACCACAAGCTACTACCTGGGGCCTAGCCCTAGGCTCTCCCCTTCAGCATAGGCAGAAGAGCAGGGAGTGGAGGACGAGAGGGATATAGATGAGTGCCTCATCCCCCGCTCCTCCTTTTATAGGAAAGCTAGGGGTGGGGGCTTATTCCCCGACAGGTAAC
The DNA here is from genome assembly GCA_902687465.1 of Secale cereale. Classification (NCBI taxonomy): domain Eukaryota; kingdom Viridiplantae; phylum Streptophyta; class Magnoliopsida; order Poales; family Poaceae; genus Secale; species Secale cereale. The sequence goes on from LR738712.1 coordinate 332,481,545, forward strand.
CGTCGCCTACCTCTGCCAATCGAAGAAGGTCGGGCCCCTGCCTTGACGCTCTTCCTCACCACGTGCCTCTGTTAACTACCCCACTCAATGCATGCAACATACGTGGCTAAGGATAAGGGCATGGAGCGAGAGTGATTTGGTAGTTACTCCCCCGTGCGTTAAAGTCATTCACGGGTTATTAAAAGTATGGTCCCACCAAGATTGGCGTTACCCGATGCGCGGGAGATGCGGAAACTGGCCTGGGCTCAAGTTAATGAGGAAGCAAAGAAGATCTCAAAGGAGGTAAGCTGCTCCTGCACCATTACTTGTGCACTGTATAGAGCCTACCCTGATGACGCCTAGCGGTGCGAGTGTGCTAGGCTCGGGGGCTCCTGTCGGTGCAACAAACCCTAGGTCTGTTGCCCCAGACTGTGCACAGGCCCAAGGACAAGTTTCCAACACCAAGATCACATCAAGGCTCGAAGGGATCAGCTCTTTGAGGAATCAGAGAGCTGGTCAAGGAGATCAAGACAACCGAGACCAGCCGAAGTGGCAAGATATCACCAAAAGAAGGGCCTTCCTTGCCGGGCACGCGAGCCTGGCGGGGTTGGATCTCCTTGGAAGCAAGCCTCCAACAATGCCCCGGCAGGCCTGCCGGGGCTCACGGAAGCAAACCACCACCTCACAATGACACCCGTCGTCAATCAGTGCAGCGTCAAGCTCCCAAGTGGCTCAGTGGCAGCCCCTTGCCAGATGGCAGCCACTTCCCACAGCAAAAAACTCCAAGTGAAACCTGTCCTGAGATGTGTCAAGCAAGCAGGCGCGAAGCTGGCAAAACAGCCCGACAGGGCCTGTCGGGCAAGCTACGATGTGACTCTAAGTAGCGCATTTAATGCACTCTGTCAGCCTACAGACTTACGAATGATAGCACTGTTTATTATCTAATCAGCATAGAAAGACTGACTTGCCACTATGGTGACCCCTTAATCTATAGAAGGAGGCCCATGGCGACCGTAGAAAGCATTCGGCCATTTCAAACCCACACACTCATATGCGCATAGCGACTCTTGCCCCAGGGCAACCCAGCTGGGATAGAGCGTCGTGCTCTTTTTCCACCATTCCACCATCAATCCACAAAAGCAGAAGTAGGGCTTTACCCCTTGCGGCGGCCCGAACCTGGGTAAAAACTGCCCGTGTGATTTTTGCCGTGCTGCGCTATGCTTCTCCGCTCTTCGTGCAACGTGCCCATCCCCTCGCCAAACCAAAAAGGACTCCTATCCCATAGCCGATCGTGGTTTTCCTGTCACTGTCTGTAGCCACGTGAAGCAGCAGCACAGCCCTGAGCATCCCCACGCCGGCGAGCCCCTATCGCCCAGCGACCTCGCCGGACACCCCTCCTCCAGGACCTCACGCTCCACGTCCTCCTCTTCCCTACCTTGGTTCCTCTTCTCCCTTCCTTTATTCCTTCTCCATCTCTCTCTCTCTAACCTCTACTCTGTATCCTTGTCCCAGATGCAGGTCGACCTCGCCGCCGTTCTACTACCTCCGCCGCCCGGACCCCCCTTCCCATGTCCGGATCAGGCCTTCCCTGCGTCGCCGCCAAGGCCTCGCTGCCGAAGTGCCATGCATCGTCGGGCCCGTTGAACAATCCTGCTGCTGCATCTTCTTTTCAAGGAAGATGAGCGCCACGACATCAAGCTGCGCGCCTGGATCGATGGGATCAGCACTCCCGAGTGCGTTGACTCGCCTTGCCTCACCTCGATCTGTCTGCGTGGCCCGCAGCCAGTGCTAGGCCTTATCCTCTTTTGGCCCATTGGCCCATAGTCAGCAGATCCCCTTAGCCCAGTTCACCTTAGATTCAGCCCAGTTCCTTTTTTGAGTCTCTGCGAACTTAGACTTTATCTCTAGGAAAAACTATTTCGCAGTAAAACCCTCGCTCTTCATGCATATCCTAATTCACAAACCATGCATCCAATTAAAATATTTTCTATATGTAAAATGCTTAGAATTTCATCTAGTTTAATAATTTCCAACTTTCATCCATGTTAAAATGCCTGTGTTGTTTGCATTAATTTGCATAAATAACATGCTAAAATGGTTTATTTCATAACTAAATAAACATAGCTCGGAATTAAGTAAACTTTATATGTAAATGGTGTAGAAAATTATATAATTTTACTTGATGCACTTTATTTCCCTGTTTAACAAAATTAAAATTGTGTTTAGGTAGAACAGTAGCAAATTCGTAATATGCACATGGGAAATTTCCGAAATTATTGTTTGTTTTTTCCGGTCTCATTTAAATGGCTAGATGTGTAGTTTACCTATGCTTCACCTCTTGCCATGTTAAGAAAATTTAAACTTGTTGGATTAATAACGAGAGCGAACTAATTAATTGCATGTGGTGTTTCGTCAATATGCAAATCATTGCATATTGAGCTCCACTTAATAGAATTGTTTGTTGGACTTTGTCATGCCATGCCTATTTAAACTGGGCATGCATCATACTTGTTTGTGCCTAATGCCATGTTTATGCTTGTGTGTTTACCATGTTGTTTTCTTCTTCCAGGTTTTGCTTCTTATTGGTAGTTCCGGTAATGTTGAGGATTGTGAGGATTCGCTTGAGTACGCTCATTCGTCGTCTTCATGGACTTGGTCTTCTTCCTAGCGGGATTTCAAGCAAGATGATCATTACCTTGGATATCACTACTATCTTTTCTTTGCTAGTTGTCTCAATGCTTCGCTATGTCGCGCTACCTACCACTTGTTTTTCAAGCCTCCCAATTTTGCCATGATACATCCTCTAAGATTTTTCACCCTCCCAGCAAACAGTTACTTGTCTATGTTACAATGTTGCTCAACTCCTCTTATAGCGTTGCTAGTTGGAGGTGCAGTTGCAAGTTGTTCCATGTTGGGACATGGCTTTCTTAGGATATCACAATATCTCTTATTTAATTAAAACACATGTGACCGACCAGGAAGTTGCTCCTGGGTGCGCACGTGTGAGGACAATGTGCGCAGAAAAGACTAGTATTTATCTATGGAGCCAGTATAGATCCCGCCAGGAGTAACGACCATCGGCGGGTGTGTCCGGGTGTTACAAGTTCGTATCAGAGCCAACCCTCAAGGTTACACGGATATCTGCGGATAGGTGCGTGGTCATGTTTTGCATGACGTTTGTGACCCTGCGTGGCACACGGCATGACACATGTGCCAGACTAGATGCATATACGTATGTACCAAGAGGGAACGTTCCGGTGGCCCGACGAGGACGTCGATTACTCTGAGTGGGGGTGCATGTGATAGCTAGGCTTATTAGGGATGATAGACTACTCATATCAAGAAGTAACTCCTTCTTTTCTAGGAGCCTATTCAGACAAAACTCCGAAGTTAAGTGTGGCCAGCTTGGAGTAATTCTTGTATGGGTGACCGACCGGGAAGTTGCTCCCAGGTGGGCATGAGTGAGGACAAAGTGCACAGAAAAGACAAGTAGTGATCTGTGGGGCCAGTCTAGATCCCGCCAGGAGTAACGACCACCGGCGGGTGTGTCTGGGGCGTTACATAAACAAAACACTCAAGTTGGTTTCGTGTAAAACTACATTCACCTATCTCCACTACATAGGCAAGGTGCACACAAGCACGGATGACAACGATCTTCAAGATGTCTCAAGTGCGTTCAGTCATGGCGCATTCTCTAGGGACAATAGAGAGCTCAGCCAGTGACGCATTCACGTGAGAAAAAGCCCTAACAACTCAAGTGTGCTCAGTCATGGGGCATTCTCTAGGGACAATAGAGCGCTCAGCCAGTGGCACATTCACCTGAGAAAAAGTCCCTAACCTATAGCTATAAGCGCTCACCACTTCCATAAATCACGCGACACATGCCCATGACTACCATAGCAAATTTAAGCACACAACTCCATAATGCAAATAATCCATGACTATGACAACACGGAAAACAATGACCAACCAAACATATATCATCACACAACAACACATGCATAGAAGAAATATAGAATTAACTATAATCAAAAGTGTAACTTGCCTTGAAAGTCGTCGAAGTACTATAACGATTAATTCCGATCCGCTTCACACTCCGGACAATCTATGCGATAACGAAGGCATCAGTAAATAAACTGTACCAACATAACACTAAAATAAAGTAAACAACAAGGAATTCAAATAAAACCTAAATAACATAAACATATCAGTAGATATATATTATCTAAATGCTAGTAGGATAACAACACAAAAAGAATAACTCGATTTCGATAAACAGTTTGAAAGTTATGTCATGCGGAAGGTTTAGTTCAAATTTGAACGAAATCAAATTAGAAAAGCGCAAACGTGTGCGAAGTTGGTACTATGACAAAGTGCTGGTTTTTGTGAGTTGATAGGAAAAAGAATTACCTAATTTGGGTATACATAATAAAGATATAGCTAAAGGAAAGTTGGTTGAAAATCTATAAAACAACAAAAAGAAAAACTTTGTTTTGAGCTACTATGCGGTTACTGTAGCACGTTGCCACGTGGCATTGCGTGATTGGCCAAAGTAAACCTATGCGCGCGCGCTCATCGGAAACAAAGGAAGACGGCAGCGGCTTCGGGCAGGGCGGTGGCGCTCCTCTAGCGGGTACTCGGCGAGGGAGAAGTGGTGGGCGGAGGCGGCTTCGACTGGCGGAGGCGGTGGTGAGGTCGAACGGCGACGGGACGTCGACGATGGTGAGGATGGATGGCGTCTGCTCCAAACGAACTCCGGCGACTCAGCTAGCTCGCTCCCACGCTATGTGGCCAAAACAAAATCCGTCAGGAAGATGCGGCTTTGAGGGGGGGGGGGTCAAGTAGGGCAAACATGATGGCGGTCTTAGTTATTACAGTGACGGAATGGACCGGCAAAAACGGCAGCAATCTGAGCTTCTCGACAAGATTCAAATCGCCCAACAGACGTGTCTGATCGAGGAAGGGTGGGGAAGAAGGTGAGCAGTAGGGTCGTCCTAGGGTTTACGCGTGATAGAAGAGCCACTGTTGTGCACGGGGGTCGCTCGGGGATGGGTTTGACTCAGGCTTGGCCTTGGGTGTGCGTGCAGCGCGGCACAACGTGTCCGGTTGAAGGAAGAAGTGCAGGGGCGCGATACGGGGCCTGCTGTCGGTGGCTGGAGTGAGGGGCGTGCGGTGCTGCGTACCGGTTCGGGAGCCAAGTGGGCTACGGGCGACGGGAGGTGATGCGCTGGGGTGCTGGGCCGCAGTGCTGTATTGGGCAACACAAATAGCAATAAAATACTAAAATAAAATATTTTAGAGATTATGAAAAATACCAGAACATATCAAATGAACAGGAAATAATATTCTCTACATTATGAACATTTTTAAAATAGGGGAGAAGTCATGTCATCTCTACTCCAATAAATTGCCTTGAGTTGAAATAATGATTTGAATATTCAGAAATTTTCAAATATGCATAGAAATAACGATGAAAAATAATGATCCTATTAACATACCAAATCTGAAAATTTGGGATGTTACATAGTTGGTAAAGGGTGGAAGGCTCAGCCTTCTGCTTGGTGTTTTGGAACACACTTGCCACCCTAGTTGCCATCATACTGGTGATATGTTCCTTGATTTGCGTTCCTTACACGGCCGGGGTTTATGTGCCCCCCTTGACAGCTAACTTTGACTAAAACTCTTCCACCACGGCCCAACCTTGGTTTTGTCATTTGCCTAATAATAACTAAAACTTGCATAGGGACCGGCTAGCACCCGAGGATTCGTAATCAACAATCTGGGCTTGTGCTCGTCATGAGTGTTGGTTCAACCAAGAGCACCATGAGGGGCCGCCCCTTCCCAATTGAGGGTATTTGGCACCTGTACGCGTAGCTTATCCGATCATGGCGTGAGACGAGATACGCGCGGCTCCTATCGCGGTGTCGACACATTGGGAGGTCTTGCCGGTTTTGTCTTACCATTGTTGAAATGTCTTGTGAACCGAGATTCCGAGCTTGATTGGGTTATTATGGAATGGAGGATTTTCCTTCGTGGATCGTGACAGTTTGTGATGGACTAAGTTGGGACACCCCTGCAGGTCAAATCTTTCGAAAAGTCGTGCCAGCAGTTATGTGGCAGATTGGATATATATAATATCTGGTTGTAGAGAACTTGACACTAAACCCGAATTAAAATGCACCACCCGCGTGCATAACCGTGGCCGTCTCTTTTCAAGGGAGTTCGAGAAGAGAACACGGTGGGGTCATGTTTGACTCGTAAGTAGTTTAGGATCACATCTTGATCATTACTAGTTTGCGACCGTTATGCGTAGTTTCTCTTCTTATTCTTGTACTCGTATGTTAGCCACCATATACATGCTAAGTGTTTGTTGCAACCTCACCACTTATACATTCCATGACCACTACGCTTTGCTACTCCTGATACCCATGGCAATGGGATTGCTGAGCCCTCGTGGCTCACAGTAACTACAACAAGAATTGCAGGTCCAGGTAATGCGATGATCGAACATGAGAGCGATGCATGTTTGTTTTTGGAGTTGTTCTTCCGATTCCTCTTCTTCGATCAAGGGATAGGTTCTGGCTTGGGAGCCTGGGAATAGCTGGGTGTATGTCATTCTTCATTTTCGTTTGATTTCATCTTTAGTCGGATCCTACTTTTATGTATGATGATTGCCATGTATTGATGTATTCATGTTGTAGCTTGTGGTGAGCGTAATCATTTATCTCGTATTATCATCCATTTAGTACATGGTATGTTGTAATGATATCCACCTTGCTATGTGCTCGGAATGCGGATGTGACACAATCACAAATTCATCATGTGATTGGGATAGAATCCTAATTTGGCTCTACAAGTTGGTATCAGAGCCTTACCAACCATAGGAGCCCCTTTGATTAATCGAACCGTTGCCATTGCGAGTCTAGTTATATATCGGAGAGTAGGAATTATTTTTACTCCTTATCCCCTTCGTCGCTCTGGTGAGGATTTGTGACGTAGTTGTTTCGATTCTACTACTCTTGTCACTCAATTTTTATTTATTTATTTATTTAGGATCACTCAGGTATTGTTGGGATTGGTCGGATATCATTGTGACGAGAAAATTGTTCTTGGTGCCTCCAGACATTTAGGAGTTGTGGAAGTGTCCCTGGGAGTTGAGCTCCAAGGCATTGTCGTAACAGTGTTTATCGTTTCAGTTCCGGAATACCATAGGTCGCCGACATCGAAAACGCTTCTATGCGTGTTAGTGGTGAGATAACCTCGATGTCACCCAGTACTGGGGAGATAGTTCAGGAGTATTGCCATAGCTAGTATAGCGAATGTTTTATGAAGGTGTGAGGTATAACCTCGATGTCACCCAGTTCTGAGGATTTCTTGGTTATGTATTGACGGATGTGATATAGTTGGAGTGTAGAATTATGCTAAGAGTTGTGTGATATATTTGTGGCTCCTTGTATCCATTGCACTAGATTGCATAACCAAGAAGTTTCGGGAGTTCTCATGGAGGAATTCAAGTAGTTACCCATGATATCTTCCAACAATTGCATGATATTAGGTTGGGGTCCAACGTCTAGTGGTTCGCTTGTCACGGTCGATTTTACAGTGGTCTCGTTGCGTCTTAAAGAGTCCTTGGCGATGCCGACTCGGGGGCGCTTTCTTGTTATTCGTGATGTCCGATGTAACGTCGTGCTCGGGGGGCCTCATCACAAAAAAAATTGGATGGAATCTCTATTATATGTTTGTTCCGGCTTGTTCCGCATGCCAAGTTGTTTGTTTTGTTTTGGTTGTGGTATTCGAGTAGCTTCGAAGTCAAATGTTGATCCATACCTTTTCCAAGCGGTGTTCTCATAGTTTTATGGGAGTGCTAATCCTCTTGTTCGTTCAAGACATTCATGTCAATTTTTTTACAACCGGTGCACTTCTCTTCAAGTTATTCTAGACGAGCACCGTTGATAAGCCTGAGGATTTGTTCGTGTTGTTCGACCCCAGTTGCCTTTGTTATTTTTTCTCCACCCTCCCAACCTTCTTCTTCAAGAAGTCGAAATTCTCAAATCATGCATCCTTTTATTCGTGTGAAGTCTTTCCATTCTTTTCCTTCAATATTCTTATCCAGTGATCCTCATGAAGATGCCAAGGAAGTTTCAAGTTCACCATTCTTCATTCTATTATTATTCTCCGGTGTACTAAATGCAAGCTTCGGGGTTGATCATATCTCTTCCTATTATTTCACATGTTTTTGCATGTTGGACATTCTTATCCAAGTCTTTCTTGTCTACTCAACTCTCTCTAATTCTTCTCCACAATGTTGAAGATATCTCAGAAGACTCGTGTTTGCATTCCTAATCCGTTCAAGTTATTTTGTGATTGTTATCGCATTCAAGCTATTTAATTTAACCGGCGCAATCTATCTTTCAATCAATCTTTTTTGACGGTGTTTCTCTTGAGTGGGCCCTAACACATAGGTCTTTTCCTAGGATCTTACCTGACTCTTCTAATTTTTCTGGAGTTATTCTCAAATCATTTTGGAAAGCTTGACGTAAGAATGAATTTAACCAATCGGATGCCTTCTCCAAGTTTGTTTCCAATTATTTTCATCTTTGGTTCAAAGTTTCCTCCTTTCATTCTTCTGGAGTATCTCAAAATTCTTCAAGGTGTATCTTGTCATCATTCTCTGCTTTGAAGATCAAAGAAGAGTTTTTCTCCTAAATCTTGGTCCATTCTCTCGAAGATTCATGGTTCTAGCTTCATTCCATCCTCATAATTGTTCTGATCTTGAAAATTTCTTTTCATACCCATCCGAAGCATTTCAGGAGTTGCCTTATTATCTAGATCACCCGAAGGCCATCATTTTAGACGATTTATTCGTTCTAAAGTTTTCATGCTTCATTCTCGAATTATGATAAATTGATGCCTCTTCGTTCGTCTCCATATTCTTCCGGTGAATTATTCAAATACTCTCTAGTCAGCTTGTGATCTCTTTCTTATCTTGGATCTTAATTCCCTCAAGAATCTTCATGCGTTTTCTAATCCATCTAGTGATTCATCTCTTTCTTTGTTTGTTCTCAATTCTTACGGTGGTTCGTTCGAGATTCCTTTTCCATTCCTATCATATCAATTCGTTAATTCTTCCCAAAATCCTAATCGTGATTTGTCGAAAACATCTTCAAGTTTCCGCGATATCTCTCTTTAATCCTTTTCAAATAGAATAAGTAGTATGCTAAATCCGTTGCTTGTCACAATTAAAGTTGATGAAGGGTAAGTATGACATAATTTCGTATTGTTTTTTTCCTCGATGTTATTAATTCCTTCTTCCGGAGTTCGTTCATGATATCAATTTCTCGGTTCTAAGTTATTCATCTTTTCTTTCCGGAGTTCCAAATTCTCCCGGTTATCTCGTCGCGAAGCTCAATCTAATTCATTGCAAGGATTCATCATGTTATTTTCAACTTCAATTGCTTTCCATTGTCCTTTTCTATCCGGAGTCCTTCGAGAGTTTCCTCATGGTGGTTCATCAAGATTCTTGTTGGAAGAGCTCCACTATTCTTCTTCTCATTCCGAAGTGTAATTCTTTCTACCTTATATTTTGAGGTGGTGTTATGTCATTCTTGGAAATAATTTCCCTTCATGTTTCATGATTCACAAATTGTCAGGAATGAGATATTTTAGAACAATCATTTTCTCTTTGTTCATGACTTCTTCCAACCCAACAATTTCTTCCTTGGAATTATCTTGGGTTAAATTTCACCTAAAGCCTATCCTAAGGATGGTTGCTATTGTGGTGCTTATAAATAACCCAAGTTCCTCATTTATCCTCTCGGGAAAGAAGTCTTTCGTCTCCTTGTTGATCTCAATCCAAACAATTGTTTTCCGTTAGTGGCCGGTTGTCACCTCATAATTTTGAGATTTTTTCCATAAGCCCACAAGAAGCATATCTTTTGCTTGTTGATTCTTCCAACAACTTTTGTTCAACCCATCTTCATAGGAAGCCTCCTTCAAGTTCATTTGTTCTGTAAGTTCTTGCTCTTTTCTCCATTCTTTTCATTTCATTCTTTCATTTCTTCCATAGGCATTGTCTTGTTGATATCGGCATGTATCATCCCATGTTGCCAAGTTCATGTTCTATTCCTTCCGTGTTCAACCGGTGTGCTGTCCAAATTCTGTCAATCTTGCTCCTTGGCTATCTCGTTATACTAGTGTAGTTTCATATTCTTTTTGGTTCGTTAAGCTCTTGTTTCATGTCTTTCAAGCTACAAGGTTCTCATAATGTTCCCCGTTCCTCTTTTCTAATGGAGTGTTTTCAACTTCATTCACCTCCCTTACCTTCTTTCTTTCAAGTTTTTCAACCTCTCAAGGTTCATGGTTTCACTCGTTTGTCGAAGAAGCAACTTTGTTTTACCTCTTCCTCTTCCGCTTCTCACCGGTGCAATCCTTAGATCTCATGGCGATATCTCTTGTAAGTGGGGGAGTGTTATGATGACCCGAGACCGACACTCTAGAAGCCTACCAGTTATTTCGTTGTTGCCATGTGAGTTAATTTGCTTATTGCCTTTCATCATGGCATCATATGCGTTGCATCCACATGTTTTCATAAAACTCGTAGCTTCTCCTAGTTGTCGTTTCCCTCCTTGCCTCCATGCCATGTGTTTAGACCACTTGTCTTCGTTGACCATTCCCAACCCAACCAACGCGACCGCCAAAACCCTCTCTGCACGTCCCACACACCCCCTCGTGCGCGTCCGAAAACATACCCGAGCCCAAACCGGTCTGTCGTTATTGATGGGTCTGGATCATCCCCAAACATCCCCAAAATTTCTTCGGTCATTTCTTGGACTGTCCTAACTTATTTATCTCCAATGTCCATGTCACGCCCAATATGTGATTCTATCCCGATCACGTGATGAACACGTGATCGGGATAGGCTTGAGCCAGCCCAAGCCGCTACCGCCGCAGCTCGCACCCCGGGCCCGTGCCGCCCCGCTCGCCTCATCCGCCACCCCGTAGGCACCAGCGCCTGCCGAGCGCCACTGCCTGCCGAGCCCCATCGCTGGACTCCACCACCCGCCACCACCGCGAAGCTCGTCGCCTCCACCTCCCGCTGCCTCTCCACTGCGCCGCTCGCTTCGCCGCCGACGTCAGCTCCGCCACCTGCCGCCTCGCCATGGGCCCCCTCAAGCTCGGGTCCGGTTGGATCTCGCATCCCCGGCATCCTCCACCGCTCGCCGGTGACTTGCCGAGTCGCGCCGCCCCGCTCATCACCGGAAGCTGCCGTCGGGACGGCCTCGTCCCCAATTTGCCCGAGCACTCCAACCAAACAGCTTGGGCTGGAGCGAACCCCTCCGTCCCTGAACCTCCCCGTTAATGTTTTCCTGAGGTTTTTTTTCCACCAAGTCCTCAGTTTCCAACATCATTTGTGCATTTTTTTTATGGTCATATCTCTGTCCATGTTGATCCATTTGGGGTGTATGATATGTCATTCACCTCTCTGTGCTCTCCAAAATGTTGTGATTTGAATTCATGTTCGGTCTAATCTTTATGCCATAATCTCTGTTGAAAAAGTGCCAAGTGTTGTTAACTGCTGAAAACTAATATAACTTGCCATTTTGTCTTCTTCATAGCATTATGTGTGATTTTCTTTTGAGCATCATGCCTACGTGTTTTAGGAGAATAATTATGTCATCTTTGCATTGGTGTAATCCATTTTTCATGATATGCCCTGCGTTGATTGCAAAAAGCTTGCAAAGTGACCTACTCATTGTTTCCTGTTTTCAGAGACTTTGTAATTTCTGCTAAGTCTGAAACTGTTATATTGTGATGCCATGTTTACTTGATGTTTCCATCAAATCTATGCATATTTGGAGATGTCCAGTGAGCATGTTTATAAGTTCATGTAATGCTATATCCATCCATGTCCTTGTTTGAAATTATAGCCTACGATAGCTTGTTCTTTTCATGCTCTCAAATTGCTTGAAAATAAATTTGACAATCTGTTAACAACATATTCCATTTGTCAAAGCTCATTGTAATCAATCTATGCATCTTATACTTTGTTACTTTGGTTAAATTGGAAGTATGCCATGCCTACTACATGTTAGTGAACTTTTCATGTTTATTAATATTGCTATGCTTGCTGTCATGTGCCTCCAAAGTCAGCATCATGACGTTATTGGTTTGTATTCCCAGATTTCACTAAGTCTGAGAATCAGCTTATTTCAAGGTTGCATCTTGTCTTGTTGATTCCAATGCACCTGTTACTCTGATGTATATGACATGCTGTTATACTTGAGCTCCATGTTATGGACTAGCATGCCATGTTTATGTTTGCTATGATCTTGCAATGTAGCATATTTGTTTCATGCCTCTAACATGCCTTCATGTTATTTTTGCTCATGTATATGCCCAATTTTTCACTAAGTCCTAATCTATGTTATAAAGTTTCTTGTTGCATTGATTATGTTGGATTAATCATGATGCCTATGAAATTGAACTTCGATGATAATTGAAGCATGTAATCTGTATCTTGGGTGCATATCATGTTTGTGTTCATCTTGTACTTTTAGCATGTTGTTTTGTTGCTTGCTATATGCCTAGTTGCTGTTTTGTCCAGCTTGTCCTTTAAACTTGTTTCATGTGTATGTGTTGAACCGTGGCTCTGTTTGAAGTATGCTCTATATGAAACTTTTTGGTTTTGCATGTAGATAAATCATGTGATGCTCCATCCATGTTTTGAGTGTTGTGCTTGATGTTTGATTGCATTTTTGCATCAATGTCATGCTTAACTTGTCTTGCTCATATCTTCCAGGCCGTAGCTCCGAATTAAATGAACTTTATGTGTAACTTGACTAGAAAACTGTGTAGATCATCATGGTGCATGTTAACTTGCTGTTTAACAACTTTAACATAATGTGTTATTCATATCTGGACCAATTTAGAAATTTGCATATGAGGACTTACCGGAATTATTATATGTTGTTTCCAGGCTCATTTAAACTTGCTTTGATGTGATATTCTTGTTTGCATCATCTCTTGACATGAGTAGCATCATGTAGCCTTGTCATGTATCATGCTTGGTTGAGCATCATGTCATGTTTATGTGCTGTGTGTTTACCATGTTGTTTTATTCTTTCCGGTTGTGCTTCTTCTCGTTAGTTCCTGTTTTGTTGCGATCGTGAGGATTCATTCGACTACGCTTGGTTCGTCTACGTAGCTTCGTCTACTTCATGGACCCGTTCTTCTTCCTAGAGGGACCTCATGCAAGATGACTGTCACCTTGGATCTCACTACTATATTTTCTATGCTACTTGTCCTGATGTTATCGCTCTGTCGCGCTTCCTACGACTTGTTTATCAAGCCTCCCAATATGCCATGAAACAACCTCTAACATTTTTTCACCATCCCAGCAAACTGTTGTTTGGCTATGTTACCGCTTGCTCAGCCAGTGTTATAGCGTTGCTAGTTGTAGGTGCAGTTGTAGGTTGTTCCATGTTGGAACATGGATATCTTTGGAATATCACAATATATCTTATTTAATTAAAGCACATATATATTTGGTAAAGGGTGGAAGGCTCGGCCTTTTGCCTAGTGTTTTGTTCCACTCTTGCTACCCTAGTTTCTGCTAAACCGGTGTTATATTCCTTGATTTTACGTCCCTAACACGGTTAGGGTTTATGGGGCCCCCTTGACAGTTTGCTTTGAATAAAACTCCTCTAGCAAGGCCTAACATTGGTTTTACCATTTGCCTAATAACAACTAAAATTTGCATAGGGAGTAGCTACCCCGTGGATCTTTTCTTAGTCAACCCCCGGTCTAGTGCTCCTCGTTTGTGTTGGTCTAAACCTGTCAACCGCCGGTGACCGCCAGGGGAAACTCTGGTTTTGGCCTACTAGAAGTTTCGACAATCCAATCATGGCCTGAGACAAGATACGCATCACTCCTATCGAGGCGTCGGGAGGTCTTGCTAGACTTGTTTTACCATTGTCAAAATTTCTTGTGCACCGGGATTCCGAGTCTGATCGCGTTGTCCGCAAGATGGAGGCTTTACCTCTGCTGATCGTGAGAGCTTGTGATGGGCTATGTTCGAACACCCTTGCAGGGTTTTGAACTTTCGAAATCCGTGCCCGTGGTTATGTGCCGGATTGGAATTTGTTAATATCCGGTTGTAGAGAACTTGACACTAAACCCGAAATAAAATGAACCAACCGTGTGAGTAACCGTGATTGTCTCTCTTCGAGTAAGTTAGGGAAGAGAACACGGTGGGGTTATGTTTGACTTGTAGGCAGTTCAGGATCACTTAGTGATCATTAATAGTTTGCGACCGTTTGCGTAGCTTCTCATTTTCTCTTGTAATTGTAAGTTAGCCACCATACAAATGCTTAGCCGTTGCTGCAACCTCACCACTTATCCTTTCCATACGCATTAAGCTTTGTTAGTCTTTGTACACATGGTTATGTGATTGCTGAGTCATTGGCTCATAGATACTACAACAACAGTTGTAGGTTCAGGTACTGCGACGACTTGACATGAGAGCGATGTTGACTTGTGTTGGAGTTCTTCCTTCTTCTTCATCGTTCTTGGGATAGGTTCCTGGTCGGTAGCCTGGGCTAGCAGGGTGGATGTCATGTGCGCCTTTCATGTGTTTTCATTTGTAGCTGGATGTCTCATGGATGATGGTGTTGTATTCATGTGGAAATTGTTCGCCTTTTGTATGTATCCCCATCTATTTATGTAATAGTACGATGTAATGATATCCATCTTGCTAAGCGCCCAAAATGTTATTGTGCCCCGACCACGAGTTCAACACGTGATCGGGATAGAATCGCATCTTGGGCGTGACAGTCCGATCGAAATCGGAGGGTCCTAACCTAGTTCTATTTGCCTATATATAGTCCACCCACATACCAAATTAGTGCAAACCTACCATAACCTAGGCAAACGCCCTCTTTTTCCTCACCCCTCCACCACTATATTTCTTCATGTTCATCGGGGATCCTGATGATGTTATAGACCTAGGGTAGGGTCACGGGCCTGACCTAGGTACCCCACCCAAGGTCACTACCACAGAAGTTCTGGAGACAACTCGAAGACAGCAGGAACGGTCAACTGTTATAGCCCAAGAGGACATATCACTCGACCATACACCCTCTCTCAGATGAGTCAACTCCACTTGACCATTCAAGGACACTCGACCCCCGAAGGTCAAAGGTCCCTTAGGAAAGCAACGGTCCGGCATTCATTCTGTGACAATTAATGCCTTTATCACTCTTTATTGCAGACGTTATCAGTAATGCCCTGCCTTTATGTACATTGAACCCTTTGTAACATGGGGATGGCTGGGGTCCTGGCGCACTCTATATAAGCCACCCCTCCTCCAGTAAAAGGGTCCGCACCCCTTGTAACTCAAACACACATATACATTCCAGTCGACCGCCTCCGGGCACCAAGACGTAGAGCTTTTACATCCTCCGAGAACGGCCTGAACTCGTAAAACACCTCGTGTACAACCTCGACATAGCTAGGACCTTGCCTCCTCCTACGTACCCCCTACTCGTACTGTGAGACTTAGAACCACGACAGTTGGCGCCCACCGTGTGGCAGGTGTCTCAGCGACTTCCAGTGAGGTTGAAAGCTTTTTCTCCGACCTCCATCATCATGGTCTCCGACGGTGGTTTGGCGCTGGGCCGTGAGATCCGACTCGGCGCGCTCGTCTTCATCGCCGACGACTCCGCTTGGCTCCAGGAGGCCCCCTCGATGTCGAGGCATTGCCCGTCCGCGGGGCCGTGCACTTCCGTGCCAGCGCCTGCGGCGTCCTTCTCCGGCAGCCGTCGAATCAGTATCGGCCGGCTCCTTCATCATCCGTCGTCCCTGCTGGACGCCGCCGCAAGCGATCTAGTCGTTCGTGGCTCCACCGTTGGGTGAAACACGCGGTGGCCTGCCAAACGGCCACCCCTCAAGTTACGGCCATCGAGTCCAACGAATACCTCTACGGGCCGGTCGATCCATCGATTGAGCCCGCAGATTCGCTTTCCGAGTGGGGAAGCAGCGATCCCGCAACGGAAGTTTTCATGGTCGACTCACGTCGCAGTCCGCCAGGGTACCCTCGCGGCGGAAACGGCGACAGCGGTAATGGTCAGTCATACGACCACGACGGGTACATTCCCCAACCCCTCACTGCCGAGCAGAGGGATTCCCTAGAGGCTTGGTCCCTGGAAGCCACGCGCCTAGCCACCGTGGCTGAGCTGCGTGACTGGAAAATATCCAGCGCTCACTCGACGAACGGGCCCGCCGACTGATTCCCGAATCCAGTCGACGGCCGCGGCAGTCGTTCCCGCGTGAAACTCAGGTGTTCCGAACGCCTATCCAGAACCTTGAAGCCACGGCCCGCATCGCAGATTCTATCCAGCCGTCTCAGTCGGAGGCTTGGAGAGGCTTGCAGCAGATTCGAGCGCTGCTCCGGACGGCAGGAGAGCAGAACGCGGCTGTCTCTCAGTCGCGTAACATGATTCACAGCAGATCAGTGGCGGCGGACACTGTATGGTCAGCTCACAGCCCAAGATCGCCCCCGAGGCATGAAGACTGTGGACCCCGTCAAGACCGGCATTAGGGTCGGAATGATGAATAGTACGATTGTCGACCCGGTCGCAACGATCACCGTCGAGTGCCTACGCCTCCTCCGGGAAGCGGATCATACTCGCCCAGGCAACATGAAGGCAGACGCTTGCGGGACGACGGGCGGAGGATTCCCCCAGATCCCAGAAGGCCCGGCTTTGACGCAAGATCTATCCTTGTGCAGGGCCTGGTCGACAGGAACCGAGCGTACAGAGAAGAGCAAGGCAAATATCGTTCGAGTGGAAGCCGAGCATCTGTCTCTGGGCCCGAATGCTTTAGCAGTGCTATCAGGGCTGCTGAGATCCCCCCCCCCCAACTTCATATTGGCGGCGGGAGTGAGTAAGTTCACCGACGAGTCAAAGCCGGACACCTGGCTCGAGGATTACCGAGTGGCCATACAGATCGGCGGCGGGAATGACGACGTGGCCATGAAGCACCCCCACCCATGATGTTAGGTGGCTCGGCCCGAGCGTGGCTAAATCAGTTGGCCCCTGGGAGCATTTACACCTGGGAAGAGCTAGCCTGAGTGTTTATCAGGACCTTCGAAGGCACCTGCAAGCGACCGACAGGGCTGGTGATGCGGAGCATCCTAAGGTCATCCCCATGGACCCTCCTTCACCTCGCCAAGTGCCTCAAGGACCAATGACACGTTCTCGTGCTAGAGCTCTCGAGTCTGAGGTGACGTCGCTCTTAGCCCTACTTCCATAAGAATCTTGCGAGGCATGGTTGCTACCTCAGACGGATGTGCTTTGTGTGCTCAGGTGTGAAGAAGACCACATTGGAGAAGGGCGTGAAGATGGACAAGTCCCCAAGTTCACGGACGAGATGTTGCATCGAGAAGGACAGAAGAAGGCTCCAGGCCCCGGACATCCGGCCCCCTGGCCCGGACATCCGGCCCCTGAACAATCATCTACAGAAGGCCAGCAGACGAAGCTACAGGGCCCGGACATCCGGCCAGGGCCCGGACATCCGGCCAGGCATGGCCCGGACATCCGGCCTCGGGCCCGAAAATCCGGCACCACTGTCCAGAAGACACCCGAGACTCAGCCCCTCCAGCCCGGACATCCGGCACTTCGCCCCGGACATCCGGCGTCCCGGGAAGCCCCGGACATCCGGCCCTTCGCCCGGACGTCCGGCCCCTGATTTGCCTGCACGCAACCCTTGGGCCGAGGCCCGTGTACCCCTTCGCTCCGTACACTATATATACTCCTTTCCCCATTTCGTTTAGGGTTAGCTTTTGGATAGCTCATCTTAGACCTTTGTGTGGATTCTCTCCCTCGAGACCGCGCGCCTCTTCGGAGAAGATCCACCTCGGATTCAAGACCTCCACATCGGGGAAGATCCCAAGGGATATTCAAGACCTCCTCCGGGAGAAGACTACCTTTGTACCACCGTGATTTGACTATGGACCGTGTATCTTGATGTGTATCGTGGATCTAGCACTTGTGTGATCATATTTGTGTGGATTTGAGTGTTTTCCCTCTTGTTTTCCTCTGTTTCCTCCTTGTGTTCTCCGTGTTCGTCGTGGGATATTCTCCAATCGTGAAATATCTGCTGATTAGGGTTCCACCCTACATCATATTATGGTATCAAGAGCATAGGTTGATTACGATTTTGGAGCCCCACACCCTATTCACCAGCTTGTTTTTGTTGTGTTCTTCCCAATTTCGAAAATTCCCCACATAAAGAGCCCCAAATTTTTTTTGTGATCTGTTGATTTGGCAAGATTTTGTTGAATTTGTTCCATGGATTTGCTATGCCACAAGTGGATCTAGCTTTTCCTCCACTTTTCCCCAATTTTCATCCGCAAAATCTGACGAATTTTGGCCCCAAAACCACCGTGTGCAAGGAGTTCTTCGCGGCCTCGGGCACCCCGGACAACCGGCCCCTGGCCCGGACATCCGGCCTCCCGCAGCCATTTTTCCCCCACTCCACCCCACCTTGCACTCTCCCACCGCCATTTTGTTCGGTATCCCACCCAACCTTCCGCATACCATCACCACTTCCGCAACCACCATCGCTTTTCCGCTCCGAGTATGGAAAGTTTGTCTCCCTTTGCCTTGGATACTTGAGTTGTGGTTTCACCGTTTCCTTGGATGTTTAGGCTACCTTGGAACGGCAAGACTTCGACAACACCACCGCTCAACTTCGGCAAGGACGGTAACATCGACGACACTTTGTTCCTTCTACCTTGCAATTGCATTGTCACCCTATGAACCATATTTGCGTAGCTTTCCCATTGAGACTAGCCATTTGAGTATTGCCAGGCCACGACACTTGTGCACATTAGTGATACTCATAGATACTTCATACCATATCATCATATCTCCGTGTGCCACAAGAGTGATCCGCATACACAATAGCTACCTTGATCCGAGAAGCATGCATAAGTGCCCAAAGAAAGAGCTCACAAGCTTTTAAGCAAAAGAGCAAACCCAAGCAAAAGGAAAATAGCATCATACGCTTTACATCAAAAGAGATCATACATCATAGCAACATCATCTTGTTCTCAAGCATCGTCACATCATACACTCATAGCATACTTGTGATAGATAGTCGTTACGTTTTGCCTCTTATAGGTCGTGCACAAGTGCGTATCTGCCTATTAAGCAATCGGTTAGCGTCTCTCTAGTGTTGTGCAACACGAGCATTTTCCGTGGTTTTCCACATTTTCGCTCATCCTTGGTTGCGCAACCACATTTATCTATCCGTGCGTGTGTTCCGTGTGCTACTTTGCTAGTGATCTACTTGTTGCATGAGCAAATTGTGAACCATTTTCAACATCTTTGAGTCACTTTGACGATTGCATTGAATTATTGCCACCAACCTAACCAAGCTCCTCTCAAAGCTTTACTTGTGTAGGTGTGAGAATCGACACGAACTGATACCAATAGTGCTATTTCCGGGTTACATTATCGAGTGATTATTGATCCATTTTCAAATTCGGTTCAATTACTTTTGGTATTGTCTTCTCCTTTCTTCCACTCACATACTTGCTTGTGACGATGGATAGGACAAGTACATCTACCAACCCGATCTTCGACGATCCTCAAGAAGCAAACAACTACGTCACCAAACTACATCTCTTCGGTGTACAACGAGCTCTACATCAAGAGAGTGAAGCTATGCGCGAGTACATTGGTCAAGTCGCCGAGGACGCGCGCCAATTTGAAGCAAGAACAAAAGTACAATTCGACACCATCAACACCAACATGTCTACTCAATTCAACGAGCTCCAGACATTGATAATCAACCGACGTTCTTCTTCAACATCCTCTCAAAGACGAAGCCGCTCAAGTCGACATTCCGACTCCACGCAAGACTCAAGTACACCTACGTCTAACACTCTTCGTCAAGCCGCACGTCAACTTCGGCATGACAACCGGCCGCCTCTTCATGACAAGAGTTCACAAGAGCTATTCGACGAGCAAGAAGGCCGACGTCGTCAAAACCAAGCTACACTTGAGCAAGCACAAGAACGGCAACGACTACGCCAACTACATAAAAAAGCGAGCGCATCAACACCAAGAAGAACTAGATGCCGAGGCTAAACGCCAAGCACAACAACATCGAGAAGCTCAAGCTATGGAGGCGCAACGAGCGTTACAAGATGCACATCGCAATGTGGCAGCCCGCACTCAACACACTCGTCAAGAAGAGTATTTCCTTCAGGATGAGGTGCAAGAGGGACGCCAACAAGCAAGAATGCAACGAGAAGCTCCTCCTCAAGCACGGCAAGAGCAACATGATATGGAAAAGCGCCAAAATCAAGACCGCCCTCCCAATAGGCAAGGAAACAATGACGAGCATCGCTATGATAAGCTCAAGTTCACCATGCCAAAGTTTTCCGGAAGCATTGTTCCCGAAGACTATCTCTCATGGGCATTGAAGGTTGACAAGATCTTTCGCCTTCACAACTTCGATGAAGAAAAGAAGATCGCCATGGCATCCCTTGAGTTCCAAGACTATGTTCTCATTTGGTGGGAGCAAATCATTGAGAGAAGAGAAGCAAAAGGCGAACCTCCTATCACCACTTGGGCTCAAATGAAGGAAGTCATGAGAGCACGCTTTGTGCCTACACACTACAACCGGGACTTATTCAAGAAGCTACAACTCCTAAAGCAAGGTACCAAGTCCGTTGAAGAGTACTACAAGGAGATGGAGATTGCCATGATACGAGCAAACATCACGGAAGATGAAGAGCAAACAATGGCGAGATTCTTGAATCGACTCAACTATCCTATCAAGAAGATTGTGGACTTCCAACCATACAACAATCTCCTCGAGCTAGTACATCAAGCAACCAAAGCGGAGCGACAAGTTCAAGAGGACTACAAGTACTCCAAGTTCAACTCCAAGAACTTTGGCTCCTACAACCAAGCTTCAACGACTTTGGCTACTCCTCCTACCTCTACCAAGCCATCTACAAACTTTGGCGACAAGCCAAGCTACAAGAATGCGACTACATCGAGTCGTCCACCTTCTACCAACAACTTCAAGCCAAGAGTTTCCTCAACTACAACTCCAACCGAAGACAACAACAAGACGAGCTCCATCAAATGCTTCAAGTGACAAGGATGAGGCCACAAGTCATTTGAGTGCAAGACCGTTCGCACCATGATAATCAACGACGACGGATCTAATGACTCCATGAGCGATGATGAGATGGAAGCACTTGAGCATGTCGCTATGCATCGCCAAGTGAATGAAGAAGAAGACCGTCAAGTGTTTTGCGACAATGACTCAAGCCCCAATCTTGTTGTCTCCAAAGTCTTGACACTCCAACACCAACAAGATGACGACCAACGATGTCACATTTTCCATACGAAGGCCGGAATCAATGGATGCTCCGTCAAGGTTTGTTGGGGAACGTTGCATGGGAAACAAAAATTTTCCTACCGTTCACCAAGATCAATCTAGTAGATGCAACTACGAGGGGAGAGTGTGATCTACGTACCCTTGTAGATCGCTAAGCGGAAGCGTTATGAACGCGGATGATGGAGTCGTACTCGTCGCGATTCAGATCGCCGAAGACCTAGCACCGAAGCAACGGTGCCTCCGCGTTCTTCACACGTACGGCTCGGGGACGTCTCCTCCTTCTTGATCCAGCAAGGGGTGGAGGAGAGGTTGATGGAGAACCGGCAGCACGACGGCGTGGTGGTGATGGTGGAGAAGAACTCCAGCAGGGCTTCGCCTAAGCTCCACGGGAGAAGAAGATATGACGGGAGAGGAAGGGCAGCACCGAGGCACAAACTGTGTTGGCTGCCCTCCCTTTGCCCCACTATATATAGGGGGGGTGGAGAGGTGAGGGCGCCCTAGGGTTTCCCCCTAGGGGCCGGCGGCCAGGGCAAGGGGAGGGGGCGGCGGCCAGGGCAGGGGGGCGGCCAGGCCCTAGGGTTTCCCCCCCTAGGTGCCTTGCCCCCCAAGGCCAAGGGGTGCGGCCAGCCCTAGGGGGTCCCACCCCCTTAGCCGCATGAGGAGAGGGCCCAGGGGGGGGAGCACAGCCCCTTGAGGGCTGTGGTGTTCCCCCTTGTGGCCCAATAGGCCCAGAACAACTTCCGGACCCCCCGAAACCCCTTCCGGTACTCCGCCGATTTCCCGATGCTCCCCGGAATACTTCCGGTACTCCGAAACCTTTCATCCTATATATCAATCTTCGTCTCCGGACCATTCCGGAGACCCTCGTCATGTCCGGGATCTCATCCGGGACTCCGAACAACCTTCGGTAACCATGCACTCTTCTCACTAACAACCCTGGCGTCACCGAACGTTAAGTGTGTAGACCCTGCGGGTTCGGAAACCATGTAGACATGACCGAGACACTCTCAGGTCAATAACCAATAGCGGGATCTGGATACCCATATTGGTTCCTACATGTTTCTCGATGATCTCATCGGATGAACCACGATGTCAAGGATTCAGGCAATCCCGTATACAGTTCCCTTTGTCTCGTCGGTATGTTACTTGCCCGAGATTCGATCGTCGGTATCTCTATACCTAGTTCAATCTCGTTACCGGCAAGTCTCTTTACTCGTTACCGTAATACATAATCCCGTGACCAACCACTTAGTCACTTTGAGCTCATTGAGACGACGTATTACCGAGTGGGCCCGGAGATACCTCTCCGTCATACGGAGTGACAAATCCCAGTCTCGATCCATGTCAACTCAACAGACACCCTCGGAGATACCTGTAGAGTACCTTTATAGTCACCCAGTTACGTTGCGACGTTTGGCACACACAAAGCACTCCTACGGTGTCAGTGAGTTACATGATCTCATGGTCATAGGAACTTATACTTGACATGCAGAAAACTATAGCGATAACTGACACGATCAAAAGCTATGTTAACGTTCGGGTCTCGTCCATCACATCATTCTCCTAATGATGTGATCCCGTTATCAAATGACAACTCATGTCTATGACCTGGAAACCGCGGTCATCTTTGATCAACGAGCTAGTCCTGTAGAGGCTCACTAGGGACACAAAGTCTGTCTATTCATCCACACGTGTATTTGAGTTTCCAATCAATACAGTTATAGCATGGATAATAAACGATTATCATGAACAAGGAAATATAATAATAACTCTTTTATTATTGCCTCTAGGGCATATTTCCAACAGTCTCCCACTTGCACTAGAGTCAATAATCTAGTATTACAAGGTAACGAATCTAACACCCATAGAGTCTTGGTGTTGATCGTGCTTAGCCCGTGGAAGAGGCTTAGTCAACGGATCTGCAACATTCAAATCCGTGTGCACTTTGCAAATGTTTATGTCCTCCTCCTTGACTGAATCGCGGATGGAATTGAAGCGTTGCTTTATGTGTCTGGTCCTCTTGTGAAACCTTGGTTCCTTGGCTAGAGCAATGGCACCAGTGTTGTCACAGAACAGAGTCATTGGGTTCAGTGCACTAGGCACAACTCCAAGATCTGTCATGAACTCCTTCATCCAGACACCTTCCTTAGCCGCCTCCGAGGCAGCTATATACTCCGCTTCACATGTAGAATCAGCTACCACGCTCTGCTTGGAACTGCACCAGCTTACCGCTCCCCCGTTGAGAATATATACGTATCCGGTTTGAGACTTAGAGTCATCCGGATCAGTGTCAAAGCTTGCATCGACGTAACCCTTTACGACGAGCTCTTGATCACCTCCATAAACGAGAAACATATCCTTAGTCCTTTTCAGGTACTTCAGGATATTCTTGACCGCTGTCCAGTGATCCATACCAGGATTACTTTGAAACCTTCCGGCCATACTTATGGCAAGGCTGACATCTGGCCTTGTGCACAGCATTGCATACATGATAGAGCCTATGGCTGAAGCATAGGGGACGACACTCATCTTTTCTCTATCTTCCGCAGTCACTGGGCATTGAGTCTTACTCAACTTTGTACCTTGCAATACCGGCAAGAACCCCTTCTTGGATTGATCCATTTTGAACTTCTTCAAAACTTTATCAAGGTACGTGCTTTGTGAAAGTCCTATCAAGCGTCTTGATCTATCTCTATAGATCTTGATGCCCAATATGAAAGCAGCTTCACCGAGATCTTTCATCGAAAAACTCTTGTTCAAATACCCCTTCACGCTATCCAAAAATTCTATATTGTTTCCAATCAGCAATATGTCATCCACATATAATATTAGAAACGCTATAGAGCTCCCACTCACTTTCTTGTAAATACAAGCTTCATTGTAAACTTGTATAAACCCAAACGCTTTGATCACCTCATCAAAACGAAGATTCCAACTCCGAGATGCTTGCACCAGCCCATAAATGGAACGCTGGAGCTTGCATACTTTGTCAGCATTCTTTGGATCGACAAAACCTTCTGGTTGCATCATATACAACTCTTCCTTAAGAAAACCGTTAAGGAACGCTGTTTTGACATCCATCTGCCAAATTTCATAATCAAAAAATGCAGCTATTGCTAACATGATTCGGACGGATTTAAGCATCGCTACGGGCGAGAAAGTCTCATCGTAGTCAATCCCTTGAACTTGTGAAAAACCCTTTGCCACAAGTCGAGCTTTATACACGGTGACATTACCGTCAGCGTCCGTCTTCCTCTTAAAAATCCATTTATTCTGAATGGCCTTCCGCCCTTCAGGTAATACTTCCAAAGTCCATACTTTGTTTTCATACATGGATCCCATCTCGGATTTCATGGCCTCTAACCATTTGTCGGAATCTGGGCCCACCATCGCTTCTCCATAGCTCGTAGGTTCACCGTTGTCTAACAACATGACCTCCAAGACAGGGTTACCATACCACTCAGGTGCAGTGCGTACCCTTGTCGACCTACGAGGTTCGGTAGTAACTTGATCGGAAGCTTCTTGATCATCATCATTGGCTTCCTCTTCAACCTCTGTAGGCTCCACAAAAACATCTTTCTGTGCTGCGCTACTTTCTGGTTGAAGCAGAGGTTCAATAACCTCATCAAGTTCTACCTTCCTCCCACTCAATTCTTTCGAGAGAAACTCTTTCTCGAGGAAGCACCCGTTCTTAGCGACAAACACTTTGCCCTCGGATCTGAGATAGAAGGTGTACCCAACTGTTTCTTTTGGGTATCCTATGAAGACACATTTGTCCGCTTTGGGTTCGAGCTTTTCTGGCTGAAGCCTTTTGACATAAGCATCGCAACCCCAAACCTTGAGAAAAGACAACTTAGGTTTCTTACCAAACCACAGTTCATACGGTGTTGTCTCAACGGACTTAGATGGAGCCCTATTTAAAGTGAATGCAGCTGTCTCTAACGCATATCCCCAAAACGATAGTGGCAAATCGGCAAGAGACATCATAGAACGTACCATATCTAATAGGGTTCGATTACGACGTTCGGACACACCATTACGCTGTGGTGTTCCAGGTGGCGTCAACTGTGAAACAATTCCACATTTTCTTAAGTGATTACCAAACTCATAACTCAGATATTCTCCCCCTCGATCAGATCGTAGGAACTTGATCTTCTTGATGATTTTCAACTTCACTCTGAAATTGCTTGAACTTTTCAAAAGTTTCAGACTTATGCTTCATCAAGTAAATATACCCATATCTACTTAAGTCGTCAGTGAAGGTGAGAAAATAACGATATCCACCGCGCGCCGTTACACTCATCGGACCGCACACATCAGTATGTATGATTTCCAATAAGTCACTTGCCCGATCCATTGTCCCTGAAAACGGGGTCCTTGTCATCTTGCCCATGAGGCACGGCTCGCACGTGTCAAGTGATTCAAAATCAAGAGACTCCAAAAGTCCATCAGCATGGAGCTTCCTCATGCGTTTCACGCCGATATGACCCAGACGGCAGTGCCACAAGAAAGTGGTATTATCATTATCAACTCTACATCTTTTGGTATCAATGTTATGAACATGTGTATCATCACTATCGAGATTCAATAAGAATAAACCCCTAACTTCGGGTGCATGACCATAAAAGATATTACTCATATAAATAGAACAACCATTATTCTCTGACTTAAATGAGTAACCGTCTCGCAATAAACAAGATCCAGATATAATGTTCATGCTTAACGCAGGCACTAAATAACAATTATTCAGGTTCATAACTAATCCCGATGGTAATCGAAGAGCGAGCGTGCCGACGGCGATCACATCAACCTTGGAACCATTTCCCACGCGCATCGTCACTTCGTCCTTCGCCAGCCTCCGTTTATTCCGCAGTTCCTGTTTAGAGTTGCAAATGTGAGCAACCGAACCGGTATCAAATACCCAGGCACTACAACGAGAGTTGGTAAGGTACACATCAATAACATGTATATCATATATACCTTTGTTGTTGTTGCCCCCCTTCTTGTCCGCCAGATACTTGGGGCAGTTCCGCTTCCAGTGGCCATTCCCCTTGCAATAGAAACACTCAGTCTCTGGCTTGGGCCCAGCCTTGGGTTTCTTCACTGGATTAGCAACTGCTTTGCCACCCTTCTTAGAGTTACCCTTCTTGCCCTTGCCATTCTTCTTGAAACTGGTGGTCTTATTGACCATCAACACTTGATACTCCTTCTGGATGTCTGCCTCAGCGACTTTCAGCATCGAAAACAGCTCGGCGATGGTTTTATTCATCCCTTGCATGTTGTACTGCTGGACGAAGCTCTTGTAGCTTGGAGGGAGTGACTGGAGAATTCTGTCAATGATAGCCTCATCCGGGAACACAAGTCCCAGATCAGCTATGCGGGTATAGTACCCAGACATCTTCAGTAAGTGCTCACTGACAGACGAATTCTCCTCCATCTTGCAAGCGAAGAATTTATCGGTGGTCTCATACCTCTCGATCTTAGCTTTCTTCTCAAAGATGAATTTCAACTCCGTGTACATCTCATATGCACCATGACGTTCAAAACGCCTTTGGAGTCCTCCTTCCAAGCCGTACAACATGGCACACTGTACTATCGAATAGTCATCCGAACGCGTCTGCCAGACGTTCATATCGTCCGCAGAGGCTCCAGGAGCGGGGGGTTGACCTAGCGGTGCATTTAGGACATAAACCTTTTGGGCAGCTGTGAGGATGATCCTCAGATTGCGGAGCCAGTCCACAAAATTGCTCCCATCATCTTTCAGTTTAGCTTTCTCTAGGAACGCATTAAAATTCAGGGGAACTCCTGCGCGAGCCATCTACAACATAAATTTGCAAAGACATTTTAGACTATTGTTCATGATAAGTGAGTTATTACCTAATCAAATTAATTATAACTCCCACTCAAATTGACATCCCTCCGGTCATTCGAGCGTGACATGATCCAAATTCACCAACCCAAGTCCGATCATCACGTGAGATGAGGTGGTGTCAATGGTGAACATCAACATGTTGATCATATCTACTATATGACTCATGCTCGACCTTTCGGTCCTCCGTGTTCCGAGGCCATGTCTGTACATGCTAGGCTCGTCAAGTCTAACCCGAGTGTTCTGCACGTGCAAAACTGGCTTGCACCCGTTGTATGCGAACGTAGAGTCTATCACACCCAATCATCACGTGGTGCTTCGAAACGACGAACCTTCGCAACGGCGCACACTCGGGGGGAACACAATTTTATCTTGAAATTTTAGTGAAGGATCATCTTATAATGCTACCGTCGTCCTAAGCAAAATAAGATGCATAAAAGGATTAACATCACATGCAAATCATAAGTGACATGATATGGCCATCAACTCGTGCTTTTGATCTCCATCTCCAAAGCACCGGCATGATCTCCATCGTCACCGGCGCCACACCATGATCTCCATCATCATGATCTCCATCATCGTGTCGCCATCGGGGTTGTCGGCGCCCACCATGCTCTTACTACTATTGCTACCGTTTAGCGATAAAGTAAAGCATTACAAAGCGCTTAATGATTGACACGCAGGTCATACAAAAATTAAAGACAACCCTATGGCTCCTGCCGGTTGCCGTATGCATCGACATGCAAGTCGATATTAACTATTACAACATGATCATCTCATACATCAAAATATATTTCATCATGTCATTGGCCATATCATATCACATGCATACCCTGCAAAAACAAGTTAGACGTCCTCTAATTTGTTGTTGCATGTTTTACGTGGCTGCTATGGGTATCTATTAAGAACGCTTCTTACCTACGCAAAACCACAACGGTGATATTCAAGTTGCTATTTAACCTTCTACAAGGACCGCCTTGTTCTATTCCGATTCAACTAAGATTGGAGAGACAGACACCCGCCAGCCATCTTATGCAACAAAAGTCACATGTCTGTCGATGGAACCGGTCTCATGTACGTGGACATGTAAAGTTGGTCCGGGCCGCTTCATCCTATAATACCGCTGAATCAAGAAAGACTAAGGAGGGCAGCAATTTAAACATCAACGCCACAAACTTCTTTGTGTTCTACTCGAGAAAGCATCTACGCAAGATCCTAGCTCTGATACCACTGTTGGGGAACGTTGCATGGGAAACAAAAATTTTCCTACCGTTCACCAAGATCAATCTAGTAGATGCAACTACGAGGGGAGAGTGTGATCTACGTACCCTTGTAGATCGCTAAGCGGAAGCGTTATGAACGCGGATGATGGAGTCGTACTCGTCGCGATTCAGATCGCCGAAGACCTAGCACCGAAGCAACGGTGCC
>LR738712.1:332510250-332791869 GCA_902687465.1 Secale cereale
GAATGCAGCTGTCTCTAACGCATATCCCCAAAACGATAGTGGCAAGTCGGCAAGAGACATCATAGAACGTACCATATCTAATAGGGTTCGATTACGACGTTCGGACACACCATTACGCTGTGGTGTTCCAGGTGGTGTCAACTGTGAAACAATTCCACATTTTCTTAAGTGATCACCAAACTCATAACTCAGATATTCTCCCCCTCGATCAGATCGTAGGAACTTGATCTTCTTGTTACGATGATTTTCAACTTCACTCTGAAATTGCTTGAACTTTTCAAAAGTTTCAGACTTATGCTTCATCAAGTAAATATACCCATATCTACTTAAGTCGTCAGTGAAGGTGAGAAAATAACGATATCCACCGCGCGCCGTTACACTCATCGGACCGCACACATCAGTATGTATGATTTCCAATAAGTCACTTGCCCGTTCCATTGTCCCTGAAAACGGGGTCCTTGTAATCTTGCCCATGAGGCACGGCTCGCACGTGTCAAGTGATTCAAAATCAAGAGACTCCAAAAGTCCATCAGCATGGAGCTTCCTCATGCGTTTCACGCCGATATGACCGAGACGGCAGTGCCACAAGAAAGTGGTATTATCATTATCTACTCTACATCTTTTGGCATCAATGTTATGAACATGTGTATCATCACTATCGAGATTCAATAAGAATAAACCCCTAACTTCGGGTGCATGACCATAAAAGATATTACTCATATAAATAGAACAACCATTATTCTCTGACTTAAATGAGTAACCGTCTCGCAATAAACAAGATCCAGATATAATGTTCATGCTTAACGCAGGCACTAAATAACAATTATTCAGGTTCATAACTAATCCCGATGGTAATCGAAGAGCGAGCGTGCCGACGGCGATCACATCAACCTTGGAACCATTTCCCACGCGCATCGTCACTTCGTCCTTCGCCAGCCTCCGTTTATTCCGCAGTTCCTGTTTAGAGTTGCAAATGTGAGCAACCGAACCGGTATCAAATACCCAGGCACTACAACGAGAGTTGGTAAGGTAAACATCAATAACATGTATATCATATATACCTTTGTTGTTGTTGGCCCCCTTCTTGTCCGCCAGATACTTGGGGCAGTTCCGCTTCCAGTGGCCATTCCCCTTGCAATAGAAACACTCAGTCTCTGGCTTGGGCCCAGCCTTGGGTTTCTTCACTGGATTAGCAACTGCTTTGCCACCCTTCTTAGAGTTACCCTTCTTGCCCTTGCCATTCTTCTTGAAACTGGTGGTCTTATTGACCATCAACACTTGATACTCCTTCTGGATGTCTGCCTCAGCGACTTTCAGCATCGAAAACAGCTCGGCGATGGTTTTATTCATCCCTTGCATGTTGTACTGCTGGACGAAGCTCTTGTAGCTTGGAGGGAGTGACTGGAGAATTCTGTCAATGATAGCCTCATCCGGGAACACAAGTCCCAGATCAGCTATGCGGGTATAGTACCCAGACATCTTCAGTAAGTGCTCACTGACAGACGAATTCTCTTCCATCTTGCAAGCGAAGAATTTATCGGTGGTCTCATACCTCTCGATCTTAGCATTCTTCTCAAAGATGAATTTCAACTCCGTGTACATCTCATATGCACCATGACGTTCAAAACGCCTTTGGAGTCCTCCTTCCAAGCCGTACAACATGGCACATTGTACTATCGAATAGTCATCCGAACGCGTCTGCCAGACGTTCATATCGTCCGCAGAGGCTCCAGGAGCGGGGGGTTGACCTAGCGGTGCATTTAGGACATAAACCTTTTGGGCAGCTGTGAGGATGATCCTCAGATTGCGGAGCCAGTCCACAAAGTTGCTCCCATCATCTTTCAGTTTAGCTTTCTCTAGGAACGCATTAAAATTCAGGGGAACTCCTGCGCGAGCCATCTTACAACATAAATTTGCAAAGACATTTTAGACTATTGTTCATGATAAGTGAGTTATTACCTAATCAAATTAATTATAACTCCCACTCAAATTGACATCCCTCCGGTCATTCGAGCGTGACATGATCCAAATTCACCAACCCAAGTCCGATCATCACGTGAGATGAGGTGGTGTCAATGGTGAACATCAACATGTTGATCATATCTACTATATGACTCATGCTCGACCTTTCGGTCCTCCGTGTTCCGAGGCCATGTCTGTACATGCTAGGCTCGTCAAGTCTAACCCGAGTGTTCTGCACGTGCAAAACTGGCTTGCACCCGTTGTATGCGAACGTAGAGTCTATCACACCCGATCATCACGTGGTGCTTCGAAACGACGAACCTTCGCAACGGCGCACACTCGGGGGGAACACAATTTTTATCTTGAAATTTTAGTGAAGGATCACCTTATAATGCTACCGTCGTCCTAAGCAAAATAAGATGCATAAAAGGATTAACATCACATGCAAATCATAAGTGACATGATATGGCCATCAACTCGTGCTTTTGATCTCCATCTCCAAAGCACCGGCATGATCTCCATCGTCACCGGCGCCACACCATGATCTCCATCATCATGATCTCCATCATCGTGTTGCCATCGGGGTTGTCGGCGCCCCACCATGCTCTTACTACTATTGCTACCGTTTAGCGATAAAGTAAAGCATTACAAAGCGCTTAATGATTGACACGCAGGTCATACAAAAAATAAAGACAACCCTATGGCTCCTGCCGGTTGCCGTATGCATCGACATGCAAGTCGATGTTAACTATTACAACATGATCATCTCATACATCAAAATATATTTCATCATGTCATTGGCCATATCATATCACATGCATACCCTGCAAAAACAAGTTAGACGTCCTCTAATTTGTTGTTGCATGTTTTACGTGGCTGCTATGGGTATCTAGCAAGAACGCTTCTTACCTACGCAAAACCACAACGGTGATATTCAAGTTGCTATTTAACCTTCTACAAGGACCGCCTTGTTCTATTCCGATTCAACTAAGATAGGAGAGACAGACACCCGCCAGCCATCTTATGCAACAAAAGTCACATGTCTGTCGATGGAACCGGTCTCATGTACGTGGACATGTAAAGTTGGTCCGGGCCGCTTCATCCTATAATACCGTTGAATCAAGAAAGACTAAGGAGGGCAGCAATTTAAACATCAACGCCACAAACCCTTTTGTGTTCTACTCGAGAAAGCATCTACGCAAGATCCTAGCTCATGATGCCACTGTTGGGGAACGTTGCATGGGAAACAAAAAATTTTCCTACCGTTCACCAAGATCAATCTAGTAGATGCAACTACGAGGGGGGAGTGTGATCTACGTACCCTTGTAGATCGCTAAGCGGAAGCGTTATGAACGCGGATGATGGAGTCGTACTCGCCGCGATTCAGATCGCCGAAGATCCTAGCACCGAAGCAACGGTGCCTCCGCGTTCTTCACACGTACGGCTCGGGGACGTCTCCTCCTTCTTGATCCAGCAAGGGGTGGAGGAGAGGTTGATGGAGAACCGGCAGCACGACGGCGTGGTGGTGATGGTGGAGAAGAACTCCAGCAGGGCTTCGCCTAAGCTCCGCGGGAGAAGAAGATATGACGGGAGAGGGAGGGCAGCACCGAGGCACGAACTTGTGTTTGCTGCCCTCCCTTTACCTCACTATATATAGGGGGGGTGGAGAGGTGAGGGCGCCCAGGGGGGGCGCACAGCCCCCTGAGGGCTGTGGTGTTCCCCCTTGTGGCCCACTAGGCCCAGAACTTCTTCCGGACCCCCGAAAACCTTTCCGGTACTCCGCCGATTTCCCGATGCTCCCCGGAACACTTCCGGTACTCCGAAACCTTTCATCCTATATATCAATCTTCGTCTCCGGACCATTCCGGAGACCCTCGTCATGTCCGGGATCTCATCCGGGACTCCGAACAACCTTCGGTAACCATGCACTTTTCTCACTAACAACCCTAGCGTCACCGAACGTTAAGTGTGTAGACCCTGCGGGTTCGGAAACCATGTAGACATGACCGAGACACTCCCAGGTCAATAACCAATAGCGGGATCTGGATACCCATATTGGTTCCTACATGTTTCTCGATGATCTCATCGGATGAACCACGATGTCAAGGATTCAGGCAATCCCGTATACAGTTCCCTTTGTCTCGTCGGTATGTTACTTGCCCGAGATTCGATCGTCGGTATCTCTATACCTAGTTCAATCTCGTTACCGGCAAGTCTCTTTACTCGTTACTGTAATACATAATCCCGTGACCAACCACTTAGTCACTTTGAGCTCATTGAGATGACGTATTACCGAGTGGGCCCGGAGATACCTCTCCGTCACACGGAGTGACAAATCCCAGTCTCGATCCATGTCAACTCAACAGACACCCTCGGAGATACCTGTAGAGTACCTTTATAGTCACCCAGTTACGTTGTGACGTTTGGCACACACAAAGCACTCCTACGGTGTTAGTGAGTTACATGATCTCATGGTCATAGGAACTTATACTTGACATGCAGAAAACTATAGCGATAACTGACACGATCAAAAGCTATGTTAACGTTTGGGTCTCGTCCATCACATCATTCTCCTAATGATGTGATCCCGTTATCAAATGACAACTCATGTCTATGACCTGGAAACCGCGGTCATCTTTGATCAACGAGCTAGTCCTGTAGAGGCTCACTAGGGACACAAAGTCTGTCTATTCATCCACACGTGTATTTGAGTTTCCAATCAATACAGTTATAGCATGGATAATAAACGATTATCATGAACAAGGAAATATAATAATAACTCTTTTATTATTGCCTCTAGGGCATATTTCCAACAGTCTCCCACTTGCACTAGAGTCAATAATCTAGTATTACAAGGTAATGAATCTAACACCCATAGAGTCTTGGTGTTGATCGTGCTTAGCCCGTGGAAGAGGCTTAGTCAACGGATCTGCAACATTCAAATCCGTGTGTACTTTGCAAATGTTTATGTCCTACTCCTTGACTGAATCGCGGATGGAATTGAAGCGTCGCTTTATGTGTCTGGTCCTCTTGTGAAACCTTGGTTCCTTGGCTAGAGCAATGGCACCAGTGTTGTCACAGAACAGAGTCATTGGGTTCAGTGCACTAGGCACAACTCCAAGATCTGTCATGAACTCCTTCATCCAGACACCTTCCTTAGCCGCCTCCGAGGCAGCTATATATTCCGCTTCACATGTAGAATCAGCTACCACGCTCTGCTTGGAACTGCACCAGCTTACCGCTCCCCCGTTGAGAATATATACGTATCCGGTTTGAGACTTAGAGTCATCCGGATCAGTGTCAAAGCTTGCATCGACGTAACCCTTTACGACGAGCTCTTGATCACCTCCATAAACGAGAAACATATCCTTAGTCCTTTTCAGGTACTTCAGGATATTCTTGACCGCTGTCCAGTGATCCATACCAGGATTACTTTGAAACCTTCCGGCCATACTTATGGCAAGGCTGACATCTGGTCTTGTGCACAGCATTGCATACATGATAGAGCCTATGGCTGAAGCATAGGGGACGACACTCATCTTTTCTCTATCTTCCGCAGTCACTGGGCATTGAGTCTTACTCAACTTTGTACCTTGCAATACCGGCAAGAACCCCTTCTTGGATTGATCCATTTTGAACTTCTTCAAAACTTTATCAAGGTACGTGCTTTGTGAAAGTCCTACTTGGCGCAAGTCTCTTTCAAGATTGGCGCCTACGAGGACACTCTTGAATGTGATGTGATACCCATGTACGTGTGCCACCTTATTCTTGGACGTCCATGGCAATATGATCGTGGAGTCACACACAATGGACGGACAAATCACTATCATTTCAAGATGAAGGGCAAGGAATTCGTGCTCCGACCAATGTCTCCAAGTCAAGTAGCCGCCGACAAGCTTTTACCTACCAACCATCTTGGAGAGAATGGTGAGAGAGTGAGCCACAAAAAAGAGAGTGAGAGCCACAAGTCAAATATGAGCGACTCCACGATGAGCGGCAAGAAGCAACTAGTGCTATTTGCCACCAAAAGTGAGATGAGAGAAGTGTGTGAGAACCCATCGAGTGTCTTCCACCTTGTGCTTTTATGCAAAGGGGAAGCCAAACCTTCTAACACTTCACCACCTCTACCTTTAGTGTTGTCTAATTTGTTGCAGGAATTCTCGGACGTCTTTCCCGATGAACTACCTCCGGGTCTACCTCCACTTCGCGGAATCGAACACCGCATCGACCTCATACCCAGCGCACCACTTCCAAACAAGGCTCCCTACCGCGTCAACCCCGAGGAAACCAAGGAGATACAACGGCAAGTGCAAAACCTCATCGACAAAGGTCATGTACGTGAAAGCCTAAGCCCTTGTGCCGTTCCGATTATTCTCGTGCCTAAGAAAGATGGAAGTTTTCTCATGTGCTCCGATTGTCGTCCTATTAATGCTATCACCGTTAGGTACCTTTATCCCATACCACGCTTAGACGATATGCTTGATGAATTATGTGGTGCCACAATCTTTTCTAAAATTGATCTTAAAAGTGGTTACTACCAAATTCGCATTCAAGAGGGTGATGAGTGTAAAATGGCTTTCAAAACCAAGTTTGGGTTATATGAGTGGCTTGTTATGACAATGGGCTTATCGGAAGCACCCGGTTCATTTATGCGTCTTATGCATTTTTGTCTTCGATCCTACATAGGTGTCTTTGTAGTGGTCTACTTTGATGATATCCTCGTTTTTAGCAAGACGCTAGAGGACCATGTGACACACATCCGTTTGGTTTTACAAACCCTTCGGAAAGAGCGCTTATATGCTAATATGGAGAAATGCACTTTTGGCGTTGACAAGGTTGTCTTCCTAGGATTTGTCGTTTCTTCTCAAGGTGTTCACGTTGATGAAACTAAAATTGAAGCAATTAAAACTTGGCCTCAACCAACGAATCTCATGCAAGTGCGTAGTTTCCTTGGTCTAGCCGGTTTCTATCGACGTTTTGTGAAGGACTTTAGCACCATTGTTATGCCCTTACACGCTTTGAGCAAGAAGAACGCACCCTTCATTTGGGGTCCTTCGCAAGACACCGCGTTCAATGAGCTAAAAAGCTTGCTCACGCACGCACCACTTCTAGCCCTACCAAACTTTGATAAACCTTTTGAGATTCATTGTGACGCTAGTGGTACCGGCATAGGTGGCGTGCTAATGCAAGAAAAGCGCCCAATTGCGTACTTTAGCGAGAAGCTATCGGGAGCGCAACTTAACTATCCCATCTATGATAAAGAGCTTTATGCCTTGGTGAGAGTTTTACGTGTTTGGGAACATTATCTTCGACCTCATGAATTCATTCTTCATACGGACCATTGTGACGCCCGAAGACCGACGTCCCAGAAGATTCCAGAAGATTCCCGAAGAATCCAGATGTTCCGGGTTGCCCGTGTGTTTCTTTTGTGTTTGTGTTATTTATTTTTGCATTGCATCAGGTCATCATGCCATCATGTCATTTTAATTTTTGCATCTCAACCTAAACAAATCGTGTGGACCTTCGGTCCATTTAAATCGAGGGAAGGATGTCTTCTCTTTAAAACATATAAAAGTCTCTCATTATTTTAGGGAGCTATATTTATTAATTATTCCATTGTTGGAATTACCCCAACACACTTGCCAATTCCCCATGTCTTTTCCATATCAAGTTTGACTTCAAAATCTTGCCAATAATTCTTTTCCGTTGTTTCGAGGTTCCTCCAAAAATTTGAACATTTTTGGACACTTCAATAATCTCGTCTTAGTTCAAACCTATTTGAATTATATTCAATTATGTTTGAATTATTTTCCAATCATGCCTTTCTTATTTTTCTCCGGTCGTGCTCATTTTTACGAGCCCGAGAAAAATTATCATTGTGCTATCTTTTCCCTAAACCCTCCACTTTTTTTTTCTCTTAGTTGTTCTGCTAAGGGAATAATTAAAAAGAAGTGCAGCCCAGGCCTCCCTGGCCCAATTCCTTCTGGCCCGTCTTCTCCTCCTCCCTCTGGGCTTCAGCCTCCCTTTCCTTCTCCTCCAGCGGCCCATCCTCCCTCTCCCTCTTGGGCCTCCTCCTCTCTCCTGGCCCAACAGCAGCCACAGAACCCTAGCCCGTCCCTCAGCGCCCGCTCTCTCCTCTCTTCCCTCGATGCGCCGCCGCACCCTCAGCTCTCGTTCCCTCGCCCCGAGCCTCCTCTTCTCTCTCGATCCCGCAGCTCCAGCCCCGATTCCCCCCATCGAACCCAGCGCGCCCTGCCACTTCTCTCGCTCCCGCAGCATCGATCCTCCCTCCGTTCTCCTCTCGCTCCCTCGACCCCCTCTCCATCGCGACAGAACTCCAGCCTGTTTCCCTCTCCCTCCTTCGATCCCAGCGTCTCGTCCCTTTGTCGCCGAGCTTCCGCAGCGCCCAGGCCCGAGCGGCGCCGTTTTCCTTCGATTCCCCAGCGCCAAGTAGGCTGAGCGCCCCTCCTTCCTCCACGCAGGAGCTCAGCCCCGCGCGCGGGCTCCCTGCCCCGCGAGCGCGTCGTCCTCCCGCAGCGCCCGATGCGCCCCGACGCCCCGGCCTCCCCTCCAGCCGCTCCCTCCGTCGCGCAGGCGCCCGCGCCAGAGGCCCTCCTGCCGAGCGCCTCGCCGTGCCCCTCCCTCCGTCCGCAGGCCAGGAGCTGCGCTGGCTGCCTCCTCCTTCGACCTCCGTCCGCGGCCAGAGCGCCCGCACGCCGCGAGCCGGCCGCCCCTTCATACAGCAGCCGCCGTTCGCCGCGGGAGTCCAGCTCCGACGCGCCGGCGTCCCGTCTTCCGACGTCTCCAGCAAGGCCGCGTCCTCGCCTCGTCACCCGTGCCATGCTGCTGCTGCCTCACCTCCAGCAAGACCGCGAAGGCCCCGTCCTTTTTTCCAGATCGTCGTCCCGAGCAGCCTTTTTCATTTTTTTGCTGTTTTGTTGCTGTTAATGTTAATCTCAAGTAATCGTGGAGCAGTAAGTGTATCTGTTTTGGACCCGTACAACTACCGTCGCCGTGTACCCCTACTGTCGACGAGACAAGTACCGCTACGCAAGAACCGTGTACGACTACGAGGAGAAACGCAAGTTCCATGACCAAGTACCACTACCGTCGCCGAGACCCCCCCAAGTACCACGACGACCGAACGGCTACGGTGACGAGTACATCTACGAACGTGTACCCCTACGTCGACGACGATCCCGACAAGTACCTCTACACGCGGCATGAACATCTACGATACAAAAACGCCGACACAAGACGATGACAAGTACCCCTTCGGAGAAGTACATCTACGAACTCGACGCCCGAACATCTACTTCCTCTACGACCCGCGTGAACGACTACTTCCTCTACTTCCACTACTACGGCTACTTCCTCGACGCTCTCGAACCGTCCCGAAACGAGTGTTTCGAAGGTATAACCCGAGATGTTTCTCGTGTGTGCTTCGAGCCCGTTTCAGCTTTTGTCATGTTCCTCGGTTGCCTCGTCACCGACTCGTGGGAACCCGGTAACGGGATCACCCCACCTCTTTCATCTCGTTTGACTCGCTCTCCGTTATCTTTTGCACCGGTCTCTCACCGAGTTACCGCAACCGATATGATGCCGTTGCATCATTTTCGGATCGTTGCCGTGGCACTCTTTTCTTTCCACCACAGTGACAAATGCTTCATATCTTGTTAATTGTCAACCTTTTTAATAACTTGCATAAACTTGATCATGTCATCCGCATCATGATAACTACATTAAATGTTTAATTGTTGTTGCTTTATAATTATTAAACATGCTCATGGGGATTTTTCCGGAATATGTTGTTGTTATTTTCCGGCCTCATTTAAAATGCCTAAATAGTGTAGTTTTATTATGCTTCACCTCTTGCCATGTTAAAAACAATTAATCTTGTCTTGTAATTAAACGAGAGTCAACTAAATAATTAATATGTGGTGTTTCGTCAATATGCAACTCGTTGCATATTGATCTCCACTTAACTTGTAGATTTGTTTGTGCACTTTGCCATGCCTTGCATATCTTAAACCGGACATGCATCATACTTGGATGTGCATCGTATGCCATGTTTATGCTTGTGTGTTTACCGTGTTGTTTCTTCTTTCCGGTTGCTTCTCTTGTTAGCTTCGGTTTCGTTCCGGAGTTGTGAGGTTTCACTCGACTGTTGCTCCGTCTTCTTCTTGGCTCCGTTCTTCTCCCTTGTGGAATCCCAGGCAAGATGACCGAACCCGGATACCATTACTATCTTTGCCTATTGCTAGTAGTCTCGATCTATAGTTTTGCCTCGATGCCCATGTCTTTCCTGTCAGCCTCCTACTTGTAACCAATTGCCATGTTTAACCACCCTACCTATGCAAACCGTTGTTTGGCTAAGTACGCTTCGCTCAGCCCTTCTTATAGCATTGTTAGTTGCAGGTGAAGATTGAAGATGCTTGCTTCATGTTGAACTTTGGGTTGGGTTATATCACACTATATATATGCTTATAAAATGAAATCATCTATATATTGGCAAGGGTGGAAGGCTAAGCCTTTTGCTTGGTGATTTGTTCCACTCATGCCGTTAGGAACCGTATAAACCGGTGTTATGTTCCTTGATTATGCGTTCCTAACACGGTTGGGTTGTATGGGACCCCCTTGATAAACCGCTAAGTGCTAAGTCTTTTCCAGCAAGTCCCAACATTGGTACTATTTGCCTAATAACTAATAAAACTTGCATGTGGACTAGCTATCCCTTTTATTTAATTCAACAACCCCGGGCCAGTGCTCCACATGAGTGTTGGTCCGAAACGGGGGTTACGCGGGGCCACCTCGAGGAAACTCAAGGTCTGGTAAAAACCCGTGGGATCGCCCATCCGGTCGTGTCCTGAGACTAGATACGCGCGGCTACCTATCAGGGTGTCGACACGCCGGGAGGATTTGCTGGATTAGCCTTACCTTAGTTCGGTTTAACTTGAGCACGGGATTCCGAGAATACTCGGGTCTTCCCACCTATGGAGTTGCGACTCCGCGGATCGTGGGCTTGTAATGGGTCAAGTTGGAACACCCCTGCAGGGTTTGAACTTTCGAAAGCCGTGCCCGCGGTTATGTGGCAGATGGGAGCTTGTTAATTCCGGTTGTAGATAACTTGACACAATGTTTCAATACACTACCAGCGTGTGTACCGTGACTGTCAATTTCCGAATAGGGATTCGGGAGTTGAACACGGTGGGGTTATGTTTGACCGGCTTAGCTAGGATCACTTCGTGATCATCTTTCGACCGAGGCACTTCTCTTCTCGCTCTCTATTGCGTAAGTTAGTGCTAGTTGCTGCTGCAGACTCTTGTTGTTCCTTCACCTCATATTTCTTTCTTCAGCCTTATCCTCACCCAAGGCTTAAATAGTCGTGTTACCCGGGAACGGGATTGCTGAGTCCTCTGTGGCTCATAGTTACTTCACCACACCAGATGCAGGTTCAGCCGAGTTTGATGCAGGAGTTGGATCAGTTCTTCACCGGGAGTTCGATGGAGAGTTCGGCTGTTTGCTCGTGACGTTTCGATGTTTAGTAGTGGTTTCTACTAGGATTCGATCCTGACCTGTGGCTTTATGTTGTTTTGGTATCTTTCTTTTGGATCTTCACCCGTAGTCGGGTTGTGATGTTTTGAATGATGATTTGCTTATGTAATGTATTGTGTGAAGTGGCGAGTGTAAGCCAACTATCTCCTTTTGCAATTTAATCCCTCTTTTACATGAGTCGTGCAAAGATACCAAACTTGAGATCATTCTAGGATGGGCTTATACCTTTAAGTCGTGCCTCGACACGTAGGAGGTATAGTCCCATCCTGGGCATTACAAGTTGGTATTCAGAGCCTTCTCCGACCTAGAAGCCCCCACTGTTTGATCGAATCGTTGACGGTTGAGTCTAGGCACACACTGAAAACTTTTTGAGTCCTATATATATATCGGAGAGTAGGATTTCTTTGATTCTCATCTCTTTTCTCTCTGGTGAGGACTCCTGACGATTACTCTTGCCTCTTCTACTTTCAAAAATTGCACCAAATTTTTTTTTTAGGATCACGCGAGTATTCTGGGATTGTTTCGATGTTCTTGTGACAAGGATATTGTTCTCGATGCCTCCTGTTACCGAGGAGTTGAGCTTCGGGGTATCATTGACACAAGCATATCGCGGCAGTACTAAATACTTAAGACGGCCGACATCGAAAATCTCTCCTATACGGCCAGTGGCAAGATAACCCCGACATCACCCAGTACTGGGGAGGTAGTTCGAGAGTATTGCCATAGCTTGTTATAGTGGATGTTTTTCGAAGGTCCGAGGTAAACAGTTTCCGAGAAAGACTGGTTATGTGTTGAAGGATGGATTCACCTGGATGTAGGTTTTAGAGTTGATTGCGCGGTGCTTCCCGTGTATCCCCAACACCTGATTGCATAACTGGAAACTTTCGGAAATCTATAGGTGGGTTCATCTAGTAGTTCTAGGCATTCTTCCAACGGATGCATGATATGAAGTTCGGGGTTCTAAATTGAGTGAAGTGGTTTTATGGACTTGTTCTGATCGGGAGTTGCATCTTAAAGGGTCCTTGGCTATGCTGATCCGGGGATTGCAAAACCCTTTTGTAACACGTTCCATGAGCTTTCAGCACGAAGATGTCGAACGAAGCTTCTATCTTGTATTTGTTCTATCTGTTCCTTGTTCCTTTTTATTTATTTTTGTTCTCCAAGTGGATTCTCGACCAGTTGATGTACCTGCGGAATTCATTCGTTCAATTCTCTGTTTGGATGATATTGTGAAGATCATGTTACATATCTATCCTTTGTTCTTGTTTTGATTTTGGTATTCGAGTTGCTTCGATGTCAAATGTTGATTCCATACCTTTCCTAATCGGTGTTCTCATATTTCTATGGGAGTGCTAGTCCTTCTTGACCATCGAGATTTTCATGTTAAATTCTATTCAACCGGTGTCCATTTTGTTCGTCCCAAGATGTCTTTGTTTTCCCCACCCTCCCACCCTTCTTCTTCTCAGAGCAAGAATTATCAGATGAAGTATCCATTTTATTCATGTGATGTTTCCTCATTCATTTCCTTCAATGTTCTTATCCGGTGATTTATCGTGAAGATGCTCAAGAGCTTCAAGTTCATCATTCTTTTGTTCTCTAATTCTGCCGATGGATATAATTCAAGATTTCGGTGTTCATCTTATCCTTTTCCTCATTTCACAATGCTTTCTTATTCCGGTGCATCAATTAATCATTCTCATCTTGCTATTCATATCCGGAGTGTTCAAGATATCTCAGAAGATTCATAATTCCATTCTTAATCCGTTCAAGCAATTTTTGAGGGTTGTTATCCTATTCAAGCCTTTTTAATTCAACCGGTGCAATATCTCTTAAGCAATCTTTTTCAACGGTGATTTCTTTTGAGTGGGCCCATAACCCACAGGTCTTTTCCCAGGATCTTACCTGACTCTTCTTTTTCCGGAGAATTCTTTTAAAGTGTGACATAAGAATGATTTTCCATCAGTCACATGCCTTCTCCAAGATCGTTTTCAAATTCTTTTCATCTTTGGTTCAACCTTTTTAATTCTTCATTCCGGAGTGCTCAACAATTCTTCATGGCATTTCTCGTCTTCATTCTCAACATTTGGAGACCGGAGAAGAGTTTCTCTTAATCTTGGCCCGTCTTCTTGAAGATTCGTGGT
The DNA here is from genome assembly GCA_902687465.1 of Secale cereale. Classification (NCBI taxonomy): domain Eukaryota; kingdom Viridiplantae; phylum Streptophyta; class Magnoliopsida; order Poales; family Poaceae; genus Secale; species Secale cereale. The sequence goes on from LR738712.1 coordinate 332,523,909, forward strand.
TCTAGCTTCTTGCCATCCTCATTATTGTTCAGAATGTGAGGAATTCTTTTATGCCATCCGAAGCATTTGATGAATTCTTTTCTTTGTGATCCTCCGAAGGCCATCATTTTACAAGATTTCTTCGTTCTCATTTTTCAACTTCGTCCTCCAAATATTCTTCATTGATGTCTCTTCGTTCGGCTCCATATTCTTACGGTGGTTCTTTCAAGAGTTTACTCTTCCCTGTTATCGTATCAATTCATTTGTTCCTTTCATAATCCTACCGGTGCTTTGTTGAAGATTTACCCAAGCTTGTGCGAGATCTCTCTTAATTCTTTCCAACGAGAATAAGTAGTTTGTCAAATCCTTTGGTTGTCATCAATTTAATTGGTGAAGGAGATGCATAACATAAATCTTATTCTAGTTTCTTCCAAGAGGTTAATCCCTTCCTTCAGAGCTTGTTCATCTTATCATATTCTCGGTTCCAAGTTGTTCATCTTGTTTTCCGGAGCTTCAAGTTATTTCAATTATATCATTTCAAAGCTCCATCTAATTCATCACAGGCCATGAATCTTATTCTTTTCATCTTTCTTTTCTCATGCTTTCATTACCGGAGTTTTCATGGTGGTTCATCATCATTTAATTCATCCTCGAAGTCTTCATCAAGATTTTGTTGGAGCTCAAGCATTCTTCTTCATGCTTTCCAATTGCAATCCTTTCTACCTTATCTTTTCAGATGGTGTTATGTCATTCTTGTCAATTCTTTCATGTTTCATGATTCATGAGTTATCAACAATGAGATATTTAAACCCATCATTGTCCTTGTTCAGGATATCTTTCCAACCCTTCAATTTATTTGTTGGAGTAATCTTGGGTTGTATTTCACCTAAAAGCTTTCCCCGAGGATTGTTGTTGTGATGGTGCTTATAAATGACCCAAATTCTTCATTTATCATTCCGGTGATATAACTCTTTCGTCTCCTTGTTGATCTCAATCAAATCAATTGTTTTCGTTTCTGTGAGTGGCTGATTGTCACCTCTTAATTTTGAGATGCTTTCCATAAGCCCACATGAACCTCATTCTTTTCGTTGTTGATTTTCCATCAACCCCATTCAACCCTTCTTCGTAAGGATGCTCTTTCAAATGCATTCGTGGGAGAAGTTGTCATCTTCTTCTCCGTTCTTTCTTCCCAACGATCTATATCCTATTCTTTCATTCCGGAGGCATTGTGTTATTGCTCTCTCCAAACCATCATCTTGTTTTCTTTTCAAGATCATGTTCTTTCCCTTGCCTATCTTTTAACCGGAGTGTTGTCTGAATCTTTCTTACCCTTGTGCCATTCTTTTAATTGTTTCGGAGGCAATGTGTTGTTGTTTTCTTCAAGTTTCATCCCATCTTCTCAAGTTCCTGTTAATTCCTTCCATTTTCAAACGGAGTGCTGTCCAAATTCTGTCATTCTTATTCCTTGGCTATACCATTGCAGTTTCATTTTCTTTTGGTTCGTAAGCTCTTGTTTCATGTCTTTCAACCTACAAGGTTCTCATAATGTTCCTTGTTCCTCCTTTTACCGGAGTGCTCTTAACTTCGTTCATCTCCGTTGCTTTCTTCTTTCAACTTGTTCAACCTCTTAAGGTTCTTTGGTTTCACTCGTTCGTCTAAGAAGCAACTTTGTTTTACCTCTTCCTCTTCCGTTTTTACCCGGTGATATCTCTAGGATCTCGGGTCGAGATCCTCTGTTAGTGTGGGAGAGTTGTGACGCCCGAAGACCGACGTCCCAGAAGATTCCTGAAGATTCCCGAAGATTCCAGATGTTCCGGGTTGCCCGTGTGTTTCTTTTGTGTTTGTGTTATTTATTTTTGCATTGCATCAGGTCATCATGCCATCATGTCATTTTAATTTTTGCATCTCAACCTAAACAAATCGTGTGGACCTTCGGTCCATTTAAATCGAGGGAAGGATGTCTTCTCTTTAAAACATATAAAAGTCTCTCATTATTTTAGGGAGCTATATTTATTAATTATTCCATTGTTGGAATTACCCCAACACACTTGCCAATTCCCCATGTCTTTTCCATATCAAGTTTGACTTCAAAATCTTGCCAATAATTCTTTTCCGTTGTTTCGAGGTTCCTCCAAAAATTTGAACATTTTTGGACACTTCAATAATCTCGTCTTAGTTCAAACCTATTTGAATTATATTCAATTATGTTTGAATTATTTTCCAATCATGCCTTTCTTATTTTTCTCCGGTCGTGCTCATTTTTACGAGCCCGAGAAAAATTATCATTGTGCTATCTTTTCCCTAAACCCTCCTCTTTCTTTTTTTTTCTCTTAGTTGTTCTGCTAAGGGAATAATTAAAAAGAAGTGCAGCCCAGGCCTCCCGGGCCCAATTCCTTCTGGCCCGTCTTCTCCTCCTCCCTCTGGGCTTCAGCCTCCCTTTCCTTCTCCTCCAGCGGCCCATCCTCCCTCTCCCTCTTGGGCCTCCTCCTCTCTCCTGGCCCAACAGCAGCCACAGAACCCTAGCCCGTCCCTCAGCGCCCGCTCTCTCCCTCTCTTCCCTCGATGCGCCGCCGCACCCTCAGCTCTCGTTCCCTCGCCCCGAGCCTCCTCTTCTCTCTCGATCCCGCAGCTCCAGCCCCGATTCCCCCCATCGAACCCAGCGCGCCCTGCCACTTCTCTCGCTCCCGCAGCATCGATCCTTCCTCCGTTCTCCTCTCGCTCCCTCGACCCCCTCTCCATCGCGACAGAACTCCAGCCCGTTTCCCTCTCCCTCCTTCGATCCCAGCGTCTCGTCCCTCTGTCGCCGAGCTTCCGCAGCGCCCAGGCCCGAGCGGCGCCGTTTTCCTTCGATTCCCCAGCGCCAAGTAGGCTGAGCGCCCCTCCTTCCTCCGCGCAGGAGCTCAGCCCCGCGCGCGGGCTCCCTGCCCCGCGAGCGCGTCGTCCTCCCGCAGCGCCCGATGCGCCCCGACGCCCCGGCCTCCCCTCCAGCCGCTCCCTCCGTCGCACAGGCGCCCGCGCCAGAGGCCCTCCTGCCGAGCGCCTCGCCGTGCCCCTCCCTCCGTCTGCAGGCCAGGAGCTGCGCCGGCTGCTTCCTCCTTCGACCTCCGTCCGCGGCCAGAGCGCCCGCACGCCGCAAGCCGGCCGCCCCTTCCTCCAGCAGCCGCCGTTCGCCGCGGGAGTCCAGCTCCGACGCGCCGGCGTCCCGTCTTCCGACGTCTCCAGCAAGGCCGCGTCCTCGCCTCGTCACCCGTGCCATGCTGCTGCTGCCTCACCTCCAGCAAGACCGCGAAGGCCCCGTCCTTTTTTCCAGATCGTCGTCCCGAGCAGCCTTTTTCCTTTTTTTTGCTGTTTTGTTGCTGTTAATGTTAATCTCAAGTAACCATGGAGCAGTAAGTGTATCTGTTTTGGACCCGTACAACTACCGTCGCCGTGTACCCCTACCGTCGACGAGACAAGTACCGCTACGCAAGAACCGTGTACGACTACGAGGAGAAACGCAAGTTCCACGACCAAGTACCACTACCGTCGCCGAGACCCCCCCAAGTACCACGACGATCGAACGGCTACGGTGACGAGTACATCTACGAACGTGTACCCCTACGTCGACGACGATCCCGACAAGTACCTCTACACGCGGCATGAACATCTACGATACAAAAACGCCGACACAAGACGATGACAAGTACCCCTTCGGAGAAGTACATCTACGAACTCGACGCCCGAACATCTACTTCCTCTACGACCCGCGTGAACGACTACTTCCTATACTTCCACTACTACGGCTACTTCCTCGATGCTCTCGAACCGTCCCGAAACGAGTGTTTCGAAGGTATAACCCGAGATGTTTCCCGTGTGTGCTTCGAGCCCGTTTCAGCTTTTGTCATGTTCCTCGGTTGCCTCGTCACCGACTCGTGGGAACCCGGTAACGGGATCACCCCACCTCTTTCATCTCGTTTGACTCGCTCTCCGTTATCTTTTGCACCGGTCTCTCACCGAGTTACCGGAACCGATATGATGCCGTTGCATCATTTTCGGATCGTTGCCGTGGCACTCTTTTCTTTCCACCACGGTGACAAATGCTTCATATCTTGTTAATTGTCAACCTTTTTAATAACTTGCATAAACTTGATCATGTCATCCGCATCATGATAACTACATTAAATGTTTAATTGTTGTTGCTTTATAATTATTAAACATGCTCATGGGGATTTTTCCGGAATATGTTGTTGTTATTTTCCGGCGTCATTTAAAATGCCTAAATAGTGTAGTTTTATTATGCTTCACCTCTTGCCATGTTAAAAACAATTAATCTTGTCTTGTAATTAAACGAGAGTCAACAAAATAATTAATATGTGGTGTTTCGTCAATATGCAACTCGTTGCATATTGATCTCCACTTAACTTGTAGATTTGTTTGTGCACTTTGCCATGCCTTGCATATTTTAAACCGGACATGCATCATAGTTGGATGTGCATCGTATGCCATGTTTATGCTTGTGTGTTTACCGTGTTGTTTCTTCTTTCCGGTTGCTTCTCTTGTTAGCTTCGGTTTCGTTCCGGAGTTGTGAGGTTTCGCTCGACTGTTGCTCCGTCTTCTTCTTGGCTCCGTTCTTCTCCCTTGTGGAATCCCAGGCAAGATGACCGAACCCGGATACCATTACTATCTTTGCCTATTGCTAGTAGTCTTGATCTATAGTTTTGCCTCGATGCCCATGTCTTTCCTCTCAGCCTCCTACTTGTAACCAATTGCCATGTTTAACCACCCTACCTATGCAAACCGTTGTTTGGCTAAGTACGCTTCGCTCAGCCCTTCTTATAGCATTGTTAGTTGCAGGTGAAGATTGAAGATGCTTGCTTCATGTTGAACTTTGGGTTGGGTTATATCACACTATATATATGCTTATAAAATGAAATCATCTATATATTGGCAAGGGTGGAAGGCTAAGCCTTTTGCTTGGTGATTTGTTCCACTCATGCCGTTAGGAACCGTATAAACCGGTGTTATGTTCCTTGATTATGCGTTCCTAACACGGTTGGGGTGTATGGGACCCCCTTGATAAACCGCTAAGTGCTAAGTCTTTTCCAGCAAGTCCCAACATTGGTACTATTTGCCTAATAACTAATAAAACTTGCATGTGGACTAGCTATCCCTTTTATTTAATTCAACAACCCCGGGCCAGTGCTCCACATGAGTGTTGGTCCGAAACGGGGGTTACGCGGGGCCACCTCGAGGAAACTCAAGGTCTGGTAAAAACCCGTGGGATCGCCCATCCGGTCGTGTCCTGAGACTAGATACGCGCGGCTACCTATCAGGGTGTCGACACGCCGGGAGAATTTGCTGGATTAGCCTTACCTTAGTTCGGTTTAACTTGAGCACGGGATTCCGAGAATACTCGGGTCTTCCCACCTATGGAGTTGCGACTCCGCGGATCGTGGGCTCGTAATGGGTCAAGTTGGAACACCCCTACAGGGTTTGAACTTTCGAAAGCCGTGCCCGCGGTTATGTGGCAGATGGGAGCTTGTTAATTCCGGTTGTAGATAACTTGACACAATGTTTCAATACACTACCAGCGTGTGTACCGTGACTGTCAATTTCCGAATAGGGATTCGGGAGTTGAACACGGTGGGGTTATGTTTGACCGGCTTAGCTAGGATCACTTCGTGATCATCTTTCGACCGAGGCACTTCTCTTCTCGCTCTCTATTGCGTAAGTTAGTGCTAGTTGCTGCTGCAGACTCTTGTTGTTCCTTCACCTCATATTTCTTTCTTCAGCCTTATCCTCACCCAAGGCTTAAATAGCCGTGTTACCCGGGAACGGGATTGCTGAGTCCTCTGTCGCTCACAGTTACTTCACCACACCAGATGCAGGTTCAGCCGAGTTTGATGCAGGAGTTGGATCAGTTCTTCACCGGGAGTTCGATGGAGAGTTCGGCTGTTTGCTCGTGACGTTTCGATGTTTAGTAGTGGTTTCTACTAGGATTCGATCCTGACCTGTGGCTTTATGTTGTTTTGGTATCTTTCTTTTGGATCTTCACCCGTAGTCGGGTTGTGATGTTTTGAATGATGATTTGCTTATGTAATGTATTGTGTGAAGTGGCGAGTGTAAGCCAACTATCTCCTTTTGCAATTTAATCCCTCTTTTACATGAGTCGTGCAAAGATACCAAACTTGAGATCATTCTAGGATGGGCTTCTACCTTTAAGTCGTGCCTCGACACGTAGGAGGTATAGTCCCATCCTGGGCATTACAACCATGAGACACTCAAGTATCTCAAAGGTCAAACTAAGTTGAACAAGCGTCATGCTAAATGGAGTGAGTTCATTGAGTCTTTTCCCTATGTCATCAAGTACATCAAAGGCAAAGAAAATGTTGTGGCGGACGCGTTTTCCCGCAAATGCATGCTTGTAACACAACTTGAGTTGAATGTGATTGGTTTTGAGCACATAAAAGATTTATATGAACATGATCCTTTCTTTGCAAATGCTTATGCTAAGTGCTTGACTCACACTTCTTGGTAACATTACAACATCAAAGATGGATATCTTATGAGAGCTAACAAACTTTGCATTCCCGAGTCTTCGCTTCGTTTGCTCCTTTTGCAGGAATCTCATGGAGGAGGACACTTTGGACGTGACAAGACGTTTGCTACCCTTTCTAAGAACTATTTTTGGCCCAAGATGCTCCGTGATGTCTCACGCCTCACAAATCGATGTTCTACATGCCGCAAAGCTAAGTCCAAAGCTCAATCTCATGGTCTTTACATGCCTCTTCCTATTCCATACCATCCATGGGAAGACATAAGCATGGATTTTGTACTTGGATTGCCTAGGACTCAAAATGGCAAAGATTCCGTGCTAGTTGTCGTGGATAGATTCTCTAAAATGGCTCATTTCATTCCTTGTAACAAGATAGACGATGCTTCACATGTTGCAACTCTCTTTTGTAGGGAGGTCCTTCGTCTACATGGCGTGCCGAAAACGATCGTATCGGACCGGGACGTCAAGTTCTTGAGTTACTTTTGGAAAACCCTCTGCGCTAAGCTCGGAATCAAGCTACTATTCTCTTCGGCGTACCATCCACAAACGGACGGCCAAACGGAGGTGACGAACCGCACGCTTTCGACGCTTCTTCGTGTGTTGATCAAGTGGAACATCAGGGAATGGGAGCAATGCTTGCCCATCACCGAGTACGCCTACAACCGCGCAAGACATTCGACCACCGGCAAGTCTCCCTTCGAGGTCGTCTACGCTTCAACCCGTTGTCCCCATTGGACATCCTTCCGCTACCAGTACAAGAGCGCACGAACATGGACGCAAGTGCACGAGCAAGCTATCTCAAGAAGGTGCACGAAGATACAAGAGCAATGATCAAGCGACAAGTACATCGTCTCGCCACCAAGCTCAACGTCAACAAGGCACCAATGGTGTTCCAACCGGGAGATCTTGTTTGGCTACATCTTCACAAGGACCGTTTCCCACAAGAGCGCAAGTCCAAGCTTCTAACTTGTGCCGACGGACCTTTCAAGGTGCTAGCACGCTACAACAACAACGCCTACAAGATCGACATCCCATGCGAGAAGTACTCCGTGAGCGACACTTTCAACATCCAGGATCTATCTCCTTTCCATGGTGATGAAGATTTCGATCCGAGGTCGGATCTTTCCCAAGGGAGGGGAGATGATGCGGAGCATCCCGAGGTCATCCCCATGGACCCTCCTTCACCTCGCCAAGTGCCTCAAGGACCAATGACACGTGCTCGTGCTAGAGCTCTCGAGTCCGAGGTGACGTCGCTCTTAGCCCTACTTCCCTACGAATCTTGCGAGACATGGTTGCTACCTCAGACGGATGTGCTTTGTGTGCTCAGGTGTGAAGAAGACCACATTGGAGAAGGGCATGAAGATGGACAAGTCCCCAAGTTCACAGACGATATGTTGCATCGAGAAGGACAGAAGAAGGCTCCAGGCCCCGGACATCCGGCCCCCTGGCCCGGACATCCTGCCCCTGGACAATCATCTACAGAAGGCCAGCAGACGAAGCTACAGGGCCTGGACATCCGGCCAGGGCCCGGACATCCGGCCAGGCATGGCCCGGACATCCGGCCTCGGGCCCGGAAATCCGGCACCACTATCCAGAAGACACCCGAGACTCAGCCCCTCCAGCCCGGACATCCGGCACTTCGCCCCGGACATCCGGCATCCCGGGAAGCCCCGGACATCCGGCCCGTCGCCCGGACGTCCGGCCCTTGATTTGCCTGCGCGCAACCCTTGGGCCGAGGCCCGTGTACCCCTTCGCTCCGTACACTATATATACTCATTTCCCCATTCCGTTTAGGGTTAGCTTTTGGATAGCTCATCACAGACCTTTGTGTGGATTCTCTCCCACGAGACCGCGCGCCTCTTCGAAGAAGATGCACCTCGGATTCAAGACCTCCACATCGGGGAAGATCCAAGGGATATTCAAGACCTCCTCCGGGAGAAGACTACCTTTGTACCACCGTGATTTGACTATGGACCGTGTATCTTGATGTGTATCGTGGATCTAGCACTTCTGTGATCATATTTCTGTTGATTTGAGTGTTTTCCCTCTTGTTTTCCTCCGTTTCCTCCTTGTGTTCTCCGTGTTCGTTGTGGGATATTCTCCAATCGTGAAAGATTTGATGATTAGGGTTCCACCCTACATCAGCTGGCGGAGTTGCAACATTGCGTACAGAAGCCGAATGAAACCCTGAGAGATTACATCCAAAGGTGGACCACCTTGCATCACACAGTGGAAAACGTATCCGAGCATCAAGCAGTCTGCGCCTTCAAGGAGGGCGTACGGTACAGAGAGCTGAACCTGAAGTTCGGTCGAACGTGAGATATGTCCCTTTCCCGGATGATGGAAATAGCCAGTTGGTATGCCAACAGAGAAGAAGCCGATCGACTCCGCAGCGGCAAGAAACCAGTCGGACAGGATGACCAGAATTCCAATCGGAAGCCGAAGTGCAAAGTGGAACCGGCAGTTCAAGGCGAAGCTGCAGTCGTTAACCAAGGGAAGGGCAAAGGGAAGCCTAAAGGCCCCTGGGTCCCCAAGAAAGTAAAAGATCTAGCAGGGAATGACGTGCTCGACCTGCCATGTCCTATCCACACGAAGAAAGATGAAGAGGGGAACTTGGTTTATCCCAAGCACACCATTCGACAGTGTCGGCTCCTGATCCAGAATTTCCAGAAAGATCAGCCGACTGAGAAAGACAAGGAATCAGAGGAGACCGAAGACAAATAAGGGGATGGAGGTTACCCCCATATCAACTCCACCATGATGATTTTTGCTGACGTTGAAAGCAAAAGTCGACTGAAAGTTATCAACAGAGAAGTCAACATGGTTGCTCCGGCGACAACGACGTATCTGAAATGGTCCAAGACCCCTATCACATTCGACCAGTCCGACCATCCTGCACACATTGCAACCCCTGGGTGGCAAGGATTGGTGGTCGACCCAGTTGTAGAGGGCACTCGTTTGACCAAGGTTCTGATGGATGGCGGCAGCGGCATGAACATTATGTATGCTGAAACCATCCATGGGATGGGTATTCCGATGTCCAAGCTAAGCGAGAGTAACATGAGATTTCACGGGGTCATCCCCGGAAAGAAAGCCGACTCACTTGGCCAAATCTCACTCGACGTGCTTTTTGGCGATTCATAGAATTTTCGCAAAGAGAAGCTGACATTTGAAGTGGTGGACTTCCATGCCATTTTGGGTAGGCCTGCCTACGCCATATTCATGGCTCGACCGTGCTATGTGTACCTCAAACTAAAGATGCCGGGGCCCAACGGCGTTATAACCATCACGGGGAACCGGCAGAAGGCGGAAGAGTGCTTCCATAAAGGCTCAAAAATTACTGATGAGCAGATTGCAGGAGTAGAGATGGAGGAGTACCAAAAGAATGTGGATCCTAGTGATTTGCTGCGGGCTAAGAAGCCAGCTTTTGAGTCAGCTTTCCAGTCGGCAGGGGAGACGAGGCCTGTGCACATTCACCCCACCGACCCCAATGCAGCCCCGACCCATATCTCAACTACACTCGACAGCAAATAGGAAGAAGTGCTCATCCAGTTCCTCCTTGAGAACTGGGACATCTTCGCATGGAAACTGTCCGACATGCCAGGTGTACCCAGGGGACTGGCTGAGCACCGTTTGCAAGTGGACCCAAAAGTGAAGCCCATAAAGGAACATCTCCGTCGGTCTACCGCGGAGAAGAGAAAAGCGATTGGCGAAGAAGTGGCTCGACTCCTGGCAACGGAGTTCATCCGCGAGATCTACCACTCCGAGTGGCTCGCCAATATGGTCACGGTTCCCAAGAAGGAAGAATCCCTCTGTATGTGCATCGATTTCAAGCATATCAATCGGGCCTGCCCGAAAGATCATTTTCCTCTCCCCCGCATCGATCAAATAGTCGACTCGACTGCGGGGTGCAAGCGTTTGTCCTTTCTGGACGCGTATTCCGGGTACCATGAGATCCGACTGTTTGGACCCGATGAAATCAACAGAACCTTCATCACCCCATTCGGGTGTTTTTGTTATGTCACCATGCCTTTCGGTCTTAAGAATGCCGGTGCTACCTTCATGCGCATGATTCAAAAGTGTCTGCTAAAGCAAATCAGTCGGAACATGGAAGCATATATGGATGACATCATGGTCGAATCACGCAAAGGTTCCGACCTGCTGACTAACCTCGCTGAGACATTCGCAAATTTTAGAAACAATGATATCATGCTTAATCCGTCGAAGTGTACATTCGGAGTTCCAGGCGGTAAGTTGCTCGGTTTCCTTGTGTCAGAACGAGGAATCGACGTCAACCCAGAGAAAGTCAGTGCCATCCTCCGAATGAAGCGTCCCGTACGTATACACGATGTCCAGAAGCTAACTGGTTGCTTGGCCGCATTGAGTCGATTCATTTCTCATCTTGGTGAAAAGGCATTACCTCTCTACCAACTGATGAAGAAATCTGAAAAGTTCAAGTGGAATTCTGAAGCTGAAGCAGCGTTTGAAGAGCTCAAAGCCCGGCTTTCCACACAGCCGGTGCTTGCAGCCCCAGTCAGCAAGGACCCTCTTTTACTATACATCACAGCCACCGGATAAGTTGTCAGCACTGTACTCACAGTCGAGCGGGAAGAAGAAGGCAAAGCCCACAAAGTCCAACACCATGTCTACTACATTTCCGAAGTATTGACTCCCTCCAAGCAAAGATATCCGCATTACCAGAAGCTTGTGTATGGGATTTACTTGACCGCACAGAAAGTTGCTCATTACTTCTCGGATCATTCAATCTCAGTCGTCAGCGACGCCCCACTATCCAAAACCCTGAACAACCGAGATGCACCTAGTCGAGTGGCCAAATGGGCGATTGAACTCCTTCCGCTAGATATCAAGTTTGAAGCGAAGAAAGCTATTAAGTCCCAGGCAATAGCAGATTTTGTGGCCGAATGGATGGAACAGGAGCAGCCAACTCAAATCCAGTCGGATCACTGGACCATGTTCTTCGACGGATCTAAGATGTTGAACGGATCTGGTGCAGGTGTGTTTTTAGTGTCCCCAGAGGCGACAAGCTCAGTTATGTCCTTCAAATCCACTTCGATTCTTCAAACAATGAAGCCGAATACGAGGCGCTTTTGTACGGGTTGCGTATGGCCATCTCACTCGGCGTCTGTCGCCTGATGGTTTACGGCGACTCGGAGTTAGTGGTCAATCCGGTGATGAAGGAGTGGGACATCAGAAGCCCATTAATGACCAGTTACTGCAGTGTGGTGCGGAAGATTGAAAAGAAGTTTGAAGGTTTAGAGCTCCACCACGTGCCCAGAATCAAGAACCAGCTTGCCGATAATCTCGTGAAGATAGGGTCCACTCGTAAGCCTGTACCCAAGAATGTGTTTTTGGAGCACCTGCACACCCCCTCAGTCAAAGAAGACCCCTTCACGGAGGAGCCCCCGCAGCCAATCAGCGCATCTGATCCGTCTGAAGTCGAAGTTCCTATGGTGGTCGACCTAATCATGGAGATTTTGGTGATTACTCCCGACTGGACGGTGCCATACATAGCATACTTTCTCAGGCAAGAACTCCCTGAGCATGAAGAGGAGGCGAGCCAGATCGTCCGTCGGTCCAAAGCCTTCACTGTCATTCAAGGTCAGCTCTTCAGGGAGAGTGTCACGGGAGTCGCTCAGTGCTGCATTACCTCGGAAGAAGGTCGACTGATTCTGAACGAGATTCACTCGGGAACTTGTGGCCACCACGCTTCCTCTCGAACTATTGTGGCCAAGGCATACCGAGCTGAATTTTACTGGCCCCGAGCAAATGAGATGGCGAAGGATATCGTAGACAAGTGCGAAGGCTGCCAATTCTACTCCAACATGTCCCATAAACCTGTGTATGCCTTGAAGACCATCCCATTGGTTTGGCCATTTGTTGTTTGGGGGTTGGACATGGTCGGTCCCTTCAAAACCGGCAGGAGCGGATTCACTCACTTGCTCGTGGCAGTCGACAAGTTTACCAAATGGATCGAAGCCAAGCCCATCAAGAACCTCGACTCTAGCACCACCATCAGCTTCATCAGAGAATTGATATTCAGATACGGAGTCCCCCACAGCATCATTACGGATAACGGCTCCAACTTTGACTCGGACGAATTCAGAGCTTTCCGTTCCTCCCAAGGTACTCGGGTCGACTATGCATCCGTAGCGCATCCGCAGTCGAATGGACAAGCAGAAAGAGCAAATGGTTTAATCCTCCAAGGCCTGAAACCGCGGCTCATGCGCGACCTCAAGCACGCCGCTGGAGCTTGGGTGACTGAACTGCCGTCTGTCTTGTGGGGGCTAAGGACAACTCCGAATCGGTCGACCGACCATACCCCCTTCTTCATGGTCTACGGAGGTGAGGCCGTGCTACCAAGTGATTTGTTGCACAACGCTTCTCGAGTGGAACTCTTCTCCGAGGCATAAGCAGAGCAAGACCGTCAAGATGCAGTCGACCTCCTGGAGGAAGAGCGCGAGATGGCCTTGATCCGTTCGACCATTTACCAACAGGACCTGTGTCGATTCCATGCCCGCAATGTCCGAAGCAGAGCATTCCAGGAAGGAGACCTGCTTCTCCGAGTACGCCAAAAGCAACCACACAAGCTTGCCCCAGCTTGGGAAGGCCCCTTCATCGTCACCAAGGTATTACACAATGGAGCTTACCACATCTACAACGTGGCCAAGAAGAAAGATGAGCCTTGTTCGTGGAACGCAAATCTGCTTCGCCGCTTCTATACTTGAAGCACTCGACCAGTCGAGTTGTAATAAGAATCTTCTAGTTTGTTTTCAAAGACATGTTCACATCAATTCCATAATAATTATGCTTGACAATAGCAGTGCTGACAGGTGGAGGAGGCGGAAGGCGCCTTGAGTTGGGGCACTTGTTAGCATAATGACCCTTCTGAATGCACTTGTTGCAAACCACTTCTAAGAGAGGACGGTGATAAGGAGCACTTGACTTCGAAGCTTGAAAGTGATTCTTTGACTGATTGCTTGGGTTGGGTCGGTGGGAGAAACCACGACCACCAGAATGCTTGTTGTTGTTGTTGGGAGGTTGGATCACTGGAGGAGGTGGAAGCCAAAACTTCTGCTACTTTGCAACCACTTGGGAAGAAGAGGAGGAGTTGACAACATCTCTGATTCGCTTTTTGGAAGCTTCGACCTTGAGCCGGGCTGCCTCTTGCTTAAGTGCCATGTTATAGAATTGATCAAATTCATCCGGCTCAAACAAGGTGAGAGCTAGCTGGAGTTCATCCTTCAGACCACCACGGAACTGATAAATCTTGCTCTTGGCATCTGGGATGTCTTGCTTGGCATAGCGGGCAAGGTTCTGGAACTTGACATTGTATTGATAGACGGACATGGCGCCTTGCTTCAGGTTGCGGAATTGCTCAAGCATACCTTCGATGACACTAGTTGGAATGTGGTGAGAGCGGAAATCCTTGCAGAAGTCAGTCCCCGAGATTTCACATCCTTCTCTGGAATCTTTGTACTGCTGCCACCAATCAGCGGCTTGGTCTTTGAGTTGGAAGGCGGCAAACTTGACATAATCCTCAGGTCTCACGTTACTGCATTCAAAGTGCTTCTTGATGTCTGTTATCCAGTCTTCAGCATCTAGCGGGTCCACACAGTAACTGAATGCCTTTGGTTGGTTTGCCAGGAACTGGTTGAGTGTAGCAAAGTGAGGTTGGTTGAACAAATTGCCTTGGCCTTGGTTCCCATGACCACCCTGATTTGCTTGATTTGCTTGAATGTTCTGCATCATTTGCATAAGCATCTGGGTGTTCTGGTTCGTCGCTTGCATAATTGCTCTCCAGGCCTCAGACGGAGGAGGAGGGGAAGGAGGACGATCAGGAACTTCTTCACCCTCTGGGTTAGCGTTGGGAACCCTTTTTGGAGCCATCCTGAATGAGATGACAACTATTAGCCATTGATTGAAAAATATATAAGTTGAATCAACGGCTAGAATTGCAACATAAGTCTTCACAAGAACATTCGAACAAGATGAACGAATGTAATCCACAATTTAATGGTACAACAATCTTCTCGAGAAGCCACTTGGGAGAACAAAAGGTAAATGAAAACAACAAGGAGCAGATAGAACAAATACAAGATAGAAGCTTCGTTCGACATATTCATGCTTAAAGCTTATGGAACGTGTTACAAAAGGGTTTTGCAATCCCCGGATCAGCATAACCAAGGACCCTTTAAGATGCAACTCCCGATCGGAACAACACCCATAAAACTACTTCACTCAATGTAGAACCCCGAACTCCATATCATGCATTTGTTGGAAGAATGCCTACGAACTACTAGATGAACCCACCTATTAATTTCCGAAAGTTTCCAGTTATGCAATCAGGTGTTGGGGATACAGGGGAAGCATCGCGCACTCAACTCTAATACTACATCCAGCTGTATCCATCCTTCAACACATAACCAGTTATTTCCGGAAACCGTTTACCTCGGACCTTCGAAACACATCTGCTATACAAGCTATGGCAATACTCCCGAACTACCTCCCCAGAACTGGGTGATGTCGGGGTTATCTTGCCACTAACCGCATAGGAGAGTTTTCGATGTCGGCCGTCTTAAGTATTCCAGAACTGATGCGATATATTTGTGACGACAACACCTCGGAGCTCAACTCCCCGAGACACTGCCACAACCCCTAAATGACAGGAGGCATCGAGAACAATGTTCTCATCACAAAGACATCGGAACAATCCAAACAACACTCGGGTGATCCTATTTTTTTTGTGAAATTTTGAGAGTAGAAGAGACAAGTAATCGTCAGGAGTCCTCACCAGAGTGAAAAGGGATGAGGAGCAAAAAGAAATCCTACTCTCTGATATATATATAGGACTCAAAACATTTCCAAGTGTGTGCCGAGACTCAACCGTCAACGATTCGATCAATCAGTGGGGGCTTCTAGGTCGGAGAAGGCTCTGATTACCAACTTGTAATGCCCACTATGAGATTATACCTCCTACGTGTCGAGGCATGACTTAAAGGTATAAGCTTATACTAGAATGATCTCAAGTATGGTATGTTTGCACGACTCATGTAAAAGAGGGATGAAATTGCAAAAGAGTAGTTGGCTTACACTCGCCACGTCACACAATTCATTACATGAGCAACCATCATCCAAATAACATCACAGTCCGACTACGGACGAAGATCCAAATGAAAGATACCAAATAAATATAGCCACAAGGTCCGAGTCGCCCCTAGTAGAAGTCACTACTGATTATCGGGATAGTACACGTAGTATCGCCCACGTTCTTCATCGAACTCCCAGTACAACTCTGTGCTGTCACCTATGTAGTTCACCATAGTACCTGCATCTGGTGTTGTGTAGAATGTGTGAGCCACGGAGGACTGAGCAATCCCGTTCCCGGGTAGCAGAACTATCTAAGCCTTGGGTGTGGAACAAGGCTGAAGAATAAAGGTTGTAGCTGCACTAGCACTAGATTACGTGTTTAGAGCGAGAAGAGAAGTGCCCCGAGCGTCAAGTGATCACGAAGTGATCCTATCTAAGCATGTCAAACATAACCCCACCGTGTTCACTTTCCGAATCCCTTTCGGAAAATGACCGTCACGGTTACTCACGCTGGTAGTGTGTTCGGAACATGGTGTCAAGTTTTCTACATCCGGATATTAACAAATTCCCATCTGCCACATAACCACGGGCACGGCTTTCGAAAGATCAAACCCTGCAAGGGTGTCCCAACTTAGCCCATCACAAGCTCACGATCTGCGGAGTTGCAACTCCAAGGTGTGAAGACCCGAGTATTCTCAGAATCCCGTGCTCAAGATATTCCGACTAAGGTAAAACTAATCCAGCAAGTCCTCCCGGTGTGCCGACACCCTGATAGTAGCCGCGCGTATCTCGTCTCAGGCCACGACCGGATAAGTCATCCTACAGGTTTTTACCAGCCCTCAAGTTTCCTTGAGGTGGCCCCACAGTCTGCTCAGTTCAGACCAACACTCATGTGGAGCACTGGCCCGGGTTGTTGATTAAGAAAAGGGTTTATAACTCCCTATGCAAGTTTTAGTTGTTAGGCAAATGTAGCACCAATGGTGGGATTTTCTGGAAAAGCTTTAGCGCTAAGCGGGTTATCAAGGGGGGCCCATAAACCCCAACCGTGTTAGGGACGCAAAATCAAGGAACATAACACCGGTTTATACGGTTCCTAGGGAGGCATGAGTGGAACAAAACACCAAGCAAGAGGCTTAGCCTTCCACCCATTGCCAAGTATATAGATGATTTAGCTTAACAGATTATATAGTGTGATATCCCAACAATAACTTCAACATGAAGTAAGAATCTTCAAATCTTCTCCTGCAACTAGCAATGCTATAAGAGGGGCTGAGCGAAGCATACGTAGCCAAACAAAGGTTTGGTAGGTTGGGTGGTTAAAGAGATTCATGGATACAATAGGAGGCTGGCAAACAAACATGGGCATCGAGGCAATAAGCTAAAGAGTGAGACATCTAGCAATAGGCAAAGATAGTAATGATATCTGGGTCAGGTCATCTTGCCTGTCGAGTCGTCGATGGGATCGTAAGACGGCTCCTCGTACTCAACTTCGGTAGGAACCTCGCACTCGGTCTCGGCTTCCGGCTCTACTCAACACAAGAACACAACATGGCACGATATCAAACAAGGTGCAATGCACAATCAACATGATGCAAGTATGATGCATTTCATGGCAAGGGATGAAGCACACAAGAACAACACAAAACCACATGTTTAAATGAGGCCGGAATCATCATATAGCAAATCCGGTAAGTCCTCTTATGCATATATTGAAATTGGTCCAGATCTAAACAAACCTTAAGTTAAAGTTGTTAAGCAGCAAGCTAATATGCACCATGATGATCTACACGAAATTCTAGTCAAGTTTCATATAAAGTTTGTTTAATTCGGAGCTACGGTCTAGAAGATATGAGCAAAACAAGACAAGCATGGCAACGGTGCAAGATGCACCCAAACATCAAGCAAACACACTCCAAACATGTAAACAACATTATATTATGATTCTACATGCAAAATCACACAAGTTTCACATAGGGCACGCTCAAAACGGAGCAATGGTTCAACACATACACACTGAACAAGATACAATGGAAAGCTGAATATAACAACCACATAGCAACTTTGGAGCAAGAGATATATACTCTACAACACCCAAACATGAGGAAAATAAGCATGGACATGAAGTAGACATATCCTATAGCAAACAACTCCATTGGAGCAACTCCATAGGAGGCATGGATCAATAGCTACAAGCTACGCCAAATTGATCATGCTGTTAAAAACCTGACATGCATAATTTATAGCAACTTGAGAGCAAGAATTAAATAAGCTACAGCAAGCCATATGTGCAAGTGAGGGCATGGATGGATATAAAAAAACATGGACAACAAGGAATGATCATTGGCCACTCCAAAACAAGCATGGATTTGACTAGGGCATCAAGCAAACATAGCATCTGGTTAAAAGAGATTCCAGACTTAGCAGAATTTTCACTAAGTTTAAAACGGAAGCATTGGCATGGCATGTTTACAAGCTTGTTTAAGTCACCTCAATACATATCATGGAAAGTGGTTTGCACCACCGCAAATACCATATGATGCTGCTTCTAAAACATATTGACATGTGACATGAGGACAAACACATCAATAGCAACGAGCATGTCAAAACAGCATCGCATAACAAGTTTCAGCACTTAACATCCACATGCACTTTTGTATCAGAGATTAACATGGCAATATGACACCTAACATGAATGCTATAGAAACCATCATGTAGAGCATTTCACAGTGAACATTTTGATATATCATATGCTCCATTTGGATAAATATGCACCAAGTTATCACATCTCAAACATGGCATAAAAATAACAAGTTTCAGAAGTTTATAACAACTAGCACTCTTGTCACGATGATTAGGACCTCTAGATGAACTCAAACAAGCATGCCACAATGGAACAAAATGTAGAGCACATCACCACGATCATTTTGATATATCACACGCCCAAAACGGATCTACGCGCACGAAGTTACGGCCATGCAAAGGAGGCAACAAAATGTTACAGATCTGGGACTTAGTGGTTTTTTATACCTCCAAAAGTCAAACGTGGACGGCGGGATACCGGGACGGAGAAGAGGCATTTGGATGGAGGGAGTGGTGGATCTGATCCACCTTCTCCGGATCCGGCCGGACCTCGTCGGAGACGGGCCGACGGCTCACCGGAGTTGGTGGGGAGGCGACCGGAGGGAGCACCGGCGGCGGCGTGGCGGCGGCCGGCGACGGGGAGGCGGCGACGCGGTGGTCCACGGGGCCGGAGGCGGTGGAACGGCGGGAGGCAACCCATCGGAGTTGGTGGAGCGGCGGCCTTCGCGGCGGCTAGCGGCGCGGGGCCGCGCCGGTGGTCCGGCGGCGGGAGTCGGCGGCCGGGCCGAGGGACGGCAGCGGGGCGAGGCCGGCTAGCCGGGCGGCAATGGTTGGAGGCGGGCCGGGCGGCGGGAGGCGGTGCGCGGCCGTCGACGGAGTCGGCGGCCGGCGGAGGTGAGCTCGCCGACGGCGAGGGTGGCGTGGCGGCGGAGCAGCCGGAAGGTGCGGGCGACCGGGTGGCGGCGGCGTCGGGCCGGCGGGCCAGCCCCGGGCTCCGCGGCCCGCGTGGCGCGGTGGAGCTTGCTGGAGGGGTTCGACCGACGGGAGGCAGTCACATGGCGGTAGTGCTGAGGTGTCGACACAGGATTGGTCGGGCGACGTGGCTGGGCGGAGTGGACACGTCCGGCGCGATCTGGACGTGTCCAGCGGCGGTGGAGGAGCTCGGGACTAGGGTTTTTGCCCGAAAATGGACGTGGGAGGCTGTTTATATAGATTCTGGGAGCTAGGAAACTCCAAATGAGGAGCGGTTTTCGGCCACGTGATCATGATCCGACGACCGAGATGATGGAAGTGGTTGTGCTGGCTTTGTGGGCGTTGTGGAGGGGGTCTTGGGCCTTAAAGAAGAGGTACTTTTAGCCCAGTAGGTTAACCATTAGAGTACCAAACGAACTCCAAACGTGACGAAACACGACAGGCGGCCTACACGTACTAAAACAACAACGCACGACAAGTCTCGCGTCATTACGGGAACGTTACACGGACACACACGAAAGAAGGACTCGGGGATGCCACGGGCACGTGTGTGAGTGTCGGAACTTAAAACGGACAACAGGAAGAGACGAGTGAAACCGGGTGCAAGTGACAACACGAATGCAATGCAATGCACATGACAACATGACATGGATGAAATGCACACACGCACACGACAAAACGAATAAACCCGAAATGAAAGAAGAGCCCAGAATGGAATTGATGAAGTCAAAGTTTCATATAATGCCATAATTGGAAAGTGTTACATCTGGGGCATTACACCTCCCAGGGGCGTTAGTGGCTCCCACTGGGTTATTTGCAAGTATGTCATACCACACTTGTTTCTCTCAATGCATAACCCTGACCCATTTTGCGTAGCCAACTACTATAGCATACATCTATCTACTCCCACCGGCATAACCCTCATAAGAAGTTAGGGTCATGCTTGATGCAAATTTCAATGGTAAAGTAACAGAGGTACCAACCAAAGTGGTCACCACCTCTACATGATTCCGATGCATTGATAATAAGGTGCTATGAGGCATACATAAAAAGGTTTCTCGAACATGGTCAAAGGGCTGCTTGCCTTGTCCTTCCGAGTCTTCAAACCTTCTGGTCCATCTCCAAGTACTTCGTTTATTTCGTCAACTAACGATGGAAACAATCATAATAAGCAACACAACAAGGCAAAAATAAAAGTGCTCTAAAAATAGGAGTTGGACTTTTCTAGGATACCTCTGGTCATATGAAAGATGACCAAGGTGGTTTCATTGGAGTATGATCAATGGATGGTTTGTAACATTTCAATATGAGGTCATCAGGGGATTTATGGATTTGCAAGAAGTGTAGAGAAGAATTATTTTGAAAAATGGTCAGAGGCACCTATCTAAAAAGGAATGATTTTAGAAGCGGCTAGGAGTTGGTTTCACTTGATTTGGAGTTCAAATGAATTTCCTAGGATTTTGCAAAGTTGACAAATATGAAGAAATGGCTCATTATTTTGTGTGGAACAGAAAGTATTAGGAAAAATGTTCCAAAACTAAGTTTTGATGTTACAAGCATCTAGGAATTTGAACCATTGCATTTGGATCAACTTTGACCTCTTTGTGATTTTCTAAAGTTTATCACAGAAATAGAAAAATAGGATTTGATAAATATTTATGAAGAAAAAGTCTCTGGAAAAATGTGCATGTTGCACCAACAGGTAGATCATGATTTTATAAACTACTAGAAATTTGAATCATCAAATTTGGAATCCATTTGAATATTTGGGAGATTTTACAATTTATCTGGAAAAAGAAAAATAAAAGGGAAAGGGGGGGGGGGGCTATACCTATACTGCGTTTTGGGCGCAGTATAGCGCCGCAGCGCGCTGGGCCGGCCCATCAGCACGGCCATGCGTAGAGGGCCAGGCGATGTCGAAGGCGCCTTTGGGCCAGACGTCTTCACCGCACGGACGCGACTTCCACAGATGCCGCCTCCACTTATGAGCGGGCCCGGCCTCTGGGTCACTTACAAGTGGGCCTCGCCTGGCAGGCTTGTCTTCCTCCTCCTGCTCGAACAGAGGCGAGGCAGGGCCGAGCGCTCGCCGGCGTTGCCCCGTCGACTCGGGCCGTCCCCGGCGACGCCTCGGCCACCGAAATGACCAGTGCGGAGTGGCGCTTCCAGCCATGGGTAACACGCCTGCCGGGGAGGACCAGGTCAAGGAGAGGGCCGTCTGCGGCGGATGTGGCTGACGGTGAAGGTCGGCACGGCGCTCAGGCCCCCGAGGAGAGTAACAGGAGAGTGTGGAAGCTCCGTGGTGGCCATGGGGTTCGCCAAGTGGAGAAAGGAGGGGAGGAGGAGGCCTCATTCGCGGGGATTTGAGAGGAGGCCGGCGGCTCGGCTTCAGCCATGGAGGGGCAAGGAGGGCACGGGAAGGGCAGTGGGCAGGTCGGGGAGGTACACTAGAGGGAGAGGGGGCAAATGGAGCAGCGAGGAGGGTCTGGAACGGCCTTATGTAGCCGACCCGCGGCTCACCGTGGACGCGGCGCATGGGTGGCCGCGACAATGGCTCGGGAGGCCAAGAGAGAGGGCGAGGGGATGTCTACGGCATTCGTGGGAGTTGAGTAGGGCGCCAGGATGAGAGAGGAGGAGCGGGGAGGTGCCAGAGGGGCCATGCGTGGGAAGCCACTCACTGGAGCTTGCGGGCGGCCGGCGCGCGTGCGAGAGCAGGAGAAGGAGGGAGAAGGAGCAGGGGCCGACCAGCTAGGCGTGTCCAGGACGTTGAGGTGGTCCTGCTGGCGTGCGGGGGACAGCCGGGGTGGTCGGGGCATCAGGATGGGGGGCGGCTACAGTGCGCCAGAGCACTATAGCGCGCTCCAGAGCGCGACCATTGCATGCCATGGCATGCTGCTGGCGTCCCGCGCGTGGCCACTAGTGTCTAGGATGTAGAGGGAGTAGTAAAATATAGGGAAGAGACATTGGATACTCTGGATGAGCTCTTGTGAGAGGAGCGGGGTGAGAGGGAGAAGGAACATTGTAGTCCAGAGAGGTAAAATGAGGGTTTTCACCCCTCAATCATTGAGCTGTGGTCATGGGAGAGTTACTGGAGGTAGAAGGTGACTAGGAGATGCTGTGGTAAAAAGTTGAGCTCAAGGAGAATAGTGGAAGTAGTCAAAATGGTGATTTTTGAAAAGTGACAGAAGGTGTTTGATGAAAATTTGGGCAAGCAAATTAACTCCACTTGACATGAGACTTAACAGGATCAAATGGTGTATAGAAATAGGGTATTCCACCAAGTTTGAGATCATTTGAAGAGACTTGCCAATGTAACTTTTGTGAACCCTATAAATCAACAAAAATGGATTTTCCAAGATTAAGTTAAGCAAATCATCTCTCCTTGATGCACCACTTGGTTTAGTGTCATCATTTGGGGTTGTGAGCATGTCCACAAAATTTGAGGCCCCAAGTAAAAAGTTGGCAATCTAGAGTTGCTCAAATTTGGATCTGGTCAGAAAGGGTTTTGGGGCACTTAGATCAAGTTATTCTTCTCCAAAACTTGTGCCATTTGGTCTAGATGCTTAATTAGACCATTTTAGCATGTGCACCAAGTTTGAGAGCATTTGGACAAGTTTGGCGATGTAAAGTTGCTGAAACTTCAAAATGGACAGAAATGGTTTTGAGGGGATTAGATGATGTTTTTTTGATCTTTAAGGCATGAGGCTTTGTAAGATCATCAAATATGTCATATCTGACATGATAGAATTTCCCTGGAATTTTTAGAGAATATTTCCTTTGTAAATATTTCAAAAGCTTGAAATATCCAGAAAGGGTTTTTGAAGGATTTTTCCAATATTTTGAACATGACCATGTGTTGAAACTCTTATATATGGACAATATATGTCCTATGAGTTTCCCTGAATTTTGAAAAATATTTTTGAAACAGTTAAATAATTTTAACCTATTAAAGACCATTTCTGGCCTAAAGAAAAATCATTTAAATAAAATATAAAAATAACTTTTAAAATTTAATTTTGTGGTTTAAGGGAGTCGTATACCTAATAGGATTCAAATATACTTTTTGAAATATTTTTCACACCCCAAATAAGTTACTTGCAGTGCAATCCACAATTTTGGGGTTTTTGGAAAACTAAATTTAGAAATTACTATTTGGCCAAAAAAAATTGTATGAAAATACTATACTGTTCTATACACATGGTATGGTCATTGGGCAGAAGTTTGGAGCAAGGGGATGAAGTATAAGAGTGGGAGGATTTATTTGATTTTTAGAGCACTTGCAAACAGCAGACAAAAATCGAATCAAGCAAAGTCCAAAACACTCCAAAAGTTTTTGTTAAACCATATTTTATCATGATTATTGGCTTAAGTGTAGTGGCATGAAAATCAGGGTGTGACATCACCTCCATAACCGGGAAATATTTCCTTAGACCTCTAAGGATAATTTTGACCACTATCAAGTGATCTACTCCTAGATCAAAATTGTACTCCCTTTCTAGAACCTATGGCCGAGGCATAGGGAATGACTTTCATCCTCTCTCTATCTTTTGTTGTGGTCGGGCTTTAAGTCTTACTCAACTTCAAACTTTGCAACACAGGCAAGAACTCTTTCTTTGACTATTACATTTTGAACTAATTCAAAAACTTGTCAAGGTATGTACTCATTGAAAAAACTTATCAAGCGTCTTGATCTATCTCTATAGATCTTGATGCTCAATATGTAAGTAGCTTCGCTGAGGTCTTTCTTTGAAAAACTCCTTTCAAACACTCCTTTATGCTTTCCAGAAAATTCTACATCATTTCCGATCGACAATATGTCGATCTCAAGTACTTCTCAGAAAGGCCGTAGTGCTCCCACTCACTTTCTTGTAAATACAGGCTTCACCGCAGGTCTATATAAAAATCTATGCTTTTATCAACTTATCAAAGCGTATATTCCAACTCCGAGATGCTTGCACCAGTCCATAGATGGATCGCTGGAGCTTGCACATTTTGTCAGCACCTTTAGGATTGACAAAATCTTCTGGGTGCATCATATACAACTTTTATTTAATAAATCCATTAAAGAACGCAGTTTTGTTATCCATTTGCCAGATTTCATAAAATGCGGCTATTCCTAACATGATTCAGATAGACTTAAGCATCGCTACGAGTGAGAAAATCTCATCGTAGTCAACACCTTGAACTTGTCAAAAACCTTTCTCAACAAGTCGAGCTTTGTAGACAGCAACATTACCATCGGCGTCAGTCTTCCTATTATGGATCCATTTATTTTCAATGGCTTGCCGATCATCGGGCAAGTCAACCAAAGTCCACACTTTGTTCTCATACATGGATCCCATCTCAGATTTCATGGCCTCAAGCCATTTTGCGGAATCTGGGCTCATCATCGCTTCCTCATAGTTCGTAGGTTCATCATGGTCTAATAACATGACTTCCAGAACTGGGTTGCCGTACCACTCTGGTGCGGAACGCACTCTAGTTGACCTACGAGGTTCAGTAGTAACTAGATCCAAAGTTTCATGATCAGCATCATTAGCTTCCTCGCTAACTAGTGTAGGAATCGCAGGAACTAGTTTCTGTGATGTGCTACTTTCCAATTTGGGAGAAGTTACAGTTACCTCATCAAGTTCTACTTTCCTCCCACTCACTTCTTTCGAGAGAAACTCCTTCTCTAGAAAGGATCCATTCTTAGCAACGAATATCTTGCCTTCGGATCTGTGATAGAAGGTGTACCCAATAGTTTCCTTTGGGTATCCTATGAAGACACATTTCTCCGACATGGGTTCGAGCTTATCAGGTTGAAGCTTTATCACATAAGCATCGCAGCCCCAAACTTTAAGAAACAAGAACTTTGGTTTCTTGCCAAACCACAGTTCATAAGGCGTCGTCTCAACGGATTTAGATGGTGCCCTTATTTAACGTGAATGCACCTGTCTCTAATGCATAACCGAAAACGATAGTGGTAAATTGGTAAGAGACATCATAGGTCGCACCATATGTAATAAAGTACGGTTTATGACGTTCGGATACACCATTACGCTATGGTGTTCCGGGTGGCGTGAGTTGTGAAACTATTCCACATTGTTTCAAATGAAGACCAAACTCTTAACTCAAATATTCGCCTCCACGATCAGATCATAGAAACTTTATTTTCTTGTTACGATGATTCTCTACTTCACTCTGAAATTCTTTGAACTTTTCAAATGTTTAAGACTTGTGGTTCATTAAGTAGATATACCCATATCTGCTCAAATCATGAGTGAAGGCCAGAAAATAACGATACCTGCCGCAAGCCTTAACACTCATTGGTCTACATACATCAGTATGTATGATTTCCAACAAGTCAGTTGCTCGCTCCATTGTTCCGGAGAACGGAGTTTTAGTCATTTTACCCATGAGGCATGGTTCGCAAGCACCAAGTGATTCATAATCAAGTGATTCCAAAAGCCCATCAGCATGAAGTTTCTTCATGCGCTTTATACCAATATGACCTAAACGGCAGTGCCACAAATAAGTTACACTATCATTATCAACTTTGCATCATTTGGCTTCAATATTTTGAATATGTGTACTACTACGATCGAGATCCAACAAACTATTTTCATTGGGTGTATGACCATCGAAGGTTTTATTCATGTAAACAAAACAACAATTATTCTATGACTTTAAATGAATAACAGTATTGCAACAAACATGATTAAATCATATTTATGCTCAACGCAAATGCCAAATAACATTTATTTAGGTTCTACACTAATCCCGAAAGTATAGGGAGTGTGCGATGATGATCATATCAATCTTGGAACCACTTCCAACGCACATCGTCACTTCACTTTTAACTAGTCTCTGTTCATTCTGGAACTCTCGTTTAGAGTTACTAATTGTAGCAACTGAACCGGTATCAAATACCCAAGGGTTGCTATGAACACTAGTAAAGTACACATCAATAATCTGTATATCAAATATACCTTTGTTCACTTTGCCATCCTTCTTATCCGCCAAGTATCTAGGGCAGTTCCACTTCTAGTGACCATTTCCTTTGTAGTAGAAGCACTTAGTTTCAGGCTTGAGTTTAGCTTTTGGGTTCTTCACGGGAGTGACAACTTGCTTGTCATTCTTCTTGAAGTTCCTCTTCTATCCATTTTCCCTTTACTTGAAACAAGTGATCTTGTTAACCATCAACACATGATGCTCTTTCTTGATTTCTACCTTCACCGATTTCAGCATCGCGAAGAGCTCGGGAATTACTTTCGTCATCCCTTGCATATTATAGTTCATCACGAAGTTCTACTAACATGGTGATAGTGACTAGAGAACTTTGCCAATTACTATCTTATCTGGAAGATTAACTCCCACTTGATTCAATCAATTGTAGTACCCAGACAATCTGAGCACATGCTCACTGGTTGAGCTATTCTCCTCCATCTTGTAGGCAAAGTACTGTTAGAGGTCTTATACCTCTCGACACGGGCATGAGTATGAAATACTAATTTCAATTCTTGGAGCATCTCATATGCTTTGTGGCGTTCAAAACATTTTTGAAGTCCCGGTTATAAGCCGTAAAGCATGGCGCACTAAACTATCAAGTAGTCATCATCCTGAGCTTGTCAAACGTTCATAACGTCTGCATCTGCTCCTGCAATAGGTTTGTCACCTAGTGGTGCATCAAGGACATAATACTTCTGTGCAGCAATGAGGATAATCCTCAAATCACGGACCTAGTCCGCATCATTGCTACTAACATCTTTCAACTTAGTTTTCTCTAGGAACATATCAAAAACATAAGGGAGCTATAACGCGAGCTATTGATCTACAACATAATTTGCAAATACTATCAGTACTAAGTTCATGATAAATTAAAGTTCAATTAATCATATTACTTAAGAACTCCCACTTAGATAGACATCCCTCTAGTCATCTAAATGATCACGTGAACCAAATCAACTAAACCATGTCCGATCATCACGTGAGATGTTATAGTTTTCAGTGGTGAACATCTTATGTTGATCATATCTACTATATGATTCACGCTCGACCTTTCGGTCTCCAGTGTTCCAAGGCCATGTCTGTACATGCTAGGCTCATCAAGTTTAACCCGAGTATTCTGCATGTGCAAAACTGTCTTACACCCATTGTATTTGAACGTAGAGCTTATCACACCCGATCATCACGTGGTGTCTCGGCACGACGAACTTTCGCAACGGTGCTTACTCAGGGAGAACACTTGTACCTTGAAATTTTGTAAGGGATCATCTTATAATGCTACCCCCGTTCTAAGCAAAATAAGAAGCATAATAAGATAAACATCACATGCAATCAAAATAGGTGACATGATATGGCCACCAACATCTTGTGCTTTTGATCTCCATCTCCAAAGCATCATCATGATCTCCATCGTCACCGTCTAGACACCATGATCTTCATCGTAGCGTCGTGGTCGTCTCGCCAACTATAGCAACTACTACTATCGCTAACTCATAGTGATAAAGTAATGCAATTACATGGCCTTCGCAATTCATACAATAAAGAGACAATCATAAGGCTCCTGTCGGTTGCCGATAACTTTACAATACATGATCATCTCATACAATAACTTATAACTCATCACGTCTTGACCATATCACATCACAACATGCCCTGCAAAAACAAGTTAGACGTCCTCTACTTTGTTGTTGTAAGTTTTACATGGCTGCTACGGGCTTAGCAAGAACGTTCTTACCTACGCATACCAAACCACAACGATTTTTCATCAAGTATGTGCTGTTTTAGCCTTCAAAAGTACTGGGCGTAGCCAAACTCGATTCAACTAAAGTGAGAGAGACAGACACCCGCCGGTCACCTTTAAGCAACGAGCACTCGTAACGGTGAAACCAGTCTCGCGTAAGCGTACGCATAATGTCGGTCCGGGCCGCTTCATCTCACAATACCGCCGAATCGAAGTATGACATGCTGGTAAGCAGTATGACTAATATCGCCCACAACTCATTGTGTTCTACTCGTGTATATCATCTACGCATAGAACTAGCTCATGATGCCACTGTTGGGGAACGTAGTATTTCAAAAAAATTCCTACGATCACGCAAGATCTATCTACTAGAAGCATAACAACGAGCAGGGAGAGTGTGTCTACGTACCCTTGTAGACCGAAAGTGGAAGCGTCTAGTGACGCGGTTGATGTAGTCGAACGTCTTCGCGATTCAACCAATCCAAGCACCGAATGTATGTCACCTCCGCGTTCAGCACACGTTCATCTCGATGACGTCCCACGAGCTCTTGGTCCAGTTGAGCTCCACGGGAAAGTTTCGTCAGCACGACGGCGTGGTGACAGAGATGTTGAAGCTACCGGCGCAGGGCTTTGCCTAAGCACTGCAACGGTAGGATCGAGGTGTGTTTTTGTGGAGGGGGGCACCGCACACGGCTAAAACGATGTTTCTTGTGTGTCTTTGGGTGCCCCCTGCCCCCATATATAAAGGAGCAAGGGTGGAGGTCCGTCCAGCCCTCTAGGGCACGGCAGGAGTAGGTTTCCTACTCCTAGTAGGAGTAGGAATCCCTTTCCTATTCCTACTAGGAGTAGGAAAGGAAGAAGAAGAAGAGAACGAAGGAGAGGAGCGCCTCCCCCCCCACTCCTAGTCCAAGTAGGATTCCTTGGGGGGGGTGCGGCCAGCCCTAGTGGGCTGGCTCTCTCTTTTCCCTCATGGCCCACTATGGCCCATACTCCCCCGGGGGGGGTTCCGGTAACCCCTCCGGCACTCCGGCTTTATCCGATAACACCCGGAACACTTCCTGTGTTCGAATATAGTTGTCCAATATATCAATCTTTATGTCTCGGACATTCCGAGACTCCTCGTCATGTCCTTAATCTCATCCGGGACTCCGAACTTCCTTCGGTACATCAAAACTCATAAACTCATAATACAGATTGTCATCGAACATTAAGCGTGCGGACCCTACGGGTTCGAGAACTATGTAGACATGACCGAGACTCATCTCCGGTCAATAACCAATAGCGGAACCTGCATGCTCATATTGGCTCCTACATATTCTATGAAGATCTTTATCGGTCAAACCGCACAACAACATACGTCATTCCCTTTGTCATCTGTAAGTCTCTTTACTCATTTCATAATACATCATCTCGTGACTAACTCATTAGTCATTTGCTTGCAAGGTTTATTATGATATGTATTATCGAGAGGGCCTAGAGATACCTCTCCGACACTTGGAGTGACAAATTCTATTTTTGACCTATGCCAACACCACAAACACCTTTGTAGACACCTGTAGAGCATCTTTATAATCACCCAGTTACGTTATGACATTTGAGAGCACACAAGGTGTTCCTCCGGTATTCGGGAGTTGCATAATCTCATAGTCATAGGAACATGTATAAGTCATGAAGAAAGTAATAGTAGTAAAACTAAACGATCAAGTTGCTAAGCTAACGGATGGGTCTTGTCCATCACATCATTCTCCTAATGATGTGATCCCATTGAGCAAATAACAACTCATGTCTATGGCTAGGAAACATAACCATCTTTGATTAACAAGCTAGTCAAGTAGAGGCATAATAGGGACATTATGTTTTGTCTATGTATTCACACATGTACTATGTTTCCGGTTAATACAATTCTAGCATGAATAATAAACATTTATCATGATATAAGGAAATAAATAATAACTTTATTATTGCCTCCAGGTCATATTTCCTTCATGCCTCTGCTCTGTAAACCATGAAAAAAGGCGTGTAACCCGTAGATCTGTGGGGTGTGGTATTGATGCTCCATAACACAGAAGGTAACTCGTCCACCCAACAACCCAGCGTCCTCTGCAGGGGAACCATAAGCCGGGGCTTGATACCTCTCAGGATCTCTTGATTGGCTCTCTCAGCTTGACCATTAGATTGGGGATGAGCCACTGATGACACATCAAGCCAGATATGCTCACGTTGACAAAAGTTTTTCATAGCACCCTTGGAAAAATTAGTGCCATTATCAGTTATAATGTTGTGTGAAAAACCAAACCGGAAAATCACCTTCTTGATGAATTGAACCGCCGTGGCTGCATCACACTTACTGACTGGCTCCGCTTCCACCCACTTGGTGAACTTATCAACCGCCACCAAAAGGTGGGTCTTCTTATCCTTGGATCTCTTAAAGGGCCCAACCATATCCAGCCCCCAAGATGCAAACGGCCAAATGATTGGAATCATCCTCAATTCTTGAACCGGTACATGAGCACGCCATGAGAATTTTTGACAGCCATCACACCTTTTGACCAAGTCTTCAGCATCAGCATGAGCCGTCAGCCAATAGAAGCGGTGACGAAAAGCTTTTGTTACCAAGGACTTTGAACCGGCGTGGTGACCATAATCTCCTTCATGGATCTCACGTAAAATCTCACGGCCTTCTTCAGGAGATACGCAATGCTGAAACGCCCCTCTTACAGTGCAATGATGCAATTCTCCATTGATGATAGTCATTGACTTGGACCACCGAATTATCTGCCTGGCCAAAGTTTCATCCTCCGGTAACTCGTCCTGGTTCATGTACGCCAAAGATGGAACTGTCCAATCTGGGATAACATGAAGAGCCGCCACTAACTGAGCCTCTGGATCAGGAACAGCCAAATCCTCCTTTGTAGTTGGTACAATGACTCAGTCTCTCCGGTAGATGACTCATCCTCAGAGCAAACGACGGTCTCTCCACCAGACACTGATCTATCCTCAGATTCCGCTCTGTGGATAACTCCCACGAAGGCACGCTTCATGGCAGGCTGAACCCGGGCAGGTCTTGCACGCTGATCCGTTTCGACGATGTCGGTGCAGATGTCCGGCTCAGGGCCCGGTTCGCCGATCTTGCCAATGAAAACGTGAATGCCGCCGAAGGGGACCCGGTACGTGTACTCAATTGAGCCGCCTCGGGGCCCCAGCCTGCGTTGTCGTTGTAGAGCTTGCCGCGACGACTCTTAGTCATCCGGCCCACCACGTATCCCTTGAGCCCTTCGAAGCCGCCCTCTAAGAACTCGAAACCATCGTGCGATAGCCCCACGGTGGGCGCCAACTGTCATGGTTTTGTCACGGCAGATGTACTAGTGTGAGGACTTAGTCGTGGAGCCATCACGACGGGTTAGCTTAAAGGGCTTAAAGCGGGTCAAAGGACGCAAGGAATCTATACTAGTTCGGCCCCTTGCGGTGAATGTAAAGGCCTACTCTAGTTGGTGTGAAATTGCTAGGGTTTCGATGACCAGGGAGCGAATCCGCTTGACATGGCTCTCAAGTTGTTGTCTGTCATCCCTGAACCGCCGCCGGGTCGTCCCTTTATATACACAGGTGGATGCCCGCCGGTTTACAGAATCCCGAGGCCGGCTCATAAACGTGACCGGCTCGGTTTCTATCCTTTCCTATCTTACAACACAAGTTATAGACCTTATGGCAGTTTATGTCTACGGGCCCTAATCCACCTTTGGGCCCTGGGCATTGAGATCTCTATAGTAAAGCGCCATACTCCTTCTCTTCATGGGCTTCAATATGGATAACTCATTATAGGTATAACGCAGCCCGTCCTGGGCGGCTTATACTCAGTAGTTATATCCCGAACAGTATCCATTTTCCACATTTCCATCATTAATCCACCAAAGCAAGAGTACGGTTTTAGGCCTCGCGGTGGCCTGAACCTGGGTAAAAACTGCTCGTGTGCTCCCCGACGCGCTTCTCGGCGCTACTCCGCTCTTTGTGCAACCTGCTCGTCCCCTTGCCGAACCAAAAGGGACCTCTGTCCCATAGGTGGCCGTGGTTACACCCATACATCGTTGGCGCGCCAGGTAGGGGGATCACCTGCGCAACCCTTAGAGCATCAACAACGCGTCATCTTCAACGCTAGCTTCGTCTTCTTTGGCACCATCAATCACGACGCCCAAGAAGAAGTCCGGCGCTACGGCTATCGGATTCAGGAATCCGCAAAACTCTACTAGGTTTGAACTCTGGGGTGCATGCGAAGAACTCAACCTCGCATATCTACCTGCTCGCCATCTCACGAACTAGCACGATAAACGGCAATGTAAAGGAGACACGAGGCAGTTTATCCTGGATCAGGCCACCTAGCGGTGAGTGGCCCTACTCCAGCAGTGTGGCGGATTAGCCTCGAGATGGGCTATAGATGAGCTAGTACAATGGGCGAACAACTTCCGAAGGAGAGGTTTTCTTGGGCTCGGATGAGCTGGTGAACTTGTCAGGGTGGAATGGATGCGATCTGATCCGACTCTCTCTCTCCACCTTGCTTCGTGGTAGCTTTCCTACTTATATTGTGGCCTTGGTTCTCTTCCCCCAAAATTTTGGCGCGAAGGGATCCCACAACGGCCAAATTTGAAGGGAGACAGCTAGTACATCTTATCTTGACTAAAGGTGGTCTTCTCCTACAAAGCCTTTGATCCTGACGCCATGGTGGGCTCGGTGATGACCTCCATCCTGCCGTCCTGGCGGTCTTGGTCTTGTTGCACTGGAATGGAAACCTTTGGCAGTTTCCTTGGGACT
This sequence comes from Secale cereale, assembly GCA_902687465.1. NCBI lineage: Eukaryota > Viridiplantae > Streptophyta > Magnoliopsida > Poales > Poaceae > Secale > Secale cereale. The sequence continues at coordinate 332,556,611 of LR738712.1, forward strand.
CTGCGCCTGAGCCCATTTCCTTAGCACCACAGAGGAAACTGCTGTAATGTGCCCACTGGTGCACACATGGCCTTGGTCGTCAACGCTTGCGTCATGCAAACCTCGCGATGTGGGGGGTTGCATAGAATTCTCCGTTCCTCGGGAGCCAGCCAGACGAGTCTGCCCCTTACGGAGGTCTTGGTGTCGTCCCCCCTGTGAGGCTTGGCCCCTCGCGAGTGTCTTGAGTGTCGATGCTGAAGATGGGTTGTACCAGGCCTGAAAAGGAGCCACGTCGTGGTTCGCTGGCAGGCAAGTCTAGGTACCATGTTTCCCATAATAGCCCCCGGGCCCAAGGCGTGCTCGGACTTGGCTTCGAGGTGAAGCGAAAGGGCAAGGGCGAAGCGCTACGGGCCCCAATCGCCTGCGGACCAGGTTGACGCGTGGCGCTCGGATTGGACATGGGCGTCTCTACTTCCCCATGTTGCCTTGGCAACAGTTTGACTTTACTGGAGCCAGCTGCATGCAGAAAAAAGGTCATCATTATCAGTGATCGTGGGGGCTGACGGTTTGCCTTCCTCCTGCCATAAATTGGGAGGGGCAGAGTCCCCTCCGCTCATATGCGTCTCCCCACTGCTTGCTTCTTCTTGCTTCACCACCTTCACACCGTGTTCATGGCACCGATTTGGAGGTTCGCCGCGGTGGAGAAAGGCACAGCCCCTGCGGAGGGGCCCTGACCACTCTCGCCGATGAAGAGGCCTGGCTGCTCCAGTGACGCCGCCGGAGGCCTTGAAGTGACACGGCCTTTGCTAGAACGGCCGCCATCGGGCTTCCCGATCCCCTTGTATGCGCAAGGCCAAGGGCGAGAGGGCGACGCCCGCCTTCGCCTTAGAGGTGAGTTCGGAGGACCTGCACGGCCGAGCGGCTGGTCTGCAACGGCACCCATGTCGAGGGTACTTCTCGGGAGTTTGTGGTGTGGACGGTGATGCCACCGCATTCCTGGATCCGGCTCCCGAGGTTCATCGTGGAACTGATGCCGCCAAGGGGTCCTGCTAAGCTGTGGTAGCAGCACGCTGGGTGCTGCAGGTAGGCTTCCGAGGCAGAGGTCGAGGTCGTCCCCCAGCCGGCGTCTTCATGACTTGAGGACAGGGCGAAATTGCCCGTGCCTGCCGTCCTGTAGGACCTTTTGTCATTAACTTCGATTTCGATGGAGCCTCCACGCTCGTCTTCAAGATCTTCGATGAAGACGGCCAACGCCTTGAGTGCTGCCCCGGGAGGAGCGGCCTGCATGACATGGCTGCGGGCACTGAACTTTCATTTGGCCTCGTCAGCGACTCCTCCTCCAGAAGTGAATCGCCAGAGCTCAGCGACGATCCTGCGACCAGCGATGATGATAGCTACGAGCCCCCGAGCTCTCGCCGAGCGCGTAGCAGGGCGCGAGCATCCGTCTGGCGCTGCCGATGACGTTCTTGGCCATGCTCTCCTCATGTTCCTTCTTTTGTTCCCTGCTAGGAATCATGTCGAGCCCCGTGGGGGCATGTAAAAATTGAAATGCTTTCGCTTTAATGTATTCACTTTTTGCTTAATGTTGCGATCGCACATCTCGCTCGGGCACCTCCCCTTTTTTCGTTCTCGAGATAGCTTGATGCTCTACGCTGACAGGATCGCCAGTCCCCAGGCGGGTTTCAGCCGTCGCTAGTATGCCAGGTCGCGATGTCATGGTCAAGGCCAGGAGGTGAGCGGCTTGAGGTCCGGTAAGAGCCCTCGAGGCGATATGCTCGAGAGGTCCCCTTTAGCGCGCAAGGAGCTTCCTAGAGGCTGAAAAAAGGAAGACGATGTCGCCCAAGCGGGGCTACGAGAGAAAAGAAGAGAATCATCTGGCCGTCAGGTCTTAGCCGATGCGCTAGGGTGACTTATCATGCTGTGGATCCTTGTGCAGGGGGTTGTCCGTGTCCTTGCAATTGTGTTCCTAGGATGGGCCCGTACTGGTATCTCCCCCTTTAGCTCACATGGGTGCTCTACGCCCTCAGGTCCCGGTCCTCGAGCGAGGCTCAACCGCTGCTGGTATGCTAGGTCACGATGTCGTAGTCAAGGCCAGAGGGTGAGGGCTCGAGAGCTAGTAGGAGCTCCTGGGACGCGATGCTCAGGAGCACCCCATTTAGCGTGCAAGCTGGTTGCGTCAGGGGGAGTGGCATGCGGGGCCACTCCTAGTTCGGATTGGAGGTTCTAGCGAATCAATCTAGAAAAGAAGTCATAGTGCACGGCAGCGCTTGCTCTGCTGTCATTGGTCTTTCCGTAAGAATGCGAAGGGACCGAGGACACGACGAGGTGATGTGAGCAAGGATGGTCGTGAGCCAGAGCTCAGTCTCTCAGATTGTTTGGCGCAGCAGGGACGGACCCAAGCACAGGCACCGTGCCGATTATCTCTTGGAATGAGCACTTGCATGTCAGCAACGAGCAGGGGGCACGAGTGGTGCCAGGGCACCGGTGATAACCACAAGATAACCCAGGAAAAAGGCAAGTTCTGATAGATGCGTAAATGATACATGCCGTAGGGACGGACCCACATGGTCTGGGGATGATGCAGCCGGAGGGGCGCCCCCTACTGAATTCAAACGAGAAGACAAGACATGCCGCAGGGATGGGATGATGCAGCCCGAGGGGCGCCCCCAACTGATCAAAACAAAAAAATGTCACCTAGCACCATTGCTGGAGAAGTGTTGGAGTAGCTGGAGACGCGTTCTGCGAAGTTGCTTCTCATGAGCCGCCTATCTTCGGGACCTCGCGAGGCTCCTGAGGTTCCGGGAGCTCGCGGAGGACCAGTGCCCCCTCCGCTAGGATCTCCTAATGCTTGGCCTCGTGAGCTTCCAGGACGTCCCGCATGTGGCGCTAGTGCAGGACAGCTTGGTTCAGCAAGCCGAAAGGCATGCGAACATAGCTGTGAGGAGGGCCCTCGCACCAGCCCACTTGGGAAGGCCAGTAGAGGTCCTGAGACGCGACTCTGTTGAGCCCCGGGACATTGACGCAGACGCGCAGCTTGCCGCCAGAGCCTGGGACGGTTGCTGCACTTGGTGGTGTGGGGCGACTCTCGCCTCGCATTGCTCTTGGTACCTGTAGGTCTTCGATGATCTGGGTGATGAACTCCTGAGCATCCGGCGCCTTAGGCCTTGTGCTCTCTTTGCGGAAACATGTGCTGAAGCATGCCTCCAGATGATGCTTGAGCGCCTCCCTCGTGGCATTGGCTAGGTCAGAGGCCCTCCAGAGGAGAGCCCTCGACCCAGCCTAAGAGGGGTGGTGGGCGCGCCTTCCTATGCGAGGGAGGAAGACGCCCCGTTCATGGGTGCAAATCCTGAGGTGCTGTCATCGGGTGTTGCTTCCTCGTGTGGCTTCAGGGTGAGCAGCTGCTACTTCTTCTACTTTGGGACGGCTTCAGGAGGGTAGGCAAAGCCCTCGGCATCTGAGTGCTACACTGTCGCAGCTTGGTAGGTGCGTTCAAGAGCGCACACTGCATCCTACTCATTACAGGTAACCACGATGATGCCGCCGCTTCCCGGCATCTTGAGGACATTGTAGACGTGGTGGGTTGCCGCCATGAACTTGGCCATGGCCCGAGGATGGCATTGTACGGGGAGCCGGATGTGGGAAACGTCGAAGTCGATGAGCTCCATGCGGTAGTTCTTACGGTCGCTGAAGGTGACGGGAAGGTGGATCTGCCCTATTGGTGTTGTCGAGCCATCGGTCACTCCGGAGAAAGGCTTGGTGGGCTAGAGCTGGTCGTATGGCACCTGGAGCGTGTCGAAAGTCTTAACGGAGAGGACGTTGAGCCCTGCTCCACCGTCGATGAGGGTCTTTGTGACGAGCACCTTGCTGATGGTAGCTGAGTAGAGCAAAGGGAAGGCGCCGGCCGCAGCCGCGCACTTGAGCTGGTCAGTGGTGTCGAAGGTGATGGCACACTTCGACCATCTGAGAGGATGCGTTATCTCGAGCTCGAGGAGGACTGCATTCACCTCTCGGTCAAACTGCTTGAAGACGCGATGAGATGCCGGGGCTTGAGCGCCTCCCAGGATGCATGCCACGATGTGCGGCTCCTGAAAGCCCCGAGCCCCTTCATCTTGGTGTTGGTCATCGTTCCTTCACGGTGACGGTGGCAGAGGAGGAAGGGCTACAATCTTTCAGGGGTGATCCTCATGCGGCTGGTCCCTCCAGTGATCCGCACGAGGCTGGTCTCGCCATGGGACCTCACGAGGCTGGCCCTGCTAGTGATCCTTGTCACAGCCCTAGCTTCCCCTGTTGTCTTTGCTTGATCTTCATGTCACCATGTTTATTTTCAAAGGAAACCTGAAATGGGGATGACTAAACCCTAGCACCAAATCAAAGCAATTAGGTTTAACCTAAAAATATTTTCAATAAACCCAAAAATGCCTTCTTTAATGTTTGATAATTTTGGTAAGGGTTTTGGTCAAAACCAAAAATATTGAACATTTTTGGGGAATTGTTTGGGCTTTGATTTAAACCACTAATGTATTTGAGTTGGAGCAAATAAATCCTATAAATATTTTTATTGCCCCAATAATTTTGAGACTTCTTGTGGAGCTCTAGAATAAATCTTTTACATCCACAAAAGTTTCCAGAAGCTGCAAAAATAATTTGGTTAGTAAACCAAATTCAAAACAAAAGCAAAAATAGAAAATAGAAACAAAATGAGAAAAGCAGAGAGAGAGAGAGTAACTTACCTGGCGCTTACCAGTAGCAGAGGCGGCCCGGCTCCTGTTGGCCCAGCACACCAGCTACTCCTGTCGTCTCCCTCCCATTGCCCCAAAGCTGCTTCTGTCGCCGTGAGAGAGCGCTAGGCCTCCACCTCCTCCCTGCCTGCTTCCCTCCCCGATGCCCTGGACGAGTGCCACGCGACGCCCTCGACCCCATGCACCTCACCTCTCTCTCCCTGGAACCCATCCCCCCTCCTCTGCTCTCTCTCCCTCACGTCGCCGAGCACACCCGAGACCGTCGGTCGCCATACCCGTGGCCATCGGCTACCCCTCGCCCTTCCGTGGAGCTCAGAAGCACCACCGCGTCCTCCTCGTCCTCTCCACAGAGCTATAGGACACCGGAAGGCTTTGCTTCATCGTCACCACGCTCGTCTTCAACCTCCGGCCGCCGGCGACCTCGCCGTCGATTCGCGACGTCCGCCGCCTCCCGAGCTCGCTGAAGCCACCGCTGCACTCGCCGTGAGCTCCTCTTCCTTCTCCCCCTAGCCACGTCACTCGAGCTGCCCCCTAACCCCGTTGGCCATCACGGCGAGGAGCTCGGCTTCGTCGGCCATGTCGCCGTCGTGGCCACAAACGCGTAAGCTCGAAACCGAGGGCGTCACCATGCTCAGCACATCACCAGGAGGTCGTAGCACCTCTCTACGCCTCCTCCCATGCACCACATCGTCGTCCTCGCCGATGCTCGAACTCCGGCCACCGCCTCGCTCGTCGTCGGCACCTTTCCCGGCCACCCCGTGGCCTCCTGTGTGGCTAGCTAGATGCGGGCGTGTGCGGGCTAACTTCTGGTGGTCTTCACGCGTCCTCCAGCCGCCTGTAGCGCGAGCCCGAGCAACTCCGGCGAGCCTCCGCCGTTGTTTTGGTCGCCGCCGGCCAGTCTCCGGCGACTGCCAACGTGTCCACATAGTTAGGGGCTAATTACGCCACTAATCACCCCTAGAGCCACCGACAGTGGGCCCAGTCCCTGGTCAACCCCTAGTCAGCACAGGGTTTGACCGGGATTAGTCCATGTGACACTGACAGGTGGGTCCCACCGGCCAGGTTTGACCTGGACCGGTCAGTTGACCTGCTGACCTCAGCATGGCGCAGTGCTGACGCAGTAACTATTTTCTGTGATTTAAAATAAATCAGAAATGATTTATTTATTTCACAAAATAGCTAAAACTTCTAAAAATCACAGAAAATAAACTATAACTCCAATGAAAATAATTTATATATGAAAAACAATCAGAAAAATTCAAGGAATCTGTTTACGGCATTTCCATGCATGTTTGAACAACCTAAGGTTGCTGTATATGACAATTTGCGTAATTGGCATATTAATAATCACATATGAAGTTTGAATTTGAACCCTTGGTTCAAATCAACCTCATTTAATATTGTTGCTAGTTGCATTATCTCAATCAACATCATATTGCCATGTCATGATCATGCATCATATTGTCCCATTGCATTGATTGTGTTCCTTCTCTATTTGCCGGTTTTGTCCCTTCTCATTAGACGGTGTTCCGACGATGAGTTCGATGACACCGATGAAGAGCTATACTATCTCCAGAAGTGCCAGGCAAGCAAACCCCCATTGAGCATTCCGATACAATCCCACTCTCTCACTCCTGCTCTCCTTTACTGCATTAGGACAACAACGATTGAACTGCTATTTGCTGCGGTAGCTGAACTCCTTCCCTCTGCATGACATGTCATTGCCACAGTAAATAGTTGAAACCCACTAGGATGAGTAGGAGTTGTTTGAGCCATGTTGTGTCTACTCATTCATGCTTTCTGGTTATGCCTGCTATTGCTTAGAGTTGTGTCACGTCTGATTCATCGGGGATGATTTGGGAAGTTATGAACATGTCCTACTGTTGAGAGCTTAGTGTGCCCCTCTCGACTTATTAATCAACTCGATCTATGTCCAGGAGTTACAACTAGTTTCTGGTGTTTGTAGGTAGTGCTAGTAGTCTACCAAGTGGCACACGGTACATGTGGGCTTGGGACAGACTAGGCACCATGGCACAGTGTACCAAGCGTAGATCCATCCGTCGAGGTGGGCTTGGGAACCCTGCGCACAATGTTTGGGGCCGTGAGCGACACCCCGGCCGGATCTCCTTACGGATGGAACCCGAATAGGCGATAAACCTGGACTAGAGTCTTGTGTGGTTAGTCAGGTCATGACCGACACCCTCGCCAGGCTTCCGCTTGAAGGTTGCCGAGATACACGACGTGTACATGGCGGTAAGTGGCGAGAGCATGTGTGAAGAAGTACACCCCTGTAGGGTTATCGTGATCAATTCGAATAGCCGGGTCCGCGGTTATGGACTTCTTAGATGCTTACGTGGTACATAGACAAGTGAAAGTGGATACTCTAAAATGCTCAAGACAAGTGTGAGTGCTATGGATGGCCTTCTCGTAGGGAGACGAGAGCGGATCCATAGTGGTGTATTGTTTGGTGAATATGTGGACTCGTGTGCACTACCTCAAAAGAGTTACTTGCAGTTGTAGTTCGGGATAGCCACCGAGTCAAAGCTGGCTTGCTGCAGTCAAACTCCACCAACCCTTTGTTGATACTGTTGCATATGTAGCTAGTTTTGATGTAAGACTTGCTGAGTACCTTTGTACTCACGTTTGCTTAATTTATGTTTTTGCGGAGAGACTTCAGTATCACTAGTGGTTCCGCCTGGACTTCGACGTTTAGCTTGTTACCTCAGCTACGATCTTGTACCCTCGGGAGGGTCTTGTAGATAGTAAGGCTTCTCAGCCTTTTTCTTTTGTAGTTGTCTGTACTCAGACATGTTATGCTTCCGTTGCCTGTATGCTCTGTATGTTGGGTCATGTGACCCCTCTTTGTAACAAATGCTATGATGGCTCTTCTGGGCCTTTATCTATATGAGTTGTTGAGTATTTTGTGATGCCATGTTGTACCTCACATACTTGCATGTTATGCGTACGTGTAATGTGTATTTCTATTTGTGGGATCCGACACCTAGTTGTTTACCCTTGGTAGCCTATCTTACACGGAAATGTCTCCTAGTGCTTCCACTGAGCCTTGGTAGCTTGCTACTGCTACGGAACACAGGCTGGCCGGCATTTGTCCTTCTTCGTTCCTGTGTCTGTCCCTTGGGGGAAATGTCACGCGTTGTTCCTTTAAGTCCTTGTAGCTTGCTACGACTTGGGTTCGTACGTTGATGACCGACATGTTCGTTGTTGGGTCATGTATGCCTGTCTCTGTAATTTAGCGACACTTTTGGTTTATAACTAGTCATGTCGGCCTAGGTTCTCTGTTATATGGATGCTAGCAACACTATCATATACGTGAGCCAAAATACGCAAAAGGTCTCGGGCCAGGTAAGGTGGCACCCGTGGGGATACCGTGCGTGAGGCCGCAAAGTGATATGATGTGTTACATGCTAGATCGATGTGACTTAGGATCGGGGTACCGACAGCTTTGGTATCAGAGCCTGACTGCCTGTAGGATTACCAAGCCAAACTGGTCGCAGTTGTGTATAGAAACTCTTTAGTTATATTAAGGGAATTGATTATGGAAGGGAACGTAAGGCTCTTTTTACTACTTTACCTTATGCCTTTCTTATCTGAGTCATCCACTTCTCTTCTACGGGGTTAAGGAACTAGGCTTTCTCTTCTGTTTATCAGGATCACGTTAATGGTGGATTCAACTCTCAGCTCAGTTTCTAGTACTTCCCTGTGTTAACAGTTGGTCTTGGAACCTTGATTTTGTGATGTTGAGTGGCTATGCCACCTTTTTGCAGGATCTTTCAAAATCTTTTTGAGCATTTACAGCCGTTATGCTGTCCGAGTCATCCCAGGTTTCTAAACAATCTGATGCATTTGCAAACTTTCCTCCTAGTCCTTAATGTCCTTTTAGGCCAGATTAACCACACTAGTCGGTGTGTTGCGGTACTCAGTTGCCTCGACATATATGTTGGAGCTATTATTATGACCCTAGGTGTTTTAGGGAGTCACCTAGTAATCTAGCCATGTTTTATTTTCCTAGTGTGATGTATTCTGGCCGTCATTCTTGAAAGCATCCCGTGATGCCACTTAGTTAGTAGGCATTCTAATCATGGGTTCTTGAACTCGAGATTCACCCTACTTGCTTCATGTTGATAGTGTTTGCTAGTTCCTTTAGGATTTTAGTAACCTTGTGACAGTCCTCAAGGTCTGTGGTGAATCATTCTTCCAATACCATGAACCGTTATGGCAGAAGTTCTTTTGAACCAAAGGATCACAACCAGAGTGCTCTTGATGAGTTCTCCATTCCACATTGTGACTCTGCCTATTCTACCTTTCTGCATGGGTTATCCGGAAGAAATATGTTGAACTCGTTCGACATGCTAGTCTATGCATCCATAACTCAGAAAGTTATATGTTCCTTTGAGTTGTCCCTTTTTAGTCGTATTATGATCTTGTCTATCAGTTGATAGTCAGGAGTAGTTGTGCATTCGTGTTCATCGATGCCTTTTACTCTTGTGGTCCGTCAAGCCATTCTATTCTGGAATGACTAGGAGAAATAAACTCCAGTACCTTATCCATATCTAGGATTGGGTCAAAGCAGTTGTACTCCGCAGATCAAAATGACATTCCAACTTTTATTCTGTTCTAACTTGGAGTATTACCATCTTTATATCAAGAATGTCATGGGAATTGCACACCATCCTATGAACTCTTGATACAGTGATACTTCTCGCCCTCATTATTTATTTCTCGGTCCCCGTGTTATTGTAACTGGAACGCCGACAAGTGAATCATGATGTGTGAATCAATACCCCTAGCAACCTCGTTGCTTGGTGGTTAAAGGACAACAATTTCATTCTTAGTGTGTTGGTTACTAAATCACCATTCTAAGATTGATCGTGCTATCTAGTCCATTTTTCTGGTGCACTCTTTGATCAATGAGTTAGGATTGCATAAAGCCCTCACTCTTGTGATCATATCATCTTGCCCTGAAAAGAAAGATTGTTTGCGAGCTTAGTAACATATTGGTGCTTTATGATTTTCCGAATATCTTCTCGGAAGTATCACCAGGTTGTCACCTGACCGCTATGTTGAGCTCGTGATCAAGTTGGTATTCTTGTAAACCATCCTTTCTCCAAGAATCTGTGTCAGATACCCTGAGCAAGTTGGTTAAGCTAAACAACAACTTGGAGGGTTGGAAGATAAAAGCTTAATCCACATAGCTCACTCCAAAGGGATATCATGTGTGTGTATTGAAGATAGATGATATCTTCTTCAATTGATCTCCGTGATCATTTGTGGATCTATTGTATTGTCCAGACTTTGATTTGAGTATGGGTTATTGCCAAGTCAAATCAAAACCAATGATATTCGTAACATTGTCTTACTCGTGGTTGATTCCTCGAGCATACACCGTTATATCTCTTGGACTGACCAATGCTATCACCGTGTTCACTTAATTGTGGAATTCCACCTATATGGAAACCTGGATGAGTTATTGTTGAGCCCATCGACAACATCCCTATCCTCTCCATGATTTTGTTGGACATTAAGCTAGTGTTGGAAACTTTGTAAGCAATGCCTTCGTGTTCCGTCATGAAGTTTATGTTTGGATGAGGGAAGTGATTTTCCATAATTCACGTGTAATTGATGAAAGTTGCCGCCGTGAGTTCGAGAAAGATTGTTTTGGTTTCCCATGGAATCATCCCAAGTCAGTCACGCATGTGCGAATATATACTGTGGTTTGGTAGATTAATTACCTCCACTCCATACGTATTCCTAGCACGCCAAGCCACTAGTTGATTTGTTCAAGGAAAAGAAGTTCCTTCTTAAGAGCATGCCTTATGCAAGGACTTCATTATCCTTGATGATGGTTCCCCACCTGAACCTGGCAGTGTTTTATCGTAAGACTTCTACGTGGTCATGCTTGTCTTGGACAACGTGTTCACATGTATGTTGCAGAACTAGCTCATGTTTTGGAGCTTGCTATTGTAGTTCATCTCCTGAGAATCTCGCAACGTCATCTCGTCGACTTGTGTTGCAACCTTTCTTTTCTAGACATGTTGTCTGAAAAATCCTGTTACCAACCAGATCTGAATCTCAGGCAGATATGATGGTTGGAACATTTCCAAGATCTATGATGTAGGTCCCGACGAGGTTGATGTTCTGGCCGACACACCTAGGCGGAAGATCTATTATTGTAGTATCTTGAATAAGCAATTCGACCATCTTCTCCATGAGGATTTGGTATGACTTATTCCACAAGTTGTTCCTTATAGATTTTTGTGCTCCCGAAGTCCGACCTTTACTTGATGGCCATGTTGATGCTTTTAAGCATTGATCGTGGTACCTAGTACACCAAGGAGAACATTAGAAATGGAGAGCTAAATGTCTCTCGGTCGATCATCCGGATTTGTTTCTTGGCATTGCTAAGGAAAAAATCTAAGAAAGTGATGTCCTCCTTTGCATCTGCATCCTCCATCACCGTTCATCATGGTAGTATGATGTGTTGCCAGGATCCTCGGCATGGATGTTGGTAAAACCTTGATGAATACGGAAATGCTTAAGTTCTTGAGAGCACGCTCAGTCACTGGGTTATATCCTCGGTATCAATTGGAATGTGCCCTCCATTGCCGAGTTGTCCTATAACTCTAGTTTCCTCTCCAAACTGAGTATGCCATTCTTTCGAATTCATTCGCACGGTCGATTGTGATTTTCCTTAGGCTGGTATAGAGAGTTTCAATGATCTCTATATCAAAGGTAATTCTTTTTGCCACTTAAGGGAGTAATCCTACGAGTCACCTTCTCCAGGTGCCCCGTCTGGTGACATCAATCACCATCTTCTTAGGTGTGGAATTATTGCCTACCAAGTGAATCATCATCATTTGTTTCACTGCATCCCTCTGGATGTGTGTTCTGTGTCTCAGCTCAAGAGGTGTTCTTACGTCTCACTCCATGAGTTGATCTTGAGTTGCTCGGTCTTTGTGAAGATCGAATTCTATAGGGTTTCCATCTCTTCTGTCATCATTGTTGGGTGAAGATCACGAAAGCAAACATGCCAAGATCAACATGATGCAATGAATCAGCAAGTTCGAGGAGGACAGTTGAATCGAGAAGATTCTGATGGCTATGTGTCCCCTCTGTCTTCTTACCTCATGTCTTGAATCTTGGGATGAGATTCTTGTTTAGTGGGGGTGAGTTGTCACAGCCCTAGCTTCCCCTGTTGTCTTTGCTTGATCTTCATGTCATCATGTTTATTTTCAAAGGAAACCTGAAATGGGGATGACTAAACCCTAGCACCAAATCAAAGCAATTAGGTTTAACCTAAAAATATTTTCAATAAACCCAAAAATGCCTTCTTTAATGTTTGATAATTTTGGTAAGGGTTTTGGTCCAAACCAAAAATATTGAAATTTTTTGGGGAATTGTTTGGGCTTTGATTTAAACCACTAATATATTTGAGTTGGAGCAAATAAATCCTATAAATATTTTTATTGCCCCAATAATTCTGAGACTTATTGTGGAGCTCTAGAATAAATCTTTTACATCCACAAAAGTTTCCAGAAGCTGCAAAAATAATTTGGTTAGTAAACCAAATTCAAACCAAAAGCAAAAATAGAAAACTGAAACAAAATGAGAAAAGCGGAGAGAGAGAGTAACTTACCTGGCGCTTACCAGTAGCAGAGGCGGCCTAGCTCCTGTTGGCCCAGCCCACCACCTACTCCTGTCGTCTTCCTCCCCTCGCCCCAAAGCTACTGCTGTCGCCGTGAGAGAGCGCCAGGCCTCCACCTCCTCCCTGCCTGCTTCCCTCCTCGACGCCCTGGACGAGTGCCACGCGACGCCCTCGACCCCATGCACCTCACCTCTCTCTCCCTGGACCCCATCCCCCTCCTCTGCTCTCTCTTCCTCGCGTCGCCGAGCACACCCGAGACCGTCGGTCGACGTACCCGTGGCCATCGGCCACCCCTCGCCCTGCCGTGGAGCTCAGAAGCACCTCCGCGTCCTCCTCGTCCTCTCCACAGAGCTACGGGACGCCGGGAGGCTCAGCTTCGTCTTCACCGTGCTCGTCTTCAACCTCCGGCTGCCGACGACCTCGCCGTCGATTCGTGACGTCCGCCGCCTCCCCGAGCTCGCTGTAGCCACCGCTGCACTCGTCGTGAGCTCCTCTTCCTTCTCCCCCTAGCCACGTCACTCGAGCTGCCCCCTAACCCCGTTGGCCATCACGGCCGAGAGATCGGCTCCGCCGGCCATGTCGCCATCGTGGCCACAGACGCGTAAGCTCGAAACCGAGCACGTCACCATGCTCAGCACATCACCAGGAGGTCGTAGCACCTCTCTGCGCCTCCTCCCATGCACTGCATCGTCGTCCTCACCGATGCCCGAACTCCGGCCACCACCTCGCTCGTCGCCGGTGCATTTCCCGGCCACCCCGCAGCCTCCTGTGGGGCTAGCTAGATGCGGGCGTGTGTGGGCTAACTTCTGGTGGTCTTCACGCGTCCTCCCGCCGCCTGTAGCGCGAGCCCGAGCAACTCCGGCGAGCCTCCGCCGTTGTTTTGGTCGCCGCCGGCCAGTCTCTGGCGACTGCCAACGTGGCCACATAGTTAGGGGCTAATTACCCCACTAATCACCCCCATAGCCACTCACTGTGGGCCCAATCCCTGGTCAAACCCCAGTCAGCATAGGGTTTGACCGGGATTAGTCCATGTGACACTGACAGGTGGGTCCCATCGGTCAGGTTTGACCTTGACCGGTCAGTTGACCTGCTGACCTCAGCCTGACGCGGTAACTATTTTTTGTGATTTAAAATAAATCAGAAATGATTTATTTATTTCACAAAATAGCTAAAACTTCTAAAAATCACAAAAAATAAACTATAACTCCAATGAAAATAATTTATATATGAAAAATGATCAGAAAAATTCAAGGAATCTGTTTATGGCATTTCCATGCATTTTTGAACAAACTAAGGTTGTTGTATATGACAATTTGCATAATTGGCATTTTAATAATCACATATGAAGTTTGAATTTGAACCCTTGGTTCAAATCAACCTCATTTAACATGGTTGCTAGTTGCATTAGCTCAATCAAAAGCATATTGCCATGTCATGATCATGCATCATATTATCGCATTGCATTGATTGTGTTCCTTCTCTATTTGCCGGTTTTGTCCCCTCTCAGTAGACCGTGTTCTATTGATGAGTTCGATGACACCGATGAAGAGCTATACTATCTCCAGAAGTGCCAGACAAGCAAACCCCCATTGAGCATTCCGATACAATCCCACTCTCTCGCTCCTGCTCTCATTTACTGCATTAGGACAACAACGATTGGACTGCTATTTGCTGCGGTAGCTGAACTCCTTCCCTCTGCATGACTTGTCATTGCCACAGTAAATAGTTGAAACCCACTAGCATGAGTAGGAGTTGTTTGAGCCATGTTGTGCCTACTCATTCATGCTTTCTGGTTATGCCTGCTATTGCTTAGAGTTATGTCAAGTCTGATTCATCGGGGATGAATTGGGAAGTTATGAACATGTCCTACTATTGAGAGCCTAGTGTGTGAACACGTTTTGGTAAAGGTAGTGGTGAGAGGCCATGTAGGAGTACGTGGTGGGTTGTCTCACTGGAACCGTTCTTAAGAACTGAGTTCTGTGTAAGTTTTCCAATGACTAGCTACTACCATGCATTGGAATGCTTAAGTGCCCCTCTCGACTTATTAATCAACTCGATCTCTGTCCAGGAGTTGCAACTAGTTTCTGGTGTTTGTAGGTAGTGCTAGTAGTCTACCAAGTGGCACACGGTACATGTGGGCTTGGGACAGACTAGGCACCGTGGCACGGTGTACCAAGCGTATATTCATCCGTCGAGGTGGGCTTGGTAACCCTGCACACATCGTTTGGGGCCGTGAGCAACACCCCGGCCGGATCTTCTTACGGATGGAACCCGAATAGGCGATAAACCTGGACTAGAGTCTTGTGTCGTTAGTCAGGTCGTGGCCGACACCCTCGCCAGGCTTCCGCTTGAAGGTTGCTGAGATACACGACGTGTACATGGCGGTAAGTGGCGGGAGCGTGTGTGAAGAAGTACACCCCTACAGGGTTATCATGATCTATTCGAATAGCCGGGTCCGCGGTTATGGACTTCTTGGATGCTTACGTGGTACATAGACAAGTGAAAGTGGATACTCTAAAATGCTCAAGACAAGTGTGAGTGCTATGGATGGCCTTCTCGTAGGGAGACAAGAGCGGATCCATAGTGGTGTATTATTTGGTGAATATGTGGACTCGTGTGCGCCACCTCAAAAGAGTTACTTGCATTTGTAGTTCAGGATAGCCATCGAGTCAAAGCTGGCTTGCTGCAGTCAAACTCCACCACCCTTTGTTGATACTGTTGCATATGTAGCTAGTTTTGATGTAAGTCTTGCTGAGTACCTTTGTACTCACGTTTGCTTAATTTATGTTTTTGCAGAGAGACTTCAGTCTCACTAGTGGTTCCGCATGGACTTCGACGTTTAGCTTGTTACCTGAGCTACGATCTTGTACCCTCGGGAGGGTCTTGTAGATAGTCAGGCTTCTCAGCCTTTTTCTTTTGTAGTTGTCTGTACTCAGACATGTTATGCTTCCGTTGCCTGTATGCTCTGTATGTTGGGTCATGTGACCCCTGTTTGTAACAAATGCTATGATGACTCTTCTGGGCCTTTATCTATATGAGTTGTGGAGTTATGTTGTGATGCCATGTTGTACCTCACATACTTGCATGTTATGCGTACGTGTAATGTGTATTGCTATGTGTGGGATCCGACACCTAGTTGTTTACCCTTGGTAGACTATCTTACAGGGAAATGTCTCCTAGTGCTTCCACTGAGCCTTGGTAGCTTGCTATTGCTCCGGAACACTTAGGCTGGCCAGCATGTGTCCTTCTTCGTTCATGTGTCTGTCCCTTAGGGGAAATGTCACGCGTTGTGCCTTTATGTCCTTGTAGCTTGCTACGACTTGGGTTCATACGTTGATGATCGACACGTTCGTTGCTGGGTCATGTATGCCTGTCTCTATAATTTAGCGCCACTTTTGGTTTATAACTAGTCATGTCGGCCCGGGTTCTCCGTCATATGGATGCTAGCGACACTATCATATACGTGAGCCAAAATACGCAAACGGTCCCGGGCCAGGTAAGGTGGCACCCGTGGGGATACCATGCGTGAGGTCGCAAAGTGATATGATGTGTTACATGCTAGATCGGCGTGACTTAGGATCGAGGTCCCGACAATCCTTGCGAGGACGCTCACGCCAGCCTTGGCGAGAGTCATGGTTCTCCAAGCGTCCTCCTCCGTGGCCACCTCCGCGACCGTAGCCTCATTCGCCGCGCTCGGGGCGTATTCCAAAGCGTCTGTCACGGAAGGCCCTGAGTTCCTGACAGTCGTTGGTGTTGTGGCTGTGCATGTTGTGGAAGGCTCAGAACGGGCGGCTGCGCTTAGAGAATTGGGGTAATCGCACCCGCATTTCATCTCAGGCTCAGCCGCGAGTACTGCCGGTCCCTTGCGCTTGGTCTCCTTGGTCTTGGCCTTCTTGTCTTCTGGATCAACCTCGGGAAGCTCAGCGAGTGAGAGGCGGCCCTCTTCTTCCATTGCGCACTTGATCACCAGGTTGAACATCTCGAGAGAGGAGCACAGATCCTCCTAAATGGCGAGCTCCTCCTTCATCCTGACATCCCGGATGCCATCACTGAATGCCGAGATGATGGCTTCATCGGATATCTTGGGGATGTTGATGTGGACATTGGTCAAACGCTGCATGTACTTGCGCAGGGTCTCTCCTGGCTGCTGCTTGATTCGTCGCATGTCACCCAGCGCCGGGGCACGGTCGCGAGTCCCTTCGAAGTTGGAAATGAAGCGTTCGCGCAGCTCATCTCACGAGAAGATTGACTCCTTCGAGAGGTTCAGGAGCCACGAACGAGCACCGTCTTTGAGAGCCATGGGGAACCAATTGGCCAAGACCTTCTTGTCGGAGGCAGTGTTTGTCGCCGGTGATGGAGATCGATGGGGGATGCCATCACCTGGTGGTGCCTTCTGGGCCATGTGAGCGGCGAGGGCCGCGCAGCGCTCAGCACGGACGCGGCGAGCGTCAGCCATGGGGCGGTAAGACGACGATGATCCGAACGGACGAAGAGGAGCTTCGACGCACCCCTATCTGGCGTGCCAAATGTCGGATTAAATGATCCGCAAAAGCCTACTAGGTTCGAACTCTAGTGCGTGCGAGGAACTCAACCTCGCCTATCTACCTACTCGCCATCTCACGAACTAGCATGATAAACAAGGATGTAGAGGACACCCGAGGCAGTTTATCCTGGTTCAAGACACCTAGCGGTGAGTGGCCCTACTCTAGTAGTGTGGTGGATTAGCCTCGAGAAGAGTTGCGGATGAACTAGTACAATTGGCGAACAACCTCCAGAGGAGAGGTGTTCTTGGGCTCGGATGAGCTAGTGAACTTGTCAGGGTGGAATGGATCCAATCCGATCTGATTCAATCTCCCCCTCGCTTGGTGGTGGTTATCCTACTTATATAGTGGCCTTGGTATTCTTGCCCCGAAATGTTGGCGGGAAGGGATCCCACAACGGCCAAATTTGGAGGGAGACAGCTAGTACATCTTATCCTGACTAAAGCTGGTCTTCGCCTGCAAAGCCTCTGATCCTGATGCCATGGTGGGCTCGGTGATGACCTTTGTCCGACCGTCCTCGCGGTCTTGGTCTTGTTGCACTGGATGGAAACCTTTGGCAGATTCCTCGGGACTCTGTGGCTGAGCCCGCTTCCTTAGCACCAAATAGGAAACTGATGTACTGTGCCCGCTGGCACCTGCCTGGCCTTGGTCGTCATGGCTTGCATCATGCAGACCTCACGAGGTGGGGGTTGCATAGAGTTCTCCACTCCTGAGGAGCCAGACAGATGAGGCGGCCCCTTCCGGTGGTCTTGTTTTCGTCCGCCCCGTGAGGCTTGGCCCCTCGGGAGGGTCTTGAGTGTCGATGCTGAAGATAAATCGTACCAGACCTGAAAAGGAGCCACGTCGTGGGCCGCAGGCAGGCAAGTCTGGGTACCCTGGTTGCCAGAACGCCGACAGTGGCCCGTCCGTCCTCCTTAAGGCCCCCGCTGCCCACGCCCGCTGACGCTGCGGGGCGTGAGGAGAAGCACGGAAACATGGATGCGGCGGGAGACATGGTCGACGCAGGCGTCATCGTCACCGCCTCTCCCGCGGCCGAAGTGGAAGCCGAAAACGTCGGAGAAGAACAGCACCAGCTACGCCCCGATGGCGACGTCCCGTGAGGTACGGGCGGAGAAGCCCTCCTTTCTGGGCTTCCTCGTCCAACCGACGGGCACTACATCAGAGATGCTGCTCACTCTGGGGCAAATCGCAGCTCCTCGGCCGCCCCCATTGCGGGTGCAACCTTGGAGCTTGCACCACCTCCAGGATGAGCGGACCCGGCCGTTGCACCCAATGGGACTGCCGAACCTCAAGCGCCTCCACCTCTCACCATGTCGTCCAAGCGGCTGGCTCCCAGCGACAAGGGCACGGCGCGACAGCTACTGACACTGTTGTCGGTGTCAAAACTGGCAGATCTCGGGTAGGGGGTCCCAAACTATGCATCTAAGGATCGAAGGTAATAGGAGGTAGGGGACACTTTATTTACCCAGGTTCGGGCCCTCTCGATGGAGGTAATACCCTACTTCCTGGTAGATTGACTTCGATGAGTATAGGGGTTACAAGAGTTGATCTACCTCGGGATCGAGATGACTAAACCCTAGATGTCTAGTCTGTATGATTATGAATGCCTCTACCGACTAACCCCTCCGATTTATATAGACACCGGAGGGACTAGGGTTGTACAAAGTCGGTTTACAGAGAAAGGAATCTTCATATCCTCACGCCAAGCTTGCCATCGACGCCAAGGATAGTCCCATACGGACACAAGGTAAAGTCTTCTATCTTATATCTTCACGGCCCATTAGTCCGGCTCACGTTACATAGCCCGGACGCCCGAGGACCCCATAGTCTAGGACTCCCTTAGTAGCCCGTGAACAAGGCTTCAATGACGATGTGTCCGGCGCGCAGATTGTCTTCGGAATTGCAAGCTAGGTTCCTCCTTTGATTATTTCAGAATAACTGATCAACGTTTAGCTATGTTTGGCTCTGTTTATATAATTACAACCCACTACCACAAGGGTATTATACATTGTTAAAACATAACATGTCTTCACTGACAGCTTTTGTTGGCGAGACGTCAAGTCTAGCCTTTCCATCATTTCGAATCTCTTTTCAACTTTCTGTTTCGCGTTTCGAGACGCTGCCTCCGGTGACACATCTTGTCAAAACAGAGATCGTGTCCCCTTATCACGGGATTTTCATCAATACGGGCTTGGGTAATCCAACAGTGACGCCCGCATGACTTCTTGGGAACATGCAAGTTTTAAGGCTCGTGGGAGGGACGCTCTATATTCTCGGCCCTTATAAGGGGATAATAATCCATGTTTCTTCCCACGCCTTTCTTCTTCTTCAGCCCATCCGCCCTCGAGCTCTAGCGACCAAGCTTCGACTCCCCCCGTCCCCAGAAAACATTCTAGCCATGACTGGGTCTGGATCACAGGGCAAGTGGATGGCCTCCTCTGTCACAGAGGAGAACATCATGGAGCTCTGGGAAGCGGGATGTTTAGCCGAGGTAATCGCCCATCGGGTTCCAGCCAAGAAACAGATTGTTCCCACTCCGGTGCCCCACGAGAGGGTAGTATTCATTCATCATTTCCTCTGCGGACTAGGGTTTCCCCTTCATCCCTTTGTCCGCGGCCTTATGTTTTACTACGGGCTAGATTTCCATGATCTAGCCCCGAATTCCTTTCTCAATATCTTGGCGTTCATCATCGTGTGTGAGGCAATATTCCGCATCCCTCCTCACTTCGGCCTTTGGCTCAAGGTTTTCAATGTGAAGCCAAAAGTGGAGGACGGGCAACACGCGGAGTGCGGTGGCGCTATGGTGAGCAAACTCCCCAACGTCACTTGGCCCAAAGGCACCATCGTGGAGACCGTGAAGGGGTGGCAACAGGAGTGGTTCTACGTCACGGAACCCCGTGACTCCACATGGGCCGCTCCCCCCGAATTTAAGCCCGGGCCTCCCTTGCGGCTGACATCCTGGCTCAATAAGGGCCTGGACTGGGTGTCATCCGATGAAGTGAGGATGCTACAGAAGCGCATCAAGAACATGGTAGACAAAGTTACCAGTCTTGCTAGCGTGATCCAGATAATGCTTTTCCGCCAGATTCTGCCTTGCCAGGACCGGACTCAGCGCATGTGGGAGTTCAACCCGGCCGGTCCCCGGAAACTGCAATGATTCTTTGGCATGAAGCACGAAGGTATGTGGAAACTGCTGTTCAAGACCCAAAAGAAGTGGCCGAAGATGACCAAAGACCTCGGCCTCGATTGTACTCATGCATCGTCTCCTGTAGGTTTTCATGGAAATTTTACTATTGGTAAATCCAAGGGGTAAACTAAGCTTTCCATTTATCCCGTATGGGTGGACGAAGAAAGTGGAGCAGATTCACTGTCCAGCTCCGCTACCCGAAGACCCAACCATCCCTCTACTAACGAGGGTGCTGGTTCTGGTGCCATACAAGGCGACGGAAAAGAAGGCCAAGAAGAAGGGCCAGGAGGCAAAAGGCTGCCTCCGCCATAAAGGTGCTTCGGACGTAGTGTCCGAGGACACTGAGACTCACTCCTCCCCCGACGAAGACGAAAGGGAGGAAGAAGAGAGTAATTCTCCCCTTAATGGGGGAAAGAAGAAAAGGGGGGCGTTGATGCGGAGCATCCCAAGATCATCCCCATGGACCTACCATCGCCTCACCAAGTGCCTCAAGGACCAATGACTCGTGCCCGTGCAAGAGCTCTCGAAACCGAGGTGACATCTCTCCTAGTCCAACTTTCATATGAATCATGCGAGACATGGCTACTACCTTAGGCAGATGTGTGTTGTGCGCTCAGGTACCAAGAAGACCCCATCGGAGAGGTTCATGAAGATGGACAAGTCACCAAGCTCACGGATGAAGCATTGCATCGAGTGAAACTGGAGAAGGCCCCAGGCCCCGAACATCCGGCACCCTGGCCCGGACATCCGACCCCTGGACCAGCATCTACAGAAGAGCCCATGCAGCCGAAGCTACAGGGCCCAGACATCCGGCCAGGCCCCAGACATCCAGCACGACAGGGCCCGGACATCCGGCCCAGAGCCCGGAAATCCGGCGCCACCACAGAAGCATACTCGTGGCTTGCCCCGCTAGCCCGGACATCCGGTGCCAAGCCCAGACATCTGGCACCTCACGATAGCCCGGACATCCGGTCCGATGCCCGGACATCTGGTCCGACGCCCGGACATCCGGCCCCTGATGCCTGCATGCATTTAGTCTGGGTCGTGGCCCATGTATTCCCTCGCCCCGCTAGACTGTATATACTCCTCCACCTATCTCTTTTTAGGGTTAGCATTGTGACAGCTCAATACCTAGAGCCTTGCTCATCCACTAGTAGTCCATCTCCTCGAGAGTGACTGCGACCCCTCTACGGAGAAGATCCACATGGATTGAAGACCTCCTCATGGAGAAGATCCTACGGGATACGTCAAGACCTCCTTACGTAGAAGACTATTGCTACTTGTATCGTCCGTTGTTGATCGTGGATCGTGTATCTCTTTATGTATCCGGATCTAGCACTTGTGTGATTACTTTCTTGTTGATTTGAGTGTTACTCTTCCATTTCCCTCGTGATTTCCCTTTGTGTTCTTCGTGTTCATCGTGGGATTCCCTCCTTTTCGTGAAAGATCGGCCTAGATTGGGTTAGCCCAACATCATATGATATCAAGAGCCTAGGTATGTCACGAATTTGGAGCCCCTACCCCCGTTTTCTAGCTTGTTTTTGTTGTGTTTATCCCAATTCCGAAAATCCCCACCAAAAATAGCCCCAATTTTTTTAGTGATTTGTTGATTTGATGAGATTTTGTTGGATTTGTTCCATAGATTTGCTGTGACACGAGTGGATCTAGCTTTTCCCGATGCTTTCCCCAATTTCCCTCTACGAAATCCGACAAATTTGGCCCCGGAAGTCATCTGTTCCAAGGAGTACATCAAGGCCTCGGGCACCCCGGACATCCGGCCCGTGCCTCGGACATCCGGCCTGGCCCCGACATCCGGCCTTTGGCCCGGACATCTGGCCTCTCGCAGCCAAAACCCTCCCTATCCGGAACACTTTGCACTCAGTCCCCGCCATTTTTGTTCGGTATCCCACCAAACCTTCCGCATACCAGCACCACTTCTGCAACCACCATCGCTTAACCGCTATGATTTTGACAATTTTCTCCCACTTTGCCTTGGATACTTGAGTTGTGGTTTCATCGTTTCCTTGGATGTTTAGGCTACCTCGAAACAGAACGACGTCAACGACACCACCGCTCATCCTCGACAAGGACGGTAACATCGACGACACCTTGTTCATCCTACCTTGCAATTGCATTGTCACCCTATAGACCATTTTGCGTAGCTTTCCCGTCGATATTAGCCATTTGAGTTTTGCTGGGATAGACACTTGTGCACATTAGTGATAGTCATAGATATTGCATACTACATCATCATATCTTCGTGTGACACAAGAGTGTTCCACATACACAATAGCTACCTTGATACGAGAAGCATGCATAAGTGGCCAAAGAAAGAGCTCACAAGCTTTTAAGAAACAAGAGCCATCAAAAGCTTATAAGCAAAATAACAATAGCATCATATGCCTTGCATCAAAAGAGATCATATGAAATAGCAATACATCAACTTGTGCTCAAGCATCGGCACATCATACACTCATAGCATACTTGTGATAGGAAGTCGTTATGTTTTGCCTCTTATAGGTCGTGCACAAGTGCGTATCCACCTATTAAGCAATCGGTTAGCATCTCTCTAGTGTTGTGCAACAAGCGCATTTTCCGTGGATTCCACATTTTCGCTCACCCTTGGTTGCACAACCACATTTATCTATCCGTGCGTGTGTTCCGTGTGCTACCTATTGCTTGTGATCTACTTGTTGCATGAGAAAATTGTGAATCATTTTCAACATCATTGAGTCTCATTGACAATTGCTTTGACTTTGTGCCACTATCCTCACCGAGATCCTCTCAAAGCTTTACTTTTGTAGGTGTGATAATCGAAAATAAGTGGAACCAATAGTGCTATTTGTGGGTTACATTATTGCGTGATCATTCATCCATCTTCAACTTCGGTCAAGGTACATTTGGTATTGTCTCTCCTTTCTCCCACTCACATTCTTGCTTGCAATGATGGATAGGCCAAGTACATCTACGAACCTGCTCTTTGATGATCCTCAAGAATCGAACAACTACATCACCAAACTACATCTATTCGGTGTCCAACAAGCTCTACATCAAGAGAATGAAGCTATGAAAGAGAGCATTGAGCAAGTCGCCACCGACGCACGTGAGAAATTCGATATAATCAACACCAACATGTCTACTCAATTCGATGAGCTACGGACTTTGATAGTCAACACACGCTCCTCATCCATGTGTTCTCAAAGACACAGCCGCTCAAGTCGTCATACCGACTAATCTTCCGGCTCAAGTACACCTACATCGAACACTCTTCGTGAAGCCGCACGGCAAGCTCGACATGACAACCGGAACCCACTTCATGACAAGAGTTCACAAGAGCTATTTGAAGAGAAATAAAGTCAACATCGTCACAATCATGCTACACTTGAGCAAGCACAAGAATGGCAACGTTAAGTACAACAACGCCGAGAAGCCCAAGCTCTTGAGGTGGAACGTGCCCTACGTGATTCACATCGCAATGTGGCAACACGCAATCGACACATTCGTTAAGAAGATGAAGCACTTCGAGATGAGATGCAAGAGAGGCGTCCTCAACCACGAATTCCACATCAAGTTCCTCCTCAAGTGCGACAAGAGCAACAAGCTCACCAAGAACCACAAGGTCAACAAGAACAACAAGACAACGAGCATCAACTCCGCCAACAGCAACATGAGGTTGACAATCCTCCTAATCAAGATCGCCCTAACAATAGGCATGCAAACAACGAAGAGCATCGCTATGGCAAGCTAAAGTTCACCATGCCAAAGTTCTTCGGAAGCATTGATCCCGAAGACTACCTCTCTTGGGCATTGAAAGTTGACAAGATCTTCCGCCTCCACAACTTTGATGAAGAAAAGAAGATTGCAATGGCGTCCCTTGAATTCCAAGACTATGTTCTCATTTGGTGGGAGCAAATCATCAAGAGAAGAGAAGCAAAAGGTGAACCGCCTATCACTACTTGGAGTCAAATGAAGGAAGTCATGAGAGCACGTTCTGTGCCAACACACTAGAATCGTGACTTGTTCAAAAAGTTGCAACTCCTCAAGCAATGAACCAAGTCGGTTGAAGAGTACTATAAGGAAATGGAGATTACCATGATAAGAGCCAACATCATGGAAGATGAAGAGAAAACTATGGCAAGATTCTTGAATGGACTTAACTATCCTATCAAGAAGATTGCGGACTTTGAACCATACACAAATCTCCTCGACCTAGTACACCAAGCAACCAAAGCGGAGCGACAAGTACAAGAGGACTACAAGTACTCCAAGTTCACCTCCAAGAACTACGGCTCCTACAACCAAGCTTCATCAACTTCGGTACCTTCTACCTCTACCAAACCATCTACAAGCTTAGGTGACAAGTCAAGCTACAAGAATTTGACTACATCAAGTCGTCCCCCTCCCACGAACAACTTCAAGCCAAGAGCTTCCTCATCTACAACTCCAACCGAGGACAACTCCAAGATGAGTTCCATCAAGTGTTTCAAATGCCAAGGGCGAGACCACAAGTCATTCGAGTGCAAGACAGTTCGCACTATGATCATCAGTGATGACAGATCTTATGACTCAATGAGCAACGATGAGATGGAAGCCCTTGAACATGTAGCTATGCATCTCCAAGTGAATGAAGATGAAGACCATCAAGTGTTTTGCGACAATGACTCGAGTCCCAATCTCGTTGTCTCCAAGGTCTTGACACTTCAACATCGTCAAGATGAAGATCAACGATATCACACTTCCATACCAAGGTCGGCATGAATGTACGTTCTGTCAAGGTTATTATCGATGGAGGAAGTTGTCATAACTTGGCATGTGAAGAGCTTTGCGACAAGCTACAATTGATCAAGACGAAGCACCCTCATCCCTACAAGGTCCAATGGCTTAGCGACGCCAGAACTCTTCGAGTCGAGCACACAGTGCAAGTATCCTTCAATATAGGTGCCTACGAGGACACACTTGAGTGTGATGTGGTCCCAATGTCTGTGTGCCATCTTATTCTTGGACGACCATGGAAATACGATCGTGGAGTCACCCACAATGGACGGACCAACCATTATAGCTTCAAGATGAAAGGCAAAGAGTTCGTGCTACGCCCAATGTCCCCAAGTCAAGTAGCCGTCGACAAAGAAATACCTACCAACCATCATGGAGAGAATGGTGAGAGAGGGAACCACCAAAATGAGAGTGAGAGCCACAAGCCAAATATGAGCGACTCCACGATGAGCGACAAGAAAAAACTAGTGCTATTCGCCACCAAAAGTGAGATGGGAGAAGTGTGTGATAACCCTTCGAGCGTCTTTCAGCTTGTTCTTTTGTGCAAAGGGGAAGCCAAACCTACTAACACTTCACCACCTCTACCTTTAGTGTTGTCTCAATTGTTGCAGGAATTCTCGGATGTCTTTCCCGATGAGCTACCACCGGGTCTACCTCCACTTCGTGGCATCGAACTCCGCATCAACCTCATACCCGGCGCACCACTTTCGAAAAAGGCTCCTTACCATGTCAACCCCGAGGAAACCAAGGAGATACAACGGCAAGTACAACAACTCATCAACAAAGGTCATGTACGTGAAATCTTAAGCCCTTGTGTCGTTTCGGTTATTCTCGTGCCTAAGAAATATGGAAGTTTTCGCATGTGCTCCGATTGCCGTCCGATAAATGCCATCACCGTTAGATACCGTCATCCTATTCCACGCCTAGACGACATGCTTGATGAATTATGTGGTGCTACCATCTTTTAAAAAATTGATCTTAAAAGGGTCAATTACCCAATCCGAATTCAAGAGGGTGATGAGTGGAAAACGGCTTTCAAAACCAAGTTTGGGTTATATGAGTGGTTGGTCATGCCGATGGGCTTATCGGAAGCGCCTGGATCATTTATGCGTCTCATGCATTTCGTTCTCTGACCTTACATAGGCATCTTTGTAGTGGTTTACTTTGATGGCATCCTCTTCTTTAGCAAATCGCTTGAGGATCACATGACACACATCAGTATGGTTTTCCAAACCCTTCGGAAAGAACGCTTATATGCTAACATGGATAAATGCACTTTTGGCGTTGATAAGGTTGTTTTCCTAGGGTTTGTCGTTTCTTCACAAGGTGTTCATGTTGATGATACTAAAATTGAAGCAATTAATACTTGCCCACAACCAATGAATCTCCAACAAGTGCGTAGCTTTCTTTGTCTAGTCGGTTTCTATCGACGCTTTGTGAAGGACTTTAGCACAATTGCTATGCCTCTACACGCCTTGATCAAGAAGAACACACCCTTTATTTGGGGTCCTTCGCAAGACACCGCATTCAATGAGCTAAAAACCTTGCTTACTCACGCACCACTTCTTGCCCTACCAAACTTTGACAAACCGTTTGAGATACAATACGACGCTAGCGGTACTGGCATAGGAGGCGTGTTAATGCAAGAAAAGCACCCGATTGCGTATTTTAGTGAAAAACTTTCCGGAGCACAACTTAACTACCACATCTATGATAAAGAGCTCTATGCCTTAGTGAGAGTTTGCGTCTTTGGGAACACTATCTTCGACCTCATGAATTCATTCTTCACACGGACCATGAGACACTCAAGTGTCTCAAGGGTCAAACTAAATTGAACAAGCGTCATGCTAAGTGGAGTGAGTTCATAGAGTCTTTTCCTTGTGTCATCAAATACATCAAAGGCAAAGATAATGTTGTGGCGGATGCGCTTTCCTGCAAATGCATGCTTGTCACACAACTTGAGTTGAATATTATTGGCTTTCAGCATATCAAAGATTTGTATGAGCATGATCCTTTCTTTGCAAATCCTTATGCCAAATGTGTGGCGCACAATTCTTGGGAATGATACTATATAAAGGATGGATATCTCATGAGAGCTAACAAACTTTGCATTCCAGAGTCGTCTCTTCGTTTGCTTCTGTTGCAGGAATCTCATGGAGGAGGACTTATGGGACATTTCGAACGCGACAAGACATTCACAACGCTGTCCAAGAATTACCTTTTGGCCCAAGATGTTCCTTGATGTCTCACGCTTCACGAACCGTCTCACGCTTCACCAACCGGTGCTCTACGCTTTGCAAAGCTCAACCTCACGGTCTTTACATGCCACTTCCTATTCCATACCAACCTTGGGAGGACATTAGCATGGACTTTGTACTTGGATTGCCTAGAACTCAAAATGGAAAGGATTTTGTGTTTGTTGTTGTGGATATATTTTCCAAAATGGCTCATTTCATTCCTTGCAACAAGATATACGATGCTTCACATGTTGCAAATCTCTTTTGTATTGAAATCTTGCTCCTCCATGGAGTACCCAAGACGATCGTCTCGGATCATGACGTCAAGTTCCTAAGCTACTTTTGCAAGACTCTATGCGCCAAACTCGGTATCAAGCTCCTCTTCCCTTCGGCATATCATCCACAAACCGACGGCCAAACGGAGGTGACGAACCGCACACTTTTGACGCTTCTTCGCGTGTTGATCAAGAAGAACATCAAGGAATGGGAGCAATGCTTTCCCATCACCGAGTACGCCTACAACCACGCAAGACATTCAACAACCGGCGAGTCCCCCTTTGAGGTCGTCTACGGCTTCAACCCTTTGTCCCCATTGGACATTCTACCTATACCTCTACAAGTGCGCACCAACATGGACACAAGTGCATGAGCAAGTTATCTCAAGAAGATGCACGAAGATACAAGGGCAACGATCGAGCGACAAGTACATCGCCTCGCCACCAAGCTCAACGTCAACAAGACACCAATGGTGTTCCAACTAGGAGATCTTGTATGGCTTCATCTTCGCAAGGACCGCTTCCCCAACGAACATAAGTCCAACCTACTACCTCGGGCCGACGGACCCTTCAAGGTGTTAGCACGCTACAATAACAATGCCTAAAAGATCGACATTCCACGCGACAGGTACAATGTGAGCGATACCTTCAATGTCAAGGATCTATCTACTTTCCATGGTGATGAAGATTTTGATCCGATGTCGGATTTTTCCCAAGGGAGGGGAGATGATGCGGATCATCCCAAGGTCATCCCCATGGACCTACCATCACCTCACCAAGTGCCTCAAGGACCAATGACTCGTGCCCGTGCAAGAGCTCTCGAGACCGAGGTGACATCTCTCCTAGTCCAACTTCCATATGAATCATGCGAGACATGGTTACAACCTCAGGTGGATGTGTTTTGTGTGCTCAGGTACCAAGAAGACCCCTTCAGAGAGGTTCATGAAGATCGACAAGTCACCAAGCGCACGGATGAAGCATAGCATCGAGTGAAACCGGAGAAGGCCCCAGGTCCCGGACATCCGGCCCCTAGACCAGCATCTACAGAAGAGCCCACGCAGCCGAAGCTACAGGGCCCGAACATCCGGCACGACAGGGCTCGGACATCCGGCCCCGAGCCCAAAAATCCGGCGCCACCACAGAAGTTTACCCGTGGCTTGCCCCGCTAGCCCGGACATCCTGCGCCAAGCCCGGACATCGGGCAGCTCACGATAGCCTGGACATCCAGTCCAACGGCCGGACTTCTGGCCCCTGATGCCTGCGTGCATTTTGTCTGGGTCGTGGCCCATGTATCCCCTTGCCCCACTAGACTATATATACTCCTCCACCTACCTCTTTTTAGGGTTATCATTGTGATAGCTCAAAACCTAGAGCCTTGCACATCCACTAGTGGTTCATCTCCTCGAGAGTGACTACGGCCCCTCTACGGAGAAGATCCACACGGATTCAGGACCTCCTCACGGAGAAGATCCTACGGGATACCTCAAGACCTCCTTACGGAGAAGACTATTGCTACTTGTATCGTCCGTTGTTGACCGTGGATCGTGTATCTCTTTATGTATCCAGATCTAGCACTTGTGTAATTACTTTCTTGTTGATTTGAGTGTTCCTCTTCCGCTTCCCTCGTGATTTCCCTTTGTGTTCTTCGTGTTCATCGTGGGATTCCCTCCTTTTCGTGAAAGTTTGACCAAGATCTGGTTAGCCCCGCATCAGGCGTCCGCAGATCTGGAGGCGGAGACATCCAAGATAGGGAGGATCACCCTCATGGATGACTCCGAATCAGGCGCCCATGAGCGGTGCCCTAGGCTGAAGCCCCCGACCGAATCGTAAGTGCCCCTGAAGGTATTTGCACTTATATACTTTTCCGCCTTGTGATTGTAATGTACTGTATTATGTGCTGCAGTCCGGCTCGCGTTCGTGCCCAATGATCCTTGTCTTCGGGGAATTCGCAGGATCCAAACGTGATGGATAGCGAGTCGCCTCCACCGGCCTCCTCCCCCACGGCCATGGATAATGCCGAAGTGCTGTCCTGATGGATCGTTCCGGGTCAGGGAGAGGCGCGGGCAGCCGTCGACGCGGCACCAGAGGGCAATACCTTAGTTGCCGAAAATTCAGGGGCACCGACCCTGATGGAGATCGACGACAGGGGCCATGCCCAATTTGGCCCACAACCGGACTGTATTCCCGAGACCCATGTGACTCCGGAATTAGGCGAGCGGTCTCCTTTGAAAGAAAGGAGTGCGCAAACTCCGCCGGCGACCTTTGTCAATCCGGACGCGCCGGACACATTGAAGGAAGCACTTCAAAGTGTCGTCATTGTAGAAGAATATCATACACTTATGGGCACGGTGGTTGAAAGAATTCAGTCCGCCAAGAGCGGATTAAATGAGGCTTATGCAAGACTTCTGAGAGGTTTTGAGGTATGTAATATAATACCTTTTGGCTATATGAGAAAAAAGGTGTCCGTATATTGATAGTGGCCCCTGAGACTCTATTCGGTGTTCGTGAAGAAAGGCCGAGCAGAGGATCTAAGTACTCATACATGAGACTAACAGACATATCTATTTGAATAAAACAGGCTGCGATGCAGGCGTCAGCTTCCCATGCCGCTGAAGCATCTGAGCTGAGGAGAAAGTTCGATGCACGGCAAGGTATGAAATACAAAATAGGTATGTGAAATAATATCAGTCATAATTTGTCATCTGAGTGAGTGCTATAACTCTGCGCACAACTGACGCTTCTGAGGTCGAGACTCTCAAGAGTGCCCTGGCCGAGGCCAAGAAAATGGCGAAGGAGGAACGAGCCGCCCGCCTAAAGCATGAGTCAAGGGTGGAGGAAGTCCAACAAGAGCTCAAGGATGCTATTAGAAAATGTGAGTCCTTAGAGCACAAAGTGTCGGATCAAAATTCCGAACTCTCTAAGGCTCTCCAAAATGCTCAGGAGGCCCGGACTGATGCTCAAAACGCTTGCCGGGAGTTCCAGGAGGTGAGGTGAATTGCAACTGGTAAGGCCTTTAGTATGTAGAGCAAATTTGTGAGGAAGAAATACATTTTACGGACCCAGATTTGGAGTTCCCTAGGAGCGTTTGCGGACCTGCCCCGGAGTGTTGCCGACGCTGCAGAGTTCTTCCGAGCCAAAAAGGGGAGCTCAACAGAAAAACTGTTCTGGTTGTAGTATCTTGCGCCTGAACATCCTGTGCCCCTCAGCGACCAGCTGAAGCAGTTGTCCGAACTGCATAGGGTGGCCGGATTGGCCATGAGGGATTTTATAATCCGTTTGTGACCTGCCGAGCCCCTACCCAGCAGCAACTTTGGTCTTGTGAGGCGGCTGATCAGTGCCTGCCCTCGGCTTGATGCCGTGAAGCGGTCAGCCTGCATCGAAGGTGCGCAGATGACCTTCGCCCGAGTCAAGGTGTAGTGGGCGTACATGGATGCCGTCAAGCTCACAACCGAGGGACCACCCGCAGGCAAAGAGCACCGCACACCGGAGCGGTATTTTGATGATGTCCTAGAGGGATCTCGCATTGTAGAGGGCCAGTGTTCGAAGGACATTATGTTTGGCTGAAGGTGTCCGCGTTGTCCAATCCTGCATTATGAAAACAAGGCTTATGTATGATATGTTATTTTGTTTTAATTTGAATTATTTCCTCCTGTGCGGCCGTTTAAAATATCTAAGTGTTGGCCAGTCGTCGGCTTCATCCCCAACGTAGATATTACGGGGTTGTTCGGGATAGCACCTAAACACACTTAACCCAGCGATTTGGTCCCTGAAGGAGGTGTTAGTGCGGCGAACCAGGCCATCGGACTATATTGCTTTATTGCTCTCACTTAGCCATAGGAGTTTTATAACTGAAGTACATGCGCAAACCCTAGTTTTGTTCGATTATACGAACTTGGGTGCTATAAACGCACGGCCGAGCGAAGGCCGGCCCATCGGGTATTGCGGAAAGAAATCGCAAGAGATTTGTAGTCACCAAATAGCTGGCCAGCTCTCGTCGCATCATGACAGATAGTTTTCGGCTCTCTCTACTGAGGTGTTTGACCAGATGGACCAGAAATACAATCGCAGTAGTTCTCCCTTTACTACCTTAGCCAAACAAGCAAAACGTAAGGTAGCAACCACAGGAGCCAGGAAACCCAACTATTGACCAAAGACATGATTCAAAGCCGATGAATATAATGCTATATTCGGGACGCCGAATTGCACTGTAAAAGTGTTCGGACTTTGTTTAGTAATAAAAATATGTATGTGGATTAACATTGCCCCTGGCGATTTAAGTCGTACGGACGCGTACATGACAATCGAGCAGAAACAAGGGAACATAGATTAAAAGATAAGCCAATAGGTCATGCCAGGAATTGTTTCCATTATAGTCTGATTGATACATCAAAACGTATTGGTACAAAAAGGTACACAAGGCTATTTTACATGTCGAGCACAGTGGAAGGTTGTGCGTGGGTTTTGCAAACGGTCGAGGTGGTCTTTAGGGACCCTTTTAGATATTCTTGTTGTGCTGCTTTTCTCCATGTTGTACTGTCCTTAGAAAGGATCATCACTCGGCGTTGGCAAGGTAGGCCTTGAGAAGAGGCATGAGCACCGTCGAAAAGGTGACATGGGTTGTGAGGAAACTGGAAAAAGGTAGAGTTAAAAAAGGGGCAATATGGGTGTCCGGATATGGTCTAGCCGTATTGTGGACTTTATCCTTGTTGTGCCTCCGTCTTTGCCCATGGTATTTTTAGCGCGTAATTATGTACGCGTGACACGTAGGCCGTGATTCGGTTGGGGCTGAGACGGAGGCCGAATTGCTAACTGAGCTCCTGACGAGCTGGGCCATCACTCTGTGGTGTAGTCTGGACTCATTTAGCATTGTCCGAGGGTTTAGCCGCCGATGTAGTGTTTGGCTTGATAAGGCCGCTCTACACTTCTGCTGCCAGCACTGCGGTGTGCTCCTCAGTACGGAGGGAGCGTTCCATGTTTCCATTGACTGTTATAACACCACGGGGGCCATGCATCTTGAGTTTGAGGTAAGCATAGTGCGGGACCACATTGAAGTGAGTGAACGCAGTTCGTCCGAGCAGTGCATGATAGCCACTTCGAAAGGGGACGACGTCGAAGATCAATTCCTCGCTTCGGAAGTTGTCCGGCGAACCGAATATGACCTATAATGCGATTGAGCCCATACAACGGGCCTCTACACCAGGTATTAATCCTTTGAAGGTAGTTTTGGTGGGCTTGATCCTTGATGGATCAATACCCATCTTGAGGACCGTGTCCTTTTAGAGCAGGTTAAGGCTGCTGCCGCCGTCCATTAGGACACGCGTAAGGTGGGATCCATCGATGATTGGTACAAGGACTAGAGCGGCCGAGCCTCTGTGACAGATGCTGGTCGGATGGTCTCTACGATCAAAAGTGATCGGACAGGCTGACCATGGGTTGAATTTAGGGGTGACTGGCTCTATCGCGTAGACGTCCCTTAATGCGCGCTTGCGGTCCCGCTTGGGGATGTGTGTGACTATCGGTTCTTGGGTTCCGGCAAAACCCTTGAGGTTCAAACTCTGGGACGCGCACGAAGATCCCTCCTTCCGCCCTAGCTTGTCTACTCGCCGATCCCTAGGCCAAGCTCGTCAGATCCGAAGAACAAGAGACAAAAGATTTATACTGGTTCGTGACACCGTTGCGGTGTAATACCCTAATCCGGTGTGGTGTGGTGGATTGCCTTGTAGGCAGAGGAAGAACTATTACATGGATGAACTGCCTCCTGACGAGAGGGGTTCTTGTGCTCTAGTGAGCTTGTGGGTGTGTGGGTGGTCTCGGTGATCCGATCCCTTTCTAAGTTGGTGGCTAGTCCTATTTATAGTGGCTCGGGTCCTCTTCCCAAATATTGAGCGGGAAGGGATCCCACAACGGCCCAATTTGAAGGGGGACAACTAGTACAAGCTATCCAGACAAAAGGTGGTCTTCGCCTGCCAAAGCCTCTGGTCGTGACGCCTCAGTGGGCTCCACGATGACCTCCATTCTGCTATCCTGCTGGTCTTGGTCTTGTTGCACCGATATGGAAATCTTTGCCTGATGCCTCGGGACTCCGCGCCCGCACCAGCTCCTTTAGCACCAAAGAGGAAACTGGCACTCTACGCTCGCTAGCGCCCGCCTGGCCTTGGTCGTCACCGCTCACGTCACGAGGACCTCGCGAGGTACCCCTTGCCTTGATATCTCCGATCCTCATGAGCCGGCCTAGTGAGGCCTCCCCTTGCACCTTCCGCCTCGCGAGGCTCGGCCCCTCGCGAGGGTCTTGAGTGGTTACTGAAGATGTTGGGCCATAACAGGCCGCCTGATGTGCCACGCCCTGGGCCGCAGGCAAGCAAGTCTGGGTACCCCCATTCCCGGAACGATGACAGTAGCCCTCGGGCCCAAGGTGCACTCGGGCTTGGCATCGTGGTGAAGCCAAGGGCCAAGTGCGGAGCACCGCGGGCCCCAAAAGCGTGCGTCCTCAACAGGCACATGGCGATTGACGGGACGTAGGCGTCTCCACTTCCCCACGCAGCCTTGGCGACTGCGCGACTTGACATGTCCCTGCATGCATAGAAGATCATCATTAGCTGCGATTATGGAGGCCGGCGGTTGGTCTTCCCCGGACTATAAATAAGGCGGCGAGCGGGGCGTCCTCGCTGCTCATCTTCTTCCTTTGTTCCTCTCGCTTCTTCTTCTTCCTTGTCCTTTGCTTAGCCGAGCTGTTCATGGTGCCGACAAGGAAGTTTTCTCCGTGGAGAAGGGAAAGGCCCAAAAGGAGGGGCCTGGCTCACCACCAGCCAAGAGGGGACGATCCTGTCCTCACAAGTGTGCCGTGACTCTCGTCGGGGCTACTAGCGGGCGTGGGTGGACCGCCACAGCGCCTGTAGCCATCCTTGGTAACCGCGGCGGCGGTTCTTCGAGCGGCGGGGGCTGCCATGGCATTGGCGGTCCTGTGAACGAAGGGAGACGCTCTAGGGTCGCCAGGCCTCCCTAGCCGCGCTCCCATTTGGCGGAGGTGACGCTGGAGTTCGTCTTGTGGTCAGAGAGCCCATGCGGCACCTTGCTCCAGCTCCCATGCTCCCTAGCCGGCGAACTCCTCGCTGTGAGCTCCGGCAGCTTTTGGCTGCAGGCGGATGGTTGTTGCAGCAGGGCTTCATGGGTCGTGGTGGAGGTCTCCGCCTCGGGCATTGTGACTTTGGCTCGTGGCTGGCAGACGTTCGCCCACGCGCGCGGCTTGGGCGGATAGTGCACCCTTCATTTCAGGTATGGTGACGACTCGACCTTCTTTGTGAGGGTGTTTGGGGAAGACGGGCGCCGCGCCGAGTGCTGCCCCGAGGACAACGGCGGTAGCGAGGTGCTTGGCCTGGGCGATGGCCGCAGCTCGTCCAGCTACAGTGGCTCCTCCTTCAGCGGCAGCTCCAACAGCGGTGGCTACGACCAGCTGCCCCGCCTCCGTGCCCGCCTGGAAGGTGGTGCTGGGTCGTCTTATCGTCACACTCGAGTGAAGCGTGAGGAGGGCTCTGGCTGAGCTCGGGGTGTAGGTCCTCGTTAGCAGTCACGCCTCGAGGGTCGTCGTCAGCCGTTCTTGGTCTTTGCATCGTTCAAACAAACAAGTATGGAGCCCTAGAAGGGCATGTAATGAACCGTGATTTTATGATGTTTAGCACCATGCTTAGTGTCCCTGTCCATCGTTGCGTGATTTATGTACTATGCGCTCTTAGGGTGAGGAGACTTATCTTGATGTACTCGGGATTGCCCTCATCTCGCGACGTTTGACCCTTTGTGAGGCTGCAAAAACTCGTTAGGCGGCTATTATCCTTTACCGCCCGAGGCCCTTGATGCGGAAAAAGCATGGTCGGCCGCCCCTTGTCGTGGTACCCATGGGGCACGGACATAAGGAGGGGGGCGTGCCAATCGCAAGCCCCGGTTTGGGCGCGTCGTGAAGGCTAAGGGGGGAGCTGTAACGCCCCGGACACACCCGCCGGTGGTCGTTACTCCTGGCGGGATCTAGACTGGCCTCACATATCAATACTAGTATTTTCTGCGCACTTTGTCCTCACTCGTCTGCACCCGGGAGCAACTTCCCGGTCGGTCACCCATACCGAAACTACTCCAAGCTGAGCACGCTTAACTTTGGAGTTCTATCCGAATGGGCCCCCGGAAAAGAAGAAATTCCTTATTGATATGAGTAGTCTATCATCCCTAATAAGCCAGGCCATCACATACACCCTCACTCAGAGGAACCGACGTCCTCGTTGGGCCACAGGAACGTTCCCTCTTGGCACAACCGTCTGTGCTTCCAGGACAGCACATGTGCCATGCCGTGTGCCACGACGGGTCACAAATGTCATGCACAACATGACTGCAAACTGTCCGCAAACATCCGTGTAACCACGAGGGTCGGCTCTGATACCAACTTGTAACACCCCGGACACACCCGCCGGTGGTCGTTACTCCTGGCGGGATCTAGACTGGCCCCACATATCAATACTACTCTTTTATGCGCACTTTGTCCTCACTCGTGCACACCCGGGAGCAACTTCCCGGTCGGTCACCCATCCCGAAACTACTGCAAGCTGACCACGCTTAATTTTGGAGTTCTATCCGAATGGGCTCCCGGAAAAGAAGGAATTCCTTATTTATATGAGTAGTCTATCATCCCTAATAAGCCAGGCCATCACATACACCCTCACTCAGAGGAACCGACATCCTCGTCGGGCCACAGGAACGTTCCCTCTTGGCACAACCGTCTGTGCTTCCAGGACAGCACATGTGCCATGCCGTGTGCCACGACGGGTCACAAACGTCATGCACAACATGACTGCAAACTGTCCGCAAACATCCGTGTAACCGCGAGGGTCGGCTCTGATACCAACTTGTAACGCCCCGGACACACCCGCCGGTGGTCGTTACTCCTGGCGGGATCTAGACTGGCCTCACATATCAATACTAGTCTTTTCTGCGCACTTTGTCCTCACTCGTGTGCACCCGGGAGCAACTTCCCGGTCGGTCACCCATCCTGAAACTACTCCAAGCTGAGCACGCTTAACTTTGGAGTTCTATCCGAATGGGCTCCCGGAAAAAAAGGAATTCCTTATTGATATGAGTAGTCTATCATCCCTAATAAGCCAGGCCATCACAGGAGCGCTGGGGAGAGCGTAGGGTAACTTCCGCTCTCCCTGAGCTAGCCTGAAAACTGAGGGAAGGACCACAGAGGGAAATCAAAACCAAGAAATGGAGGAACACCAGAACTTTAGAATCCATTAAAAGAGAAGATAGGGGCAAGCCAACTCCAGAAAGCAAATGAACAACCGCGTCCGGCACCTAATCTAGTCTTCTCACTAGCGCGGAGCTAAGTGTTGCCACTAGGACATGGGAGGGAGCCCCCGAGGCCCGAGGGCGGCTCTTCGGAGACTTCGGGGCGTGTACAGTCGCACTCATTATTACGTGAGTGTCACGAGCGGAGATCTACACATGCGTGAGCCTTGCTTCATAGGCACTAGGCCTTGGCTTCTCAGGCGCAGGGCCTTGTTCCTCGCAGGCACGGAGCCTAGTCTTCTCAGGCGCAGGGCCTTGTTCCTCGCAGGCACGTAGCCTAGTCTTCTCAGGCGCACGGCCTTGTTCCTCGCAGGCATGGAGCCTAGTCTTCTCAGGCGCAGGGCCTTGGTCCTCGCAGGCACGGAGCCTAGTTTTCTCAGTCGCAGGGCCTTGTTCTTCGCAGGCATGTAGCCTAGTTTTCTCAGGCGCAGGGCCTTGTTTCACGGATAGAACCTCCGAAGGTGCCGGATGTTCCACGCGTTCGGGACGGGGACGCCGTCCCCTGTTTCCAAGCACACGGCACCAGGTCTGGAGACGTGGGTGATCTTGAACGGGCCTTCCCACATGGGTGAGAGCTAGCTTGTGCAGCCCCTCCCTGGAGAGGACTCTCCTCAAGACGAGATCACCTACCTCAAGTGTCGTGGGGCGGTTGTTGCGGCAGTGGTACAGTTGCAACGCCTGCTGGTATCTTGCCGCTCGGAGTGAAGCATCACACCGGTGCTCCTCCCCCAGCACGTGGTACGTCCCTTGCACGGCGCCCTGCCGCGCCTCGTCGAACGCTAGGACTCACGGGGATCGGTGCCTGACCTCGTGTAGGATCGAAAGTATGTCTAGAGGGGGGGTGATTAGACTACTTGTAAATATAAAAATTCTGCCTTTTGACAAAGAACAGTTTTTTGGCAGATTCACAATTATGATCAAGTCAAGTATCACCCTACACATGCAATTCTAGAGTATAGGCAGCGGAAAGTAAATTGCACATGTAGTAAAGAGAGGTGGAGAAGAGCAAACGCAATTTTGGAGACGCGGTGATTTTTCCCGTGGTTCCGATAGGTGGTGCTATCGTACATCCACGTTGATGGAGACTTCAACCCACGGAGGGTAACGGCTGCGCGAGTCCACGGAGGGCTCCACCCACGAAGGGTCCACGAAGAAGCAACCTTGTTTATTCCATCATGGCCTACGCCCACGGAGGGCTAGCCTTACTCGGGGTAGATCTTCACGAAGTAGGCGATCTCCTTGCCCTTACAAACTTCTTGGTTCAACTCCACATCGATGACGGAGGCTCCCAAGCGACACCTAACCAATCTAGGAGGCACCACCCTCCAAAAGGTAATACATGTTGTAGATGATGATGAACTCCTTGCTCTTGTGCTTCAAATGATAATCTCCCCAACACTCAACTCTCCTCACTGATTTGGCTGTGGTGGAAGAAAGGATTGAGTGGAAAGCAACTTGGGAAGGTTAGAGATCAAGCTTCATATGGTGGGAGTGGAGCAACTTGATCTCAACAAAAGGGTAGGTAGTTCTCTTCTCAGAAATGTAAGGTAGGAGTGGTAGTTCTTTCTGATGGCTCTCTCCACGAATGAAGAGGGGGTGGAGGGGTATAAATAGCCTCCACACAAAATCCAACCGTTACACACATATTTGAGCAATCTCGGTGGGACCGAAGTGGACAACTCGGTGAGACCGAAAGTTCAAATAATGTGAACGTTGGGGTTTTCGGTGGGACCGAAAATACAATCTCGGTTAGTCCGATTCGTGCAATGACAAGAGCATGCCAGTTTCGGTGGGACCGACTTCATCATCTCGGTGACACCGATTTGATGACAGAAGGTTACAGAAGCTTGGCAACTCATGTTTCGGTGAAACCGAGTTCAGAATCGGAATATCCGAAATTACTAGGGTTTGGCTTATGGCTGAGGTGGTTCATCTCGGTGTGACTGAGTTTGGAATATCGGTGGGACCGAGATTACTTATGAGTGTATATGGTAGTGAAAGTTGCTGATAGTTCAGGAGATGTATCACTAAGCACTTGAGCAACCAGATCATCAACATAACCTCATCGCCTTTTAATAGTATTGGCTTTTCCTATGGACTCAATGTGATCTTGGATCACTAAACCAGAAATGGAGTCTTGAGCTTTTGCCAATGCTTGCCTTAGCATTTTGAGGGGTCCACTTCTTCAGTCCTTGCCATACCCATATCACTGAACTTCTCTGAAATGATTCTCAAGTAACTATTAGTTCAATGATATATATGTTGTTATTAATTGCCAAAACCACCCGGGGATTAGTTGCACTTTCAATCTCCCCCTTTTTGGTAATTGATGACAACATATAGATCAAAGCTTCGACAAGGGATATAATCAATGAATAATATCGTCGCTTTGAGAAGTATGTGATAAGCAAGAGCTCCCCCTAAATTTGTGCATTATTTAAGATTTGCGTTTGAATGCAAATGCACAATCGATTAGGATCATGGGTCACTCTTCCATGTCACATACATCTTGGTGGAGCGCACAAAATGATAAGAATGAACAGCATGCACCCAATCACCAAGACATGAGTAAATAGTCATACAAGATAGGAATGGCATATGATAAGCATTAAGCACACATTAAAGCATAGTATGACTAAGCACTCATAAAGTAGCATCAAACGGAGTATCAAGCACACGGAATGTCTCGAAAACCAAAAGTATCTCAAAGAAACCGCAAAAGAACAAAAGAGCAAAAGCGCAAAGACAAAGCACTCTCTCTCTCTCGAAGCCCTATGATCTATACAATTTCTCCCCCTTTGGCAACAAGTTACCAAAAAGTTCGAAAAAGCATAGAGCTAAACGTCACTGTGGGCTCTGCTGGCGGCTCCCGTCTGGGTTGATGTCGGAGTAGATATGACGGCATCGGCGAAGACTTCAGCTGATGTCTGTGCTGGAGGAGTGGACACTGGAGCTGGAGCTGGAGTAACTGCTGGAACTGTGGGAGGTGCTGAAGCTGTAGTCCTGGTGTCAGTCACTGGAATAGCAGCTGATCGGGATCCTTTGGGAATCGGAGCAGTCTGTCGATGAGAATCCTGGACTAAGTCATCCTGCACAAGCTCTGCCTTGTCCTGCTTTGCTTCCTCAATGTCTGCCTCAAGCTTGTTGACGGTCACTTGTATTTCAGTCAGCTTCACGTCCAGAGCGTGGATCTTCTCGTCAACAATCCTCTCTAAGATCTCCTGAGACTGTTCAATGCTGGCCAGGCGTTGTTCAATCCTTTGGGTAGCTTCAAGAATTTGCTCTCCGAAACTCTTTGGTTTAGCTGCTGCTGCTGCTGCTTCTTTGTCAGCTTTGGCTTTCTTAGCAGCTTCGATCTTGGCTTGACCTTCAACAGATGTCGGATCCTCCTCATCCATCACAACAACATTGTCTTCATGCTCTGGCTGCAGGGGTAAATGTTTTCTATCCAACAAGAATTTGCCCGTGCCAAACTTGGCATTGAGAAGCATCTGAATCTGTGGGGCAAATCCACATGACCTTTTCTGGTCAGCTGCAGTCCTCTTAATGGTCTCTACCATTAAGTCCATCACCTTGAAAGGTGCTTTCTCATCAAGTATATGCAGCATGTTGATAGAATATCCTCTGATCATGCGATGATCTCCAGACTTGGGCATCAAGGTATGCCTCAAAATAGTATTAGTGGTAGGTAAGCCTGCCTGGAGATGGTAGACTGAGCCGAGCTTCCAAACTTCCAAATCCGTTGCTGGAATCTCTTTGTACATGTTCTTCATGGATTCATGATTCTTCTTTGGAATCCCATAGACATCAATATCATCTTCTCGTTGCACTGGAGCATTCAGAATTTCTGCCCATTCTTCAACAGAAGAAAAGAACCTTTGACCTTCAGTCATCCATGTGATCTTTCCATCAGGATAGAAGTGAGCTGTGGCATAGAATTGCATAATCATCTCATCGTTCCAACTGGTCAATTTCTGACCTACAAACTCTGCAACTCCACATGCAGTGAAGCTTTCATGCACATGTGGAAAGAAATCTCTGTGCTCTTCGCTGTCGATGTACTCCCAGTCAACATATCTGGTGTCTGCGACTATGGGCTTCTTGTCCATCAACACGGTCTCATAGAAGTCCTGCTGCTCTCTGGTGTGAAATCTGGGATCTACAGCAGTTCTTCTCCTCATGGAATATGGGTCAGCTTGTCTCCATAGCCTGAGACCTCTATCTTTCCTTGCCTTCATATCCTCAGCTTGAGGATGAGCATCATTGTGAAGTGGCAGTTTTGGACGGAGTTTCAGCAAAACTTGTCCTTCCTCGTCAGACTCAGCTGGTGGCACATCATCCTTGTTCTTTTCAGACGCTGGAATATTTCTGGTGGTCCTCTTGGGCTTGGCAGCAGGCTTTGCTGGAGCTGCCCTAGCTGGAGCAGATTTCTTAGGCTTTGATGTGGCTCCAGCCTTAATGGCATCACCCATGAGCTTCTGCTTCTGAGGAGGAGGCTGGGGTGCTTCCTCATCCTCATCCTCGACTGCTGCATCTGCATGAGAATCTGACACATGCACTACCCTCTTTCTCTTGGTGGTTTTCTTCACTTTGCTTGGAGCTGCTTCTCCCAAATTTAGCTTCTTGGCAACAGTTGACTGCTTGACTTTGCTGGTGCCCTTCTTAGATTGCTGACCTTGTTGCTCTTTGGCAACAACTTTCCTCTTAGGCTTGGTGGTCACCTCTTCCTCAACAACGAAATCAGAATCCTCATCATCGGAATTCTTCTCCTTTCTAGCTCTGGTGGCTGCAGGAGGCATGCCACTTGGTGTACTCCTCTCACCATCATCAAATGGGCTACTAGGAGGACTAGTGTCTGCCTCTGGAATGTCTGCAATGGGTGTCTCTGACCTGTTCTGACTGTCACTGGTATCTGACATGGCTGACAACCTGTGAATACATAAGGTATAGGCAGAGAAGAAGAGTTATCACAAACTGCAGAAGTTTTTGCAAAAAAAAATGAGTTCAAATTCTAGTTTTAAGTTTTCACAGAAGACATTTCGGTCAGACCGAGTTTAAGTTTTGGTGAATCCGAAGTGTTAAACAGAAGCTTTACACACCACTTTCGGTTTGACCGAAGTGGGTTTTGGTCCTGCCGATAACACTAGGGTTTCACAAAAACTACATTTCGGTCACACCGATTTGCACAACTCGGTTGGACCGAAGGGTGCAGTGCAATGGCCAGAGGCCAAATCGGTCACACCGAAATTATAAAATCGGTTTTACCGAGATGTGTTCCGTGGAAACCTAACCCTAAAATTTTTACTCGAATCTAGTTCAAACGAACCAATCTGGTGTACAGGAAGATTTCAATCGTGGCAAGATACTAGGCAATCCAAACGTGCATTGAATCGGAGATGGGAGCACGAGTGGGATCAAAACTCACCATAACTTGGTGGAGTTTCTCTACGGCAGCAACGGCGCGGAGGAGATGTCCGTTGACGGCGACGGAGACCTACGGCGAGGGCGCACAGGCGACGACGGCGACGATCCGGAGATCAAGGCGACGGCAGCAGGGGATGTGGGGGCGAAACGTTTGAAAGAGGAATCAACGCGCGCGGCCCTTGATATATATACCCCTTTGCTGTCGGTGGGACCGAGTTGTAAAACTCGGTGGCACCGAGATGGATAATTGCTAGGCAGTTATGCACTTCGGTCACGCCGAAAATCACAACTCGGTTTCACCGAGATGAAACCTAGATCAGTCTAAATGCTTTCGGTTTGACCGAGTTTGAGTGAGTTGGTCTGACCGAAATCAATTAGAAGGTTTTGGAGATTAGCCCTTGACGGATCGGTGGCTCCGAGTGCTCCTCACCCGGAGGGTCCGAAAATGACTTGTTCAAAGTTTGTGATGTAAGCATGAATAGAATTTGAGACAAGAAATCATAGATAGCTAGGGGAGGTACTTAGGCA
Organism: Secale cereale; assembly: GCA_902687465.1. Taxonomy (NCBI): domain Eukaryota; kingdom Viridiplantae; phylum Streptophyta; class Magnoliopsida; order Poales; family Poaceae; genus Secale; species Secale cereale. Next base: position 332,599,284 of record LR738712.1, read on the forward strand.
TTCTTGTCCATCCATTTGGTCAGAAAAATCAAAACAACCAAAACAACAAATGGATGTCCTCGAATGGATAAAATCATGCATCCAACATGCTCACACAATAAGATAGCAAATGAAATATGTGTCAAACATGCACAACCAAAACTCTAGCAATTAACACACAATTTGTCGATGACTAGGTCATCTTTATATGAGTATTTTGACTTAGGAGCCAAATGAGAACATTTGATCATAGGTCATACTCATCGTTTAAGCACAAGTGGGGTTACCACTTTTACATAAAGCATTGATGTGTTCACATCATTTGAAGATGATTTAGCTCAATTTTTTTAGAGCAAAGCTCCCCCTAGATGTGAGAACCCCTTTTAAAGGGTCAAACTAACCTTGGGTTGTCGTAGAAGACTTCATGTAGATGTTGAAGATGTGGATGCTCAATGTTGATGGAGATCATCAAGAGTTGGGAGCTATCCTTTGGATTCGGGCACTTTCAATACCTACATGGGTTAGTCCCACAAGGAACAAACAAGGATATCCATGGACATAGATTGAAGTTCACAATAGATGATGTCCATGAAAGCAATGATTACCTTGTCCCTTGACTTACCAACAAGAGGGTTTGTGACTCCATGAACTAGTGCATGATGTGGAAGTTGATTGCACAAGTTCTTTGCCAAAATGAATGTGAGTGAAGTATGTTGGCGGAGTCACCCTCAAGAACTTCCTAGTTCTTCTTCTTCGGGATCCACATCATCTTGATGGGAATCCTTGGGGTTGTAGTTGAGCTTGACGAAGTAGAACTTGACGTTTCCTTGGGAACCCACTTGACCATGGCTTGAGGTGCTTCAACGAATGCATCAATCTCCTCTTGAAGCTTGTCCTTGGCTTTTAGCTTGTGGTCTTGTGGTGGAAGGTCATCTTGAGCTTGTTCCACATTGGAAGAAGTAGGATCATACTTCTCCTTTTGAGAAACAAACTGTGGAGTAGGATATTGACCTTCTTCCCACTCAACACCTTCGGCGTTGAACTTTCGCTCAAAACCAATTCCTTGATTCTTCCGGTGCCTTCCTTGCTTGCGAACAATTTCCTCAAAGTTCTTGCTTCCGGCAAGGCTCTTGTAGACACCTTTCTCTATGATCCCTTTCAATAAACTATTCTCTTGCTCAAGTGTAACTTGGCTTGAAACATTGTTAGTGGAATCAAGAGAACTACTAAAAGCAACAACATTAGATTTAACATGGTTATTGTTACTGCTAGAGGTAGAATTTTTCTTATGCTTGTCATGCTTAGTCTTTGGGTGGCAAGAAATTAGACAAGAGAAGTCGTTTGGCAAGATATGAAGAACTCTTCTTTCGAAGATCGTCATTGATTGCTTCTAGAAACTCATGTTCTTGCTCTAGAGTGAGCTTCTCGAAGCGTAGCTTCTCATGAGATCTTAGGAGCTCTCTATGATCTTCTTGAGTTGTTTCATGAGCTAACTTAAGAGTGTTTAGTTCTTTAGTTAGACGCTCAATCTCCTTCATAGCATTGTCATTCGACTCTTCTCGACTATAAAGACTACTAGCATTTTCATCGTTACTAGGCTCACTAGATTTATCATGCAAGAGCTCATCTTTACTAAGCAAGTCATCCTCATCACTATTGAAGTCAATGAATTTAGGGTGTGATACCTTGGGGCCTTTAGCCATGAAGCATCTTCCAATTCCCTCATTTGGTGAATCAAATAAGTCGTAGGAGTTGGAGTTGGAGGATACGAGAGCAAGACCGGCAACACCCTCATCTTGACTGTAGTCGGAGTCGGAGTGATAGCTTCCATCGGATTGATTGTCGGAGTCGGAGCCGAAGACCCATTCACCTACATGAGCTTGATGTCTTCTTCTTGTGTAGCTCCTTGATGACTTGTCTTTCCTCTCCGAATCCTTGCTTCTCCGAGAGGGTCTTCGTTCATAACGATCATCTCTACTCCTTCTCTCTTTCCGAGGTGACTCATCTCTTGAACTTCTTCTTCTTGGAGATTCTTCTCTTATCTTGTGGGGAGCCGTACACTCATTTGAGTAGTGTCCGGGTCTTCCACAATTGTAGCAGTTTCGATGACGACTAGAAGATCTCTTTTCATCATATGATCTAGACTTTGAGCTTCTCTCTTTGCCTCTATTCTTGTAGAATTTGTTGAAGTTCTTAACCATTAGGCTTATCTCTTCATTGGAAACTAACTTGTCACTTGAGGTTGTGGGAGCATCACTTGTAGCTTTGTAAGCACCACTCGATTTGTTGTGAAGCTCTTCCTTATCCTTAAGTGTCATCTCATGAGCAACAATTCTTCCAATGACTTCGGTTGGCTTGAGAGTCTTGTAGTTTGGCATCATTTGGATCAAAGTGCACATGGTGTCATACTTTCCATCCAAAGCTCTGAGAATCTTCTTGATGATGAATCAGTCGGTCATTTCTTCGCTTCCTAAGCCGGCAATCTCATTTGTGATGAGAGCAAGCCTAGAGTACATTTCAGCGACTCCTTCACCATCCTCCATCTTGAACTTGTCAAGTTGACCTTGAAGAATATCTAGCTTTGATTCCTTCACAGACTCGGTACCTTCGTGCATTTCAACCAAAGTATCCCAAATCTCTTTTGCATTTTCAAGACGGCTGATTTTGTTGAACTCCTCGGGACACAAAGCATTGAAGAGAATGTCACAAGCTTGAGCATTGTTTTGCAACATCCGCAATTCTTCAGGTGTAGCTTCGCGATCCGGAACTTTTCCTTCCTCGAAGAATTCACCTTGCATACCAACACAGATAATGCCCCATGCGGCTGGGTTATGACCAAGAATATGCATTTTCATTTTATGCTTCCAACTAGCAAAATTTGTACCATCAAAGTAAGGACCTCTACGATAATTACCCTCACTAGACGCCATACTCTCCTAGGTTGTGAAACCAAGCTTATGGAGTCCAATGCAATGGAAACCAATACAATGGAGACCAAAGCCCTGATACCACTTGTAGGATAGAAAGTATGTCTAGAGGGGGGGTGATTAGACTACTTGTAAATATAAAAATTCTGCCTTTTGACAAAGAACAGTTTTTGGCAGATTCACAATTATGATCAAGTCAAGTATCACCCTACACATGCAATTCTAGAGTATAGGCAGCGGAAAGTAAATTGCACATGTAGTAAAGAGAGGTGGAGAAGAGCAAACGCAATTTTGGAGACGCGGTGATTTTTCCCGTGGTTCCGATAGGTGGTGCTATCGTACATCCACGTTGATGGAGACTTCAACCCACGGAGGGTAACGGTTGCGCGAGTCCACGGAGGGCTCCACCCACGAAGGGTCCACGAAGAAGCAACCTTGTCTATTCCATCATGGCCTACGCCCACGGAGGGCTAGCCTTACTCGGGGTAGATCTTCACGAAGTAGGCGATCTCCTTGCCCTTACAAACTTCTTGGTTCAACTCCACATCGATGACGGAGGCTCCCGAGCGACACCTAACCAATCTAGGAGGCACCACCCTCCAAAAGGTAATAGATGTTGTAGATGATGATGAACTCCTTGCTCTTGTGCTTCAAATGATAATCTCCCCAACACTCAACTCTCCTCACTGATTTGGCTGTGGTGGAAGAAAGGATTGAGTGGAAAGCAACTTGGGAAGGTTAGAGATCAAGCTTCATATGGTGGGAGTGGAGCAACTTGATCTCAACACAAGGGTAGGTAGTTCTCTTCTCAGAAATGTAAGGTAGGAGTGGTAGTTCTTTCTGATGGCTCTCTCCACGAATGAAGAGGGGGTGGAGGGGTATAAATAGCCTCCACACAAAATCCAACCGTTACACACATATTTGAGCAATCTCGGTGGGACCGAAGTGGACAACTCGGTGAGACCGAAAGTTCAAATAATGTGAACGTTGGGGTTTTCGGTGGGACCGAAAATACAATCTCGGTTAGTCCGATTCGTGCAATGACAAGAGCATGCCAGTTTCGGTGGGACCGACTTCATCATCTCGGTGACACCGATTTGATGACAGAAGGTTACAGAAGCTTGGCAACTCATGTTTCGGTGAAACCGAGTTCAGAATCGGAATATCCGAAATTACTAGGGTTTGGCTTATGGCTGAGGTGGTTCATCTCGGTGTGACTGAGTTTGGAATATCGGTGGGACCGAGATTACTTATGAGTGTATATGGTAGTGAAAGTTGCTGATAGTTCAGGAGATGTATCACTAAGCACTTGAGCAACCAGATCATCAACATAACCTCATCCCCTTTTAATAGTATTGGCTTTTCCTATGGACTCAATGTGATCTTGGATCACTAAACCAGAAATGGAGTCTTGAGCTTTTGCCAATGCTTGCCTTAGCATTTTGAGGGGTCCACTTCTTCAGTCCTTGCCATACCCATATCACTGAACTTCTCTGAAATGATTCTCAAGTAACTATTAGTTCAATGATATATATGTTGTTATTAATTGCCAAAACCACCCGGGGATTAGTTGCACTTTCACCTCGTGAGGGAGGACCACTTCAGCTTCGTAGACGTTGAATAATGAGGTCTCGCCTGTTGGCTTGGTGGCAGTTGTGCGGATTGACCATAGCACGGACGGGAGCTCGTCGTGACAACCCCTTCCGCAAGCTTTGAGCTTCTTCTTGAAGGTCCTGGTCTTGAGGCCTCTCAGGACCTCCGTGTTGGTGCACTCGGCCTGGCCATTGCTTCTAGGGTGTGCTACAGAAGCGTAGCAAATCTGCTTTCCAAGGTTAGCACAATATGTATTGAAAAGGTTGCGAGTGAACTGTGAGCCATTGTCGGTGATGATGCGGTTAGGGACCCCGAACCGGTTTACGCGGCCCTTGACGAACTTGACTGCGGAGCCGGCTGGGAAGGTTCGGACAGCTTCCACCCCAGCCCATTTGGTAAATTTGTTGACGGTGACGTAGAGGTATCGGTAGCCCACGGGCGCTCGAGGGAAAGGACCCAGGATGTCTAGCCCCCAGACTGCGAACAGCCAGGAGAGTGGGATGGTTTGGAGGTCCTGAGCCGGTTGGTGGATCTGTTTGGCATGGAATTGGCAAGCCTCGCAAGACTTCACCAGTTCGGTGGCATCGTTGAGTGCCGTGGGTCAGTAAAAACCACTGCGGAATGCCTTGCCGACCAAGGTGCATGATGATGAGTGATGCCCGCAGTCCCCGACGTGCATGTCAACTAGCAGCTCGCCTCCCTGCTTCCTGGAGATGCATCGCAAAGAAACATCATTTGGTCGCTTCCTGTAAAGCTCACCGTCTTGGATGCAGTATGCCGTTGCCTGTTGGGCCACGCATTCGGCATCCTCCTCCATTTCTAGCAATGCTCCTCACACCAGGTATGACTTGACTTCCTCGGTTCAGCATCCCTCCTGAGGCTCAAGCACCAGGAGCAAGAGGGCTCCTGAGGCCGGGCCGCAGGCGGGGGCTCCCGAGGTCGGTGGCTGGGGAGTTCCTCCTGAGGCTTTGCCGGCCCTTCTTGCGGGGGTGACGCCGAGGGCCTGAGGAGCCTCTCCTCAAAGATACCTGGCTCTTGGGGCAGGCGCCTGGACGCTTGGCGATGTCGTCGGCCTCCTTGTTAGTGATGTGGGGCACATGCTCTAGCTCCAGGCCCAAGAACTGCTTCTCCATTCTGCGTACCTCCGCGAGGTATGCCTCCATATGCTCGTCCTTCGGCTCGTACACCTTGTTGGAGAAGTTGACGAGGATCTAGGAGTCGCCCCTGATGATGAGGCGTTTCACCCCCAGGGCCATCGCCGCCTTGCGCTCGGCGATGAGGCCCTCGTACTCCATGATGTTGTTGGAGACCTTATCGCCTGGCTAAAAGCAGAGCAGCACGGCGTAGTAGATCTTGTTTTCAGTGGGCGAGATGAGCACAACCCCAGCCCCCCCCCCCGCCCGCCCCCTGGCAGGCCAACGCGCCGTCGAAGTACATGACCCAGCCATCCAGCGCTTCGCTCCCCGGCGAGAGGGACTGGTTCTGACTTGTTTCGAGTCCTGGGGCGTCAGTCCATTCTACCACAAAGTCAGCAAGTGAGGCCCCTTGATGACTCTGGTGGTGCTGAACTCTAGCTGGAATGCCTGCAGCTCTATATTCCATTCCGTGACCCTTTCCACCATGTTTGGGCTCCGGAGTACCCTTTCCAAAGGGTAAGCTGAGACGACCATGATGGGGTGGCCTTAGAAGTAGTGGCACAGCTTACGTGAAGCGACGAGGAGCGCAAGTAGGAGCTTCTGTGGCATGGGGTAGCATGCTCGGGCATCACGGAGAACCGTGTTGACGAAATATACCGGGTGCTCGATGGGGCTGAAGTCCGGACTCGCCCGTGGCTGTGTACTCTGACTGGATAAAGGTGCTCCAGGGGCTTGGTCGTCAATTGGGGCAGCCACGGCCTCAGGAGAGTCGTCTTGTAGGATGTGGTCGTCCTCCGACCCTGTGGGGGCCTCGGGAGTGCCGCCCTTGAGTTGCAAGGTCTTGTCTTGGCGCTCCTCTTGGACAGCCACCAACGCTGCACTGGCTGAATGTGGTGTTGCGGCCAGGTAAAGCACCAATGGTTCTTGACGTTTGGTTGCCACCATTACCGGTGGACTGGTGAGGTATCTCTTGAGGTCTTCGAACGCCGCATCAGCCTCATGGGTCCATTAGAACGGCCCCTTCATTTTCATCAGCTTGAAGAAAGGGGGGGCCCTCTCCCCTAGCTTGGAGATGAAACGCCCGAGCGACGTTACAAAGCCGGCCAGCTTCTGCATCTCCTTGAGGTTCTTGGGCGGACTCATCTTTTCTATGGCCTTGACCTTCTCGGGGTTTGCCTCGATCCCTCGGTGCGACACCAGGAAGCCCAGAAGCCTTCCTGACGGGACGCCGAACACACGCTTTTTCGGGTTGAGCCGCAGGTCTACCTTGCGCAGGTTGGCAAAGGTTCCTTCCAGATATGTGATAAGGGTTGCAGCCTCCTAAGATTTTACCATGATGTCATCTACGTATGCCTCAGCGTTCCTCCCGAGCTGGTTTCCCAGTGCAATGTGCATTAACCGCTGAAAGGTTGCTCCAACATTCCGCAACCCAAACGGCATGCAAGTGTCGCGGTATACTCCACACGGGGTGAGGAAGGCAGTCTTCTCGACGTCTTGCAGCACTATCTTGATCTAGTGGTAACCTGAGAAGGCATCAAGGAATCACAACAGGTCACACTCAGCGGTGGAGTCGATGATCTGGTCGATGCAGGGCAGAGGAAACGGGTCTTGAGCACATGCTTTGTTGAGGTTGGTGAAGTCAACACACATTCGCTATTTTCCCCCTTTCTTGGGCACGATGACAGGGTTTGCCAGCCACTACGGGTACCGGACCTCGCGGATGACACCCGTCGCTTGCAGCTTACGAGTCTCCTGCACGATGACGGACTGCTTCTCCGTGGATTGGCGCCTAGCCTTCTGATTTACGGGGCGCATATTGGGGCATACATTCAGGTGATGCTGGATAACCTCCCTCGGTACTCCCGCCAGGGCCTTGGGTTCCCACGCGAACACATCCCTGTTTGCGCGCAGGAAACCAACCAGCGCCTCTTCTTGAGCTGGGGAAAGACCAGCACCTATGGTGAAGGCGACACCTGACGGCTCGTCTTCGTCCACCGGCACCTGCTTCGTCTCGGCTCGGTCTTGGGAGAAAAGTTGCTTTTTCTTGGCCAGTGCAGCCCCCTCGGTTCCAGAGGCGGCTTCACCGGACGGATGCACCGCCGCAGCGGTCCGGAAGACACGCTTCAGGGCCGCTAGAGCTTCCTTGGTGTCCCCCGCCACGGTGAGGACACCGCTGCTCCCTGGCATCTTCATGAGGTTATAGGACGGATGGGTCACGGCCAAGAACTGAGCCAGCGCGGGGTACCCGAGTATGGCATTTTACGGGAGGCCGATACGGGCGATGTCGAAGTCGATCAGCTCGGTGCGGTAGTTTTTTCGGGTGTCGAAGGTGACCGGGAGGCGGATCTGCCCCTGAGGGCTTGTGGAACCGCTGCTGACTCCGAAGAAGAGTTTGGTGGGGCGCAACCGCTTGAGCGGCACGTGAAGCAAGCTGAAAGCCTCCAGTGAGAGCACATTGAGGCCAACCCCACCGTCGATGAGGGTCTTGGTGACTGCCACGTTGCAGATGGTGGGGGTGCAGAGCATCAGCAGAGCGCCTGAGCCCGTAGTGGAAGCAGGGTGGTCCCCTGAGTCGAAGGTGTGGTCGGTCTTGGGTGCCGCCCATCCAGGAGGAGCCCCCTGGCGTATGGAGGCGACGCTCGCCTAGCGAAAGAACTGCTTGATGTGGCGGACGGAGGTGGAGCTTGGGAGCCACCAAGGAGGGCCGCGATGACGTGGGCGCCGGCGCCCCAAAGCGTGCGACGAAGAGGTCGCCCAGCTCCTCCCAGGACGCCATAGATGATTCTGTCAAGCTGATAAACCAGGCGCGCAGCACGCCGGTGAGCACCATGGGGAGCCAACTGGCCAGGACCTTGCTGTCGCCGCCGGCCGCCGAGATGGCCTCTTCGTAAGCCTGGAGGAAGACGGCCGGGTCCGCTGCCCCGTTGTAACGGGGCGGCAGATCTGGCCTAAACCTGGGTGGCCACCGCACTCGTCGTAAGGCGGGGGTGAAGGCGCGGTGGCCCGGAGCCCCGCCGCGTGCGGCCGCCAAGCCGGTCGGAGGAGGGATGCTTGCCATGGGAACTTGGTGGACGGAGAGCAGGATGAACGGGGAAGAAATTTCGGCACACCCCTACCTGGCGCGCCAAATGTCAGATCTTGGGTTCCAGCAAAACCCTTTAGGTATGAACTTTGGGGTGCGCACGAAGATCTCTCCTTCCGCCCTAGCTCGTCTACTCGCTGATCCCTATGCCTAGATCGTCAGGTCCGAAGAACAAGGGACACAAGATTTATACTGATTAAGGCCACCGTTGTGGTGTAATACCCTAATCCAGTGTGGTGTGGTGGATTGCCTTGTAGGCTGAGGAAGAAATAGTACATGGATGAACTGCCTCCTGAGGAGAGGGGTTCTTGTGCTCAAGTGAGCTTGTGGGTGTGTGGGTGGTCTCGGTGATCCGATCCCTTTTTAAGGTGGTGGCTAGTACTATTTATAGTGGCTTGGGTCCTCTTCCCAAATATTGAGCGGGAAGGGATCCCACAACGGCCAAATTTTAAGGGGGACAACTAGTACAAGCTATCCTGACAAAAGGTGGTCTTTGCCTGCCAAAGGCTCTGGTGGTGACACCGCCGTGGGCTCCGCGATGACCTCTGTTCTGCTGTCCTGCTGGTCTTGGTCTTATTGCACAGATATGGAAACCTTTTCCTGATGCCTCGGGTCTGCGCTTGCACCGGCTCCTTTAGCACCAAAGAGGAAATTGGCACTCTGCGCCCGCTGGCACCCGCCTGTCCTTCGTCATCACCGCGCACGTCACGAGGACCTCGCGAGGTACCTCTTGCCTTGATATCTCTGATCCTCATGAGCCGGCCTACTGAGGCCTCCCTAGGGGATGTCATGCGCCGTCCGCCTCGCGAGGGTCTTGAGTGGTTGCTGAAGATGTTGGGCCGTACCAGGCCGCCTGATGAGCCACGCCCAGGCAGGCAAGTCTGGGTACTCCCCATTCCCAGAACACCGACAGTGACCTATATCATATTCATCATTTTGACTTCGGGGGAAAATTTATTTTCACCCCCTGTTTTTGGTGGACGCGGCTCGTCGTCATCACCGTCCTCGCTGGGTGACCCTTTCTTCCTTTGTTCGGTATTTAACTTACCGGCCTATTTAAAGACCCAACAACTTTAGTTGGTATGGCTGGCAGGCTTGTCGGGGGTGCCATGAATCTGGTAGGGTCGGTCGAGTGTTCGGTCCAAGATGAATGAGCCCTCTCTGTTTCTTTTGAATGGCTTCTTCTGCTGACCGGACTTGGAGCCACTGAATACGTCATTGACTGCCGTGTCTTCGGTATTGTCATTGTTGCCGTGGTGCTTGTGTTTGTTGCGTCGGGGTCTTCTGTTGTTATTCCTGGCTTCGGAAGTGCCCGACTTGCTCGTGCTATTACCGCTACGGGTTAGCCAGTGTCACATCCCTAGCTTCTATCACTGCCTAGTGCTAGCATCTGGTGTTGCATCATGTTTACTTTTCACAGAAAGTTAAAAATGGGGATGAAAGAAACTCCCAGCACCATCCAAATCAACTAGGGTTACTAAAATACTTTTCCAATGAACCTGAAATGCCCTCCTAAAATGTTCATCATTTTTGAATTAGTCTAGAACCTCTCCCAAAAATGGTGCACAAATTTCTAGGTCATCCAAAGGTCACTGGATTAAACAATATGTTATTTGAATTTGGGCATTTAAATGCTAGTAAATATTTTAAATGTCCAAATAATCCTAAACTGAAATATTCCATGCTGGATATATTCTATACAGTGGGCTTGTGCAGTTTGGTGATTTCTGAAAGGGTCTAGGTATTTTTAGAAAAGCCCTAAATTTTACAGAACATAGAAAACAGAAAGAATTAGAAAAAAAGAGAGAGAGAAGAGCTCACCTGGCCTAACTTACCTCGTTTACCCAGCAGCCCGCTAGAAGCCTAGTAGATAGCCGGCCTGCTAGGCCTAGCCCACCCCCTCGCGCGTCGTCTTCCTCGCGCCTACTGGCTTTGCGCGTGGCGGGCGCATAGCCGAGCCGCGGCCACCTCCTGCTTCGCGGTGGCAAGGCCTCGGCCCTTCTCGCCTCGCCAGCGCAACGCCCTGGGCATCCTGATCCTCTCCTCTCTCCCTCTGGTCGTTCTTTCCCCTCCCCTTCCTCTTCCCGCAGCCACCCGAGAACTAGCTGACGCCGCCGCTTGCCGTTCGCGTGGCCAACGATGCTAAGACGCCGCACCAGCATGCCCAGTCGCTCCTCCGACCTCTAATTCGTCTCCACATCGACGTACACACCTAACGGATCACCGAGACGAGCGGATCGAGCTCGTCCTCATCGCCCCTGTCCGCCGCTCGCCGCCGGTGATTTGCGGGTTCCAGTGCGTCCCCGCCGCCTCCAACTGGTCTTCTCGAACCGCGGTGAGCTACAGGCCCTTTCCCCTCTGCCCCCTGCTTTTCCCCGTCCTCTAGCCGCCGCCCTGAGCTCACCCGAGGCCGCCGTCCGCCATGGCCAACGAGACCGCGCACCAGAGCTTTTCCTGCTCGCTCCAGTGGCACTGACACGCTCCCGGAGCCTCCACGAGGCTTCTTAGACGCTTCGTTTGCTCGCCCGAGCACTGCAGCCCCGCACCCACTCGGGCTGAACTCCGGCCGCTGCTACTGCAGTCGTTGCCGTCGACTCCGGCCACCACCGGCGATGCCACCTGCACCACTAGCTGCGCGCGAGTGTCAGCAGCGCGTAGATGCTCTCCGCCGCGCAAATGGTCGCCGGAGGACGGATTCCGACGTCCTCCGCCGTCTCGGTTGTCGCCGACGGCCTAACTCCGGCGAAAACGCCATTAGGCACTAACCTAATGACCCCCTGGGTCATTGACTAGTGGGGCCCGACCTGCTAATTAAACTAGGTTAGTACTAACTAAATAGTTAGCTAGTTAGTCACTCACATGTGGGGCCCAGCCCCTGTTAACTCATAGTTTAGTGTTAAACTTAATTAGTTAATACCGAGAGACTAACCAGTGGGGCCCGCTGGTCAGGTTTGACCCTGGCTGCCCTGTTGACTTGCTGACATCATGCTGACACAGTAAAGCGTTTTCTAGAATTTATATAAATCTAAATGATTTATTTATTTTCAGAAAATGCTTTAAACTTCTAAAAATCATATAAAATCAACCGTAGCTCAGATGAAAATAATTTATATATGAAAGATGATCAGAAAAATTCAAGGAATCTGTTTATGGAATTTTCATGCATGTTTGAACAAGTTAAACCTGTTGTTCAGGTCAAATTAATTAAATGACATTTAAATAACCACATATGGAGTTTGAATTTGAACCTTTGGTTCAAACCAACTTCATTTAATATGGTTGCTAGTTGCATTAGCTCAATCAACAGCATATTGCCATGTCATGATCATGCATCATATTGTCGCATTGCATTGATTGTGTTCTTTCTCTGTTGCCGGTGTTTGTTCCCTCTGAGTAGACGTTGTTCCGACGATGTGATCGATGACACTGATGAAGACACCGTTCTATCTTCAGAAGTGCCAGGCAAGCAAAACCCCATTGAGCATTCTGATACAATCCCACTCTCTTTCTCTTGCTCTCTTTTACTGCATTAGGACAACAACGATTCAACTGTTACCTACTGCGGTAGTTGAACCCCTTTCCACTGCATGACCTATCATTGCCACAGTAAATAGTTGAAACCCACTAGCATGAGTAGGAGTTATTTGGGCCATGTTGTGCCTACTGATTCATGCTTTCTGGTTATGCCTGCTATTGCTTAGAGTTGTGTCAGGTCTGATTCATCAGGGATGAATTGGAATGGTGATGAACATGTCCTGCTGTGTGTGAGCTTAGTGTGTGAACACGATTTGGTAAAGGTAGCGATGAGAGGCCATGTAGCAGTACATGGTGGGTTGTCTCATTGCAGCCGTCCTCAGGAACTGAGTTCTGTGTTGGTTGATCCATGAACAGCTACTACCACGCATTGGGCTCCGGGCGCTCCAAGCTCTCTCGACTTATTAAATGCCCTTGTCCTCTGTCCAGGAGTTGCAACTAGTTTCTGGTGTTTGTAGTTTACTGGAGGTCGTGTGCAGCGCTGACCCTCGGGCTGGGTTGTGACGGGGCAGGTACGTGGCACAGTGTACCGGTCGCTCGTTTGGTGATGCGGGAACCCTGTACACATCGTTTGGGGCCGTGAGCGACACCCCGGCCGGATCTCCTCACGGATGGAACCCAAATAGGTGATAAACCTGGACTAGAGACTTGTGTGGTAAGTCAGGTCATGGCCGACACCCTCGCTGGGCTTCCGCTTGAAGGTTGCCGAGTACATGTCGTGTAAACGGCAGTAAGTGGTGAGAGCGTGTGTGAAGAAGTACACCCCTGCAGGGTTATATATGATCTATTCGAATAGCCGTGTCCGCGGTAAGGGACTTCTGGGTTACCTGTATAGTTCATAGACAAGTGGAAGTGGATACTCTAAAACGCGCAAGATAAGCGTGAGTGCTATGGATGGCCTTCTCGTAGGGAGACGGGAGCGGATCCATAGTGGGGTATTGATTGGTGAATATGTGGACTCGTGTGCGCCACCTCAAAAGAGTTACTTGCAGTCGTAGTTCAGGATAGCCACCGAGTCAAAGCTGGCTTGCTGCAGTCAAACTCCACCACCCCTTTGTTGATACCGATGCATATGTAGCTAGTTCTGATGTAAGTCTTGCTGAGTTCCTTTGTACTCACGTTTGCTTAATTTATGTTTTGCAGAGAGACTCCAGTCTCACTATTGGTTCCGCGTGGACTTCGACGTTTCGCTTGTTACCTCAGCTAAGTTCTTGTACCCTTGGGAGGGTCTCGTAGATAGTCAGGCTTCTCAGCCTTTTTCATTTGTAGTTGTCTGTACTCAGACATGTTATGCTTCCTTTGCCTGTATGCTCTGCATGTTGGGTCATGTGACCTCTGTTTGTAATGAATGCTATGATGGCTCTTCTGGGCCTTTATCTATATGAGTTGTTGAGTTGTGTTGTGATGCCATGTTGTACAGCACATACTTGCATGTTATGCGTACGTGTAATGTGTATTGCTATGTGTGGGATCCGACACCTAGTTGTTTACCCTTGGTAGCCTATCTTACAGGGAAATGTCTCCTAGTGCTTCCACTGAGCCTTGGTAGCTTGCTACTGCTCTGGAACACTTAGGCTGGCCGGCATGTGTCCTTCATCATTCCTGTGTCTGTCCCTTAGGGGAAATGTCACGCGTTGTTCCTTTCAGTCCTTGTAGCTTGCTACGACTTGGGTTCATACGTTGATGACCGACACGTTCGTTGCTGGGTCATGTATGCCTGTCTCTGTAATTTAGTGCCACTTTTGGTTTATAACTAGTCATGTCGGCCCAGGTTCTCTGTCATATGGATGCTAGCGACACTATCATATACGTGTGCCAAAATGCGCAAACGGTCCCAGGCCAGGTAAGGTGGCACCCGTGGCGATACTGTGCGTGAGGCCGCAAAGTGATATGATGTGTTACAGGCTAGACCTGTGTGACTTAGGATCGGGGTCCTAACAGCTTTGGTATCAGAGCCAGGCTGCCTGTAGGATTAGTAAGCCAAACTGGTCGAAGTCGTGTCTAGAAATTCTTTAGTTATATAAGGGAATTGATTGTGGAAGGGAACGTAAGGCTCTTTTTACTCCTTTACCCTATGACCTTCTGATCTGAGTCACCTTCTTATTTCTACGAGGATTAAGAACTAGGATTCTCATTCTATTTATCAGGATCACGTTAATTGTGGATTCAACTTTTAGTTCAGTCTCAAGTACTTCTGTTTGTTAAACTGTTGGTCTCAGAACCTTGACATTATGATGTTGAGTGGTTATGCTATCCTTGTGCATGAGTCTCAAAAGTATTTTTGAGCATTTACGGCCGTTATGGTGTCCAAGTCATCCCAGGTTTCTAAATAGTCTGATGCATTTGCAAACCTTTCCTCCCTGTTTCCGATGTCCTTTTAGGCCAGATTAATCACACTAGGCAGTGTGTGGAGGTACTCCGTTACCTCGACACATATGTTGGAGTTATTATTATGACCCTATGTATCTTAGAGCATCACCCAGTAATCTAGCAGTCCTTATATTTCCGGTGTGATGATTCTGGCCATTATCCTCGAAAGCATCCCGTGATGCCATATAGTTAGTAGGCATTCTACTCCTGGGTTCTTGAATCCGAGATTCACCCTACTTACTTCATGTTGATACTGTTTGCTCGTTCCTTTAGGACATTAGTAACCTTGTGATAGTCCTCGAGGTTCGTGGTATATCCTTCTTCCAACACCATGAACCATTATAGCAGAAGTTCTTCTGAACCAAAAGATCACAACCAGAGTGCTCTTGAGTAGTACTCCATTTATATTGTGACTCTGCCAGTCCTACCTTTCTGCATGGTTTATCCGGAAGAAATATGTTGAACTAGTTTGACATACTAATCTATGCACCCACAACTCATAAAGTTATATGTTTCTTTGGGTAGTCCCTCTTTAGTTGTATTATGACCCTCGTCTATCAATTGATAGTCAGGAGTAGTTGTGCATTCATGTTCATCAATGCCTTTTACTTTTGTGGTCCGTCAAGCCATTCTATTCTGGAATGACTAGGAGAAACAAACTACTGTACCTTATCCATATCCAGGATTGGGTCAAAGATGTTGTACTTCGCAGGTGAAGAATGCTAATCCAGCTTCTAATTTGTTCTATCCTGGAGTATTACCATCCTTATGTCAAGAATGTCATGGGAATTGTACAACCTCCTATGAACTTTTGATAAGGTAATACTTCTCGCCATCATCGTTTATTACTCGACCTCCATGTTATTGTAACCGGAATGCTGACAAGTGAATTGTGATGTGTGAAATCAATACTCCTAACAACTTCGTTGCTTGGTAGTTAAAGGAACAACAACCTCATTCTTAGCGTGTTGGTTACTGATTCACCATTCTAAGATTGATCGTGCTACTAGTCCAACTTTCCTGGTGCACTCCTTGATCAGTGAGTTAGCATTGTGTCAATCCCTCGCTCACTTGATCATATCGTCTTGCCCTGAAAAGGAAGATTGATCTCGAGCTTCCTAACATATCGGTGGTTCGTGATTTTCCGAATATCTTCTCAGAAGTATTACCAGGTTGTTCCCTGACTGTTATGTTGAGCTCATGAACAAGTTGGTTTCATATAAACCGCCCCTTCTCCAAGAATATGTGTCACATAACCCTGAGCTGGTTGGTCAAGCTAAAAAACAACTTGGAGAGTTGGAAGATGGAAGCTTGTCCGATTTAGTTCATCTTAAGGGATATCTTGTATGTGTGTTGAGAAAAGATGATATCTTCATCGATTGATCCTCGTGACCAGTTGTTGGACCTATTGTCTTGCCAAAACTTTGGTTTGAGTGTGGGCTATCCTGAAATCAAATCAGAACCAACGATGTTCTTAATGTTGTCTTACTCGTGGTTGATCCCTCGAGCATACACCATTATATCCTATGGTCTGACCAATACTATCACTTGTTCTCATAATTAGGAAATCCCATTTTTATGGAAACCAGGATGAATTGTAGTTGAGCCCATCGACAACATCTTTATCTTCCCATAATCTTGTTGAACATTAAACTAGTATTGGAAACTTTTGAAAGCATTTCTTCATGCTAGTTCATGAAGCATATGTTCGGATGGAAGAAGTGACTTCCTCTAATTCATGTGCAGTTGATGCAAGTTGCTGCCGTGAATTCGAGAAAGTCAATGTTGCTTCCTTTGGAATCATCCCAAGTCGGTCATGCATACGTGCGAAGTATTCTATGGTTTGGAGATTTGCAACTCCCATGCTATATGTATCCCTAGCAGACCAAGCCACTGATAGATTTGTTCAAGGAGAAGAAGTTCCTTCTTAAGAATCATGACCTATGTTAGGACTTCGCTACCCTTGTTGATGGTTCCCCACCTGAACTCAGTAGTGTTTTATTATAAGACTACCACGTGGCCATGCTTGTCTGGGAGAACGTGTTCACATGTTTGTAGCAGAACCAGCTCATGTTTTGGAGCTTACTATCATAGTTCATTCCCGAGAATCTCGCAACGTTGTCTCATCAATTTGGGTTGCAAACTTTCATTTTTCTTTCTAGACTCGATGAGTCTGGAATGTCCTGACACCAACCAGAACTAAATCTCAGGCAGATATGATGGTTGGAGCATTTTCCAAGAACTATAATATTGGTCTCTTGATAACTGGTAAAGTGGATGTCGTGGCCAACACACCCAGCCGGAAGACCTATTGTTGTAGTATCTTGATTGAAGAAGTTGGCCACCTCCCCATAAGGATTTCGTAGGATTTACTTCCTAGTTGTTCCTTATGGATTTTTATGTTCCTGAAGTCCAACCTTTTACTTGATGTTCTAGGTACCAAACAATTTTAATAAATGGGTTGCGCTAGCACATCAAGGAGAACACTAGGAGCGGAGTGCTAAATGTCTCTCGGTCGATCATCCAGATTTCATCCCCTTGGCCTCGCTAAGGTGAAATCCGAGAAGGTGTTACCTTCCTTTGCATCTGCACCATCCATCATTATTCATCATGGTAGTATGTTGTGTTGCCAGGATCCTTGACTCGGATATTGGTAAAACCTTGATGAATATGGGAATGCTCAAGTTCTTGAGAGCACGCACAATCACTAGGTGTTATCTGTGGCACTAACCGGGATTGCTCCCAGTGCTCTTGGTTATGCTATAACCTCTCAAAGAGTAGATTCACCCTCTACTATTGGGTTTCTTCCCAGTTACTAGAATCATTCCCAGCATTTGCATTTTGTTCCCAGCATGCACCGCCAATGTACCATCTTACCATGGGTTCCATTCATTTCCAATGATAAGCAAACTCATCCCTTGTGTTGTCTTCAACAAGGTAGTCCACATCATCCATTTTGGCTCGAGAATGTCATTCTTTCGGACTCCGTCAAACGATCGATTGTGATTTGCCTCAGGCTGGTATAGAGAGTTTCAATGATCTATATATCAAAAGTAATTCTTTTTGCCACTTAAGGGAATAATTCTACGAGTCACCTTCTCTAAGGTGCCCCGTCTTGTGACCTCGATCACCATCTTCTTAGGTGTGGAATTATTGCCGCCAAGTGAATCTTCAGCATTTGTTTCACTCCATCCTTCTCGATGTGTGTTCCGTGTCTCAGCTCAAGAGATGTTCCAATGTCTCACTCCATGAGTTGATCTTGAGTTCCTCGATCTTTATGGAGATCAATTTTGTAGAGTTTCTTTCGTCGACACTGTGTTGAACAAAGATCTTGAAAGCAAGGATGCCAGGATCAACATGAGGCAAGCAATCCACATTCATATGAAGGACAGTTGGATCATGAAGATTGTGTTAGTTTGCGTCCCCCCTTCATCTTACCCTACGCTTGAATCTCAGGACGAGATTCTTGTTTAGTGGGGGTGAGTTGTCACATCCCTAGCTTCTGTCACTGCCTAGTGCTAGCATCTGGTGTTGCATCATGTTTACTTTTCACAGAAAGTTAAAAATGGGGATGACAAAAACTACCAGCACCACCCAAATCAACTAGTGTTACTAAAATACTTTTCCAATGAACCTGAAATGCCCTCCTAAAATGTTCATCATTTTTGAATTGGTCTAGACCTCTCCCAAAAAATGTGCACAAATTTCTAGGTCATCCAAAGGTCACTGGATTAAACCATATGTTATTTGAATTTGGGCATTTAAATGCTAGTAAATATTTTAAATGTCCAAATAATCCTAAACTGAAATGTTCCATGCTGGATATATTCTATACAGTGGGCATGTGCAGTTTGGTGATTTTTGAAAGGGTCTAGGTATTTTTAGAAAAGCCCTAAATTTTACAGAAAATAGAAAACAGAAAGAATTAGAAAAAGAGAGAGAGAGAGAGAGAAGAGCTCACCTGGGCTAACTTACCTGGTTTACCCAGCAGCCCACTAGAAGCCTAGTAGATAGCTGGCCTGCTAGGCCCAGCCCTCCCCCTCGCGCGTCGTCTTCCTCGTGCCTACTGGCTTTGCGCGTGGCGGGCGCATAGCCGAGCCGCGGCCACCTCCTGCTTCGCGGTGGCAAGGCATCGGCCCTTCTCACCTCGCCAGCGCGACGCCCTGGGCGTCCTGATCTTCTCCTCTCTCCCTCTGGTCGTTCTTCCCCCTCCCCTTCGTCTTCCCGCAGCCACCCGAGAACTAGCTGACGCCGCCGCTTGCCGTTCGTGTGGCCAACGATGCTAAGACGCCGCACCAGCACGCCCAGTCGCTCCTCTGACCTCTAATTCGTCTCCTCGCCGACGTGCACGCCTAACGGATCACCGAGACGAGCGGATCGAGCTCATCCTCATCGCCCCTGACCGCCGCTCGCCGCCGGTGATTTGTGGGTTCCAGTGCGTCCCTGCCGCCTCCAACTGGTCTTCTCGATCCGCGGTGAGCTACATGCCCTTTCCCCTCTGCCCCCTGCTTTTCCCCGTCCTCTAGCCGCCGCCCCGAGCTCACCCGAGGCCGCCGTCCGCCATGGCCGACGAGACCGCGCACCCGAGCTTCTCCTGCTCGCTCCAGTGGCACTGACACGCTCCCGGAGCCTCCACGAGGCTTCTTAGACGCTCAGTTTGCTCGCCCGAGCACTGCAGCCCCACACCAGCTCGAGCTAAACTCCGGCCGCCGCTGCTACAGTCATTGTCGTCAACTCCGGCCACCCCCGGCGATGCCGCCTGCACCACGAGCTACGCGCGAGTCTCAGCAGCGCGTAGATGCTCTACGCCACGCAAATGGTCGCCGGAGGACGGATTCCGACGTCCTCCGCCGTCTCGGCTGTCGCCGATGGCCTAACTCCGGCGAAAACGCCATTAGGCACTAACCTAATGACCTCCTAGGTCATTGACTAGTGGGGCCTGCCCTGCTAATTAACCTAGGTTAGTACTAACTAAATGGTTAGCTAGTTAGTCACAGACACGTGAGGCCCAGCCCCTGTTAACTCTTAGTTTAGTGTTAAACTTAATTAGTTAATACCGAGAGACTGACCAGTGGGGCCCATTGGTCAGCTTTGACCCTGGCTGCCCAATTGACTTGCTGACATCATGCTGACGCAGTAAAGCCTTTTCTGGAATTTATATAAATCTAAATGACTTATTTATTTTCAGAAAATGCTTTAAACTTCTAAAAATCATATAAAATCAACCGTAGCTCAGATGAAAATAATTTATATATGAAAGATGATCAAAAAAATTCGAGGAATCTGTTTATGGCATTTTCATGCATGTTTGAACAAGTTAAACCTGCTGTTCATGTCAAATCAATTAAATGACATTTAAATAACCACATATGGAGTTTGAATTTGAACCTTTGGTTCAAACCAACTTCATTTAATATGGTTGCTTGTTGCATTAGCTCAATCAACAGCATACTGTCATGTCATGATCATCCATCATATTATCGCATTGCATTGATTGTGTTCTTTCTCTGTTGCCGGTGTTTGTTCCCTCTCAGTAGACGTTGTTCCGATGATGTGATCGATGACACTAATGAAGACATCGTTCTATCTTCAGAAGTGCCAAGCAAGCAAAACCCCATTGAGCATTCCGATACAATCCCACTCTCTCGCTCTTGCTCTCTTTTACTGCATTAGGACAACAATGCTTCAACTGTTACCTGCTGCGGTAGTTGAACCCCTTTCCACTGCATGACCTGTCATTGCCACAGTAAATAGTTGAAACCCACTAGCATGAGTAGGAGTTGTTTGAGCCATGTTGTGCCTTCTCATTCATGCTTTCTGGTTATGCCTGCTATTGCTTAGAGTTGTGTCAGGTCTGATTCATCGGGGATGAATTGGAATGGTGATGAACATGTCCTGTCGTGTGTGAGCTAAGTGTGTGAACACGATTTGGTAAAGGTAGCGATGAGAGGCCATGTAGGAGTACATGGTGGGTTGTCTCATTGCAGCCGTCCTCAGGAACTGAGTTCTTTGTTGGTTGATCCATGAACAGCTACTACCACGCATTGGGCTCCGGGCGCTCCATGCTCTCTCGACTTATTAACTGCCCTTGTCCTCTGTCCAGGTGTTGCAACTAGTTTCTGGTGTTTGTAGTTTACTAGATGTCGTGCGCAGCGCTGACCCTCGAGGTGGGCTGTGACGTGGCAGGTACGTGGCACGGTGTACCGGTCGCCCGTTTGGTGATGCGGGAACCCTGTACACATTGTTTGGGGCCGTGAGCGACACCCCGGCCGGATCTCCCATCGGATGGAACCCAAATAGGCGATAAACCTGGACTAGAGACTTGTGTGGTTAGTCAGGTCGTGGCCGACACCCTCGCTGGGCTTCCGCTTGAAGGTTGCCGAGTACATGTCGTGTAAACAGCGGTAAGTGGTGAGAGCGTGTGTGAAGAAGTACACCCCTGCAGGGTTATATATGATCTATTCGAATAGCCGTGTCCGCGGTAATGGACTTCTAGGTTACCTGTACAGTTCATAGACAAGTGGAAGTGGATACTCTAAAACGCGCAAGATACGCGTGAGTGCTATGGATGGCCTTCTCGTAGGGAGACGGGAGCGGATCCATAGTGGTGTATTGATTGGTGAATATGTGGACACTTGTGCGCCACCTGAAAGAGTTACTTGCAGTCGTAGTTCAGGATAGCCACCGAGTCAAAGCTGGCTTGCTGCAGTCAAAATCCACCACCCCTTTGTTGATACGGATGCATATGTAGCTAGTTCTGATGTAAGTCTTGCTGAGTACCTTTGTACTCACGTTTGCTTAATTTATGTTTTGCAGAGAGACTCCAGTCTCACTAGTGGTTCCGCGTGGACTTCGACGTTTAGCTTGTTACCTCAGCTACGATCTTGTACCCTTGGGAGGGTCTCGTAGATAGTCAGGCTTCTCAGCCTTTTTCATTTGTAGTTGTCTGTACTCAGACATGTTATTCTTCAGTTGCCTGTATGCTCTGTATGTTGGGTCATGTGACCTCTATTTGTAATAAATGCTATGATGGCTCTTCTGGGCCTTTATCTATATGTGTTGTTGAGTTATGTTGTGATGCCATGTTGTACAGCACATACTTGCATGTTATGCGTACGTGTAATGTGTATTGCTATGTGTGGGATCCGACACCTAGTTGTTTAACCTTGGTAGCCTATCTTACAGGGAAATGTCTCCTAGTGCTTCCACTGAGCCTTGGTAGCTTGCTACTGCTCCGGAACACTTAGGCTGGCCGGCATGTGTCCTTCTTCGTTCCTGTGTCTGTCCCTTAGGGGAAATGTCACGCGTTGTTCCTTTCAGTCCTTGTAGCTTGCTACGACTTGGGTTCATACGTTGATGACCGGCACGTTCGTTGCTGGGTCATGTATGCATGTCTCTGTAATTTAGTGCCACTTTTGTTTTTATAACTAGTCATGGCGGCCCGGGTTCTCTGTCATATGGATGCTAGCGACACTATCATATACGTGTGCCAAAATGCGCAAACGGTCCCGGGCCAGGTAAGGTGGCACCCGTTGGGATACCGTGCGTGAGGCCGCAAAGTGATATGATGTGTTACAGGCTAGACCTGTGTGACTTAGGATCGGGGTCCTGACAGCCAGCTGTATTCGCCCGTGCAAAAGTGGGTCATGAGCGCGGTGACGGCCGCCATGGACTTGGGCTTCTCTTGGCCAAGGTGTCGAGCGAGCCATTCATTGTGAATGCTATGCTTAAAGGCCGCTAAGGCTTCGGCATCAGGACAATCGACAATCTGGTTCTTTTTGATGAGAAACCTAGTCGAGAATTTTTTGACGGACTCTCCAGGCTGCTGCACAATGTGACTGAGGTCATCGCCATCTGGATGCCGGACATAGGTGCCTTGGAAGTTGTCAAAAAATGCATCCTCCAGGTCTTCCCAGCATCCAATAATGTTTTCTAGAAGGTTGTTTAACTAGTGTCGAGCTAGCCCTTTTGAGCTTTAGCGGAAGGTATTTGATGGCGTGTAGATCGTCACCGCAAGCCATGTGAATGTGGAGAAGAAAATCTTCAATCCATACTGCGGGATCTGTTGTGCCATCATATGATTTGATGTTCACGGGTTTAAACCCTTCTGGGAACTGGTGCTCCATCACCTCGTCGGTGAAGCATAGGGGGTGTGCGGCACCTCTATATCGGGCCACGTCACGGTGCAGTTCGGATGAAGTTCGTGTGCGGTTTTCGACCCGGGCATGGTTTTGCTTGTCGCACTAGGATTTGTAATTGTCCCCTCATTCCAGTGCATGCCCCGCGATACGTAAATGGATTTGGTCTGACCTGCTCTATTCTTGAGGTCTTGTCGTAGGTCGTACGTGTATCCCCGAGCTGTTGTTTCTCTGCTTTTACAGCGAGGTGGTGCAGGCTAGTATTCGGCTTGAGTTGTCATTCTGTCCCGGCCGCGTGGCGGTTGGTCAGGTTCGTCAGTCGCATTACACGCGTGTGGTATATGATTTGGCACTTCGTCGTCGAATTGGGGTAGCAGCTTATGCTTCAGATAACTTTTTGCTGGCGTTCAAGGCCATACTCCTCGGCTGCCAGGACATCCGTCCATCTGTCATTGAGCAGTTCTTGGTCAGCTTGAAGCTATTGTTGCTTTTTGAAGCTTCTTGCCATAGCTATTAGCTGGCGCTTAAAGCAATCTCGTTCCAGAGGTTCTTCTGGCACGATAAAGTCTTCGTCTCCGAGGCTCACGTCATCCTCGCAGAGTGGTTGATAGCTACTTTCTTCCGAGTCTTCGCTCCCTACTTGCTGGTCAGGGTCGTCTTGCCCCTCCTCCCGATCATCCTGTTCGGATGTTGGTTCAATGGGGTCTTCTTGTTCTTCGGCGTGCTCCGGAGTATCATTTTTCTCCCGTGCCAGTATCGTTGTCTTTTCCGCGGCGCGATTTAGGGCCGCCGACGTTGACGCTTTGGTGGTATCTCAGGAGGTTCTTCCTTGACTAGATCCTTCTTATCATCGCCATTGCCTTCTTTAGGTGTGTCCACCATGTATACGTCGTATGAGGAAGTGGTCGTCCAACGCCAGGTAAACGGCGGATTTGGGGCCTGCTCCTCTCCGGCATCGTCGTCTATACCGTCGATGTCTTCGGAGGCGTTGTCCAGCATGTCGGTTAGATCCTCGACAGTGGCTATAAAGTGGGGGGGTGGGTGGGAAGTAAAGTTCCCTATTTTCAGCCCCTAGTCTGGGTTGAGCGTAATGCGGAAGCGGTTCCTCTGTGATGGCGAGGGATCGCATCAAATCCAGGGCCTCGTTTAAGGGCGAGGTTTGGATGGGGATCAGAGTTCCTTGGCCGAGCTCGCAAGATGCAGACTTCGAGAGTTCGGAGCTAGTGTCCGGAGATGAGTCCGGCATTGTGATAACTGCCAGCGGTTCTATCCTCTCCGGTTCTCTAGTGTTGAGCTTTATGGCCGCGGATAGTCTGGCGGGTTCGAGACTCCTGTCTTCGGACTGAGTGACGTGCTCCGGATCTAAGGCCGATGCGGTGACTGGAACCACGAACCCTTGGAAGATTAAGTCTCCACGGATGTCAGCGACATAGTTCAGATTTCCAAAATTGATCTGGTGACCAGGGGCATAGTTGTCGATCTGCTCCAGGTGACCAAGCAAGTTGGCACGGAGCGCAAAGCCGCCGAACAGGAAGATCTGACCGGGGAAAAAAATCTCATCCCCAGTAGCATTTGTTGTGGATGATCGATGAAGCCATCATGCCTTTCGACGACGGCATAGCGGAACTCCCAATGAAAGCACCAATGTCGGTGTCAAAACCGGCAAATCTTGGGTAGGGGGTCCCGAATTGTGCGTCTAAGGATCGAAGGTAACAGGAGGCAGGGGACACTTTATTTACCCAGGTTTGGGCCCTCTCGATGGTGGTAATAGCCTACTTCCTGCTAGATTGACTTTGATGAGTATAGGGGTTACAAGAGTTGATCTACCTCGAGATCGAGACGACTAAACCCTAGATGTCTAGTCTAAATGATTATGAATGCCTCTACGGACTAAACCCTCCAGTTTATATAGACACTGGAGGGGCTAGGGTTGTATAGAGTCGGTTTACAGAGAAAGGAATCTTCATATACGCACGCCAAGCTTGTCTTCCATGCCAAGGAGAGTCGCATCCGGACACGGGGGAAAGTCTTCCAACTTATATCTTCACGGCCCATTAGTTCGGCTCACGTTATGTAGCCCGGACGCCTGAGGACCCCGTAGTCCAGGCCTCCCTCAACTGCCAGGAGCCGAGCGACCTTACGGTCCACGTCATCATCACTCCTAAGCACTGCGTCGGAGGCTATGGCGCGGGCCCAACTGCTGTTGAAATTTCCGCCTACAACTGATCAGATGGATGAGTGGCGAGCCACCATCCAAAGTCAGATTGGTTTCCTCGACGCAGATATATCAAGGTAGGCTGGCCCACCACGGCCCACGCCGCTGGCCGAATCAAAGGCGCCACTCCCACGGTGCAGTCTCCGTCGCGACCACCAGCGCGAGGTCCACCCACGGAGGAGCCCTACGACGTCTCAATGGATTCTTCGGATCCACGAGCGCACATAGGCCAACAACCAGACCCCTCAAGGCAGGTAGAGAGAGCTCGTGTGCGTCGCCATCGACCAACGCTGTGGCGACCACTGCCAGCCCGATAGGCGCGGCGGCTCCAACGTCAACGAGCCCGCGCTCGGCGGGGGCGGGTAGTTGACTTTCAAGGCGGGGTGCCCTGAAAGTCAACTACCCGCCCCCGCCGAGCGCGGGCTCGTTGACGTTGGAGCCGCCGCGCCCATCGGGCTGGCAGTGGTCGCCACAGCGTTGGTCGATGGCGACGCACACGAGCTCTCTCTACCTGCCCTGAGGGGCTGGTTGTTGGCCTATGTGCGCTCGTGGATCCGAAGAATCTGCTTGCACATTCAAGCCCGATATCCCAGAGAGGTATGATGGGAAGCTGAACCCGGCATAATTCTTGAGCATCTACACCATCGATGTTCAAGCTGCCAGAGGCAGAGATGAAATGGTATTTGCCAACTATTTTCCATTAGCACTTAAGCCTAATGTGAGAGCTTGGCTGATGCATCGTCCGGAGAACTCCATCTTGTCTTGGGCTGACCTGTACCATGTGTTTGTTGGCGCCTTCATCGGCGGCCATCAAGAACCAGGGCGGCCCGGCGATTTGCAGTTACAACCTTAGAAGGAAGGAGAGACTCTGTGCAAGTACATGCAGAGGTTTAGCAGAGGCCACAGAAACATACAAGACATCCACCCGGCAGGAGTGATAGAGCTTTCCAGTCCAACGTGCGCAACCGCCAGATACGTTCGAAGATGAACGTCCAGCTGCCCAAGACTGTGAAGGTGCTTCACACCTTGGTGGACAAGTGTGCTCAAGTGGAGGAGGGGAGGAAACTCCCTAGAGAAGAGGATGGTGTCGGCCTCGATTCAGAGGATGACAACGAGGCCACCAGTTAGAAGAACCGAACAAGAAGCACAGTAAGAAGCACAAAGATAATGCAGTAATGACAGTTAAAGGATCGAGCACACCCAGTACCGGTAAGAAGGAAAAAGCTGAGGCCCCCGGCAAGGAGGTTGCTTCATGCAATGATTGTTGGGAGGCCGCAACCGCCGACAAGGCTGTGAAGAGTGGTGGCCCTTACTGCAAAATCCATCGGACTAAGGGCGATGATCTACAAGAATGCCACCAAGTTGAGCAGCTTGTCAAGAGGAACATAGCTGAATATGAGAAAAGAGATAAGGAGAAAGGTCCGAATGGCACTAGCGGAAAGGGCCGGAGTGGTGAAGCTAATTGCCCCGGCAAGAGTTTTATGAATAAAGGGAAACCCACCAGGGGCCGTGAGAAGGAGGATTGCAATGAGGAAAGTGATAGAGGGGATGAAGAGGAAACAAAAGAGCAGCAATTCCAAAAGGCCACTGACGCTCTATGCATTGAAGGGGGTGCATCTCTGCATTCCTCTCATTGCCAACTCAAGTAGTGGGCATGTGAAGTCAATGCCATGGAGCCGGCAGCAGTGTTTCGGAAGCCGCTCATGTGGTCCCGCACGCCCATAATTTTTGGCGAAGAGGATGACCTTGGCCGTACTACCGCAATTCACAACCTCAAAGTAATAAAGATGTTGGTTGATGGCGGGGCCGGGTTGAATCTGATTTACCCAAAGGTTATCAGCAGACTCTATGTAATCAGTGGAAGAGCTTGAGGTTACCGGCACGTTTCAAGGAGTTAATCCCGACAGGAGCCGCCAAATGGGAAAGATTACGTTGCCGGTAATGTTTGGGGGAGAATTTTACTAAGGGATAGAGAAAGTTGTGTTTGATGTGGTGGACCTCCCCCTGCCGTACAATGGAATCCTTGGATGACCAACTCTGGCTAAGTTCCTGGCAACATCCCACTATGCTTATAAAATCTTGAAAATGCCAGGGCCTATGGGAGGCCTATCTATTCTGTCAGATGAGAAGGACACCATCATTTACGTAGATAAGATGTACATGGATGAAGTCGCGGTAGAGGCCAGTAGTCCTGCCAAGGAGAACAAGAGAAAGAAGGAAACTGTTCAGAGCACCGGCAGGGGACCCGGGAAGTCCACCTTTTCGGGATATGTTCTGCCTGCGGATGATTTGCCGGAAAGCTCCAACAAAAAGAGGTCCAATGTTGCTGCACCTGCTGTGAAAAAGGTCCCGACAGGGCTGGATGGTGCTGATGGTACCTTTACCATCAGTGCCACCCTCGATGACAAATAGGAAAGCATGCTCGTTTGCCTTCCCGCGGGCCAATGCCGATGTGTTTGCCTGGCAACCATCTGACATCCCGTTGTTCCCAGGGAGGTAATCGAGCACCACCTTGATGTTTGCCCACATGCCAGACCCATCAAGCAAAAGGTCCAGAAACAAGCTTTGGAACGACAACAGTTTATTGTCGAGGAGATTAACAAACTTGAAGCAGTTGGTCTGGTCAGAGGAGTTCTACACCCAACATGGTTAGCAAATCCGATGGTTGTGCGCAAGGACAATGGAAAGCGGAGGTTGTGCATAGATTTCACTGATCTAAACAAGGCCTGCCCAAAGGATCCATTTCCCTTGTCACGTAACCAAATATGGACTCCACCTTAGGTTGTGATCTGCTCTCTTTTCTGGACGCATATTCTTGATATCATCATATTTTCATGTCCAAGGAAAATGAATAGAAGACCTCGTTCATCACCCCATGTGGTACTTACTGCTTTGTGTGTATGCCTTTCGGGTTAAAGTGTGCTAGGTCTACCTTCGCAACAGCTATCCAGATTGGTTTTGAGCCACTGCTGCATAGGAATACTGAAGCTTACATGGATGACATTGTGGTCAAAACTAAGGAAAAATCAACCCTCATCCAAGATTTAGAAGAGACATTCGACAATTTGCTCAACATCAACTTGAAGCTAAACCCGGAGAAGTGTGTGTTTGGAGTTCCCTCCGGCAAGCTGCTTGGTTTCTTTGTGTCCCACCGTGGTATAAGGGCCAACCCAGACAAGATCAAAGCCATTGAACAGATCCAAACACCAAGGACGTCGAATGGTGTCAGGTGTTTAACTAGGTGCATTGCCGCACTGAGCAGATTCAACTCCAAGTCTGCCGAGCGTGCCCTGCCGTTCTTTATGGTCTTGAAGAAGGGAGGACCCTTGAAGTGGACCCCGGAAGCAGATTTGGCACTGTAAGAGTTGAAGACCTACTTGTCTTCTGTGCCTACCTTGGTTGCACCCAAACCACAAGAGCCGTTGCTGCTATATTTAGCAGCAACTAATCAAGTGGTTAGTGCAGCTTTGGAAGCGCAGCGGGAAGTAGAGGAAGCAATAGCCTCAACTATTGTTCCTTCGGGGACAAAGATGAGCACTACCCGGCAGAGTCAGTTTTGGATCAGGATAAGGATGAGCATGGTAGCAGCGGCGACCCCAAGGATATAGCAAGGAAGAAAGTGGTGCAGCGCCCAGTGTACTTCGTCAACTCTCTATTGTAGGGGGCTAGATCCAGGTACTCTGTTGTGCAAAAAATGATTTTTGGCCTAGTCATGGCCTCAAGGAAATTGCGCCACTACTTCCAAGCTCATGAGATAATGGTTGTCACACGCTTCCTATTGCAAAGGATACTCCGGAAACCAGAGGCTACGGGCATGATAGTGGAGTGGGCTTTGGAGTTATCCAGCTTTGGTTTGAAGTTTGAGAGCATCACTATATAAATCAGGGCATTGGCAAAGTTTATTGTAGAATGGACGCCAACCCTTGATGAGGAAAAGCCAGAAACAGATATCCCCGGGAAGGAATCACCCCAAGAGTGAATATATTTTGATTGTGCCTTCTTGTTGCAAGGCGCTGGAGCTGGCGTGCTTCTCGTCGCCCCCACTGGGGAACACTTGAAGTACGTCGTCCGGATGCACTTTCCACGGGAGGAAGCTACGAACAATACAACAGAGTATGAAGGGCTCCTTGTCAGGCCCAAAATTGCCACCGAACTGGAAATCAAGAAGCTGATCATCCGAGGAGATTCATAGTTGGTGGTGAGGCAAGTCAACAAAGATTATCAAAGCTCATTGATGGAGGCATATGCTGAGGAAGTGTGAAAATTGGAGGAGCATTTTGATGGATTGCACATAGAGCACGTACCCTGTGCGGAAAACATAATTGTGGATCATCTATCAAAATTTAATGCGCAAAAGCTTCATGTGGGACCAGGAACTTTTGTTCTCCACCTTACTCAGCCCTCCGTATCCCCAGCAACAATGGCAAGAAAAAGGAGGAAATTATACTCCGGTAAGCCTCTACCGGTCGAGCTCTCTGGGGCACCTGGCAGGGACCCTGCCGGAAACAACTCTCATTTGCTTACTAGGCCGCATCCTCAAGCCGGACCCCTGGTCTTTGTAGTTGAAGAGAACACCCTCGTGAATGCGGAGGTGCCGTTAGTCCTTGTTGCCGAGCCCCAGGCTCCAACTTGGGCAAGGCACATTGTCCATTTCCTCCAAACAGGAGAACTTCTCAAAGAGCAACATCAGGCTGAAAGAGTAGCTCGGAGGGCCAACATGTACCAGTTTCTCGATGACACTCTATACGGAAGGATGCCCAATGGTGTGAAATTGAAGTGCATTTGCAGGGAAGAAGGAAAGGAACTGCTGGCAGAGATTCACAAAGGCATGTGCGTCTCCCACATTGCATCAAGGGCATTGGTTGGGAAAGCATTTCGACAAGGATTATATTGGCCCACAGCCCTCCAAGATGCGCTCGAACTCATCACGAAATGTGATGCCTGTCAGTTCCATTCCACGAACATCCATCTGCCTGCCCAAGTTCTTCAGACAATCCCTTTGTCATGGACGTTTTCGATCTGGGGGCTCGATATCCTCGGCTCTTTCCCCCGATCTACCGGGGGCATTGAATTCTTGTTCGTTGCCATCGACAAGTTTACAAAGTGGCCGGAAGGAGCTGTCGTGAGTAAGGTGTCTCCTCAGTCAGCTATCAAGTCCTTGAAAGAATTGGTGTGTCGCTTCGCAGTCACGGCACGGATCATCACCGACAACGGCACCCAATTCACGAGCTGAGCCTTCATGCAATATGATCATGCCCTCGGAAGCAAGATCTCATTTGGTTCTGTAGCACATCCCAGAAAATGGACAAGCTGAGAGGGCGAATGCTGAAGTGCTTCGAGGTCTCAAGACAAGAACCTTTGATAAGATGCAAAAGTGCGGCATGCGATGGATTGATGAGCTTCGAGTAGTTCTTTGGTCCCTCAGACCGACACCAAATCGAGCTACTGGGCAGACTACCTTCTCCCTAGTCTATGGTGCATAAGCATTTATCCCCACGGAACTCATTTACGGGTCTCCTCGAATGCTTGCCTACGATGAAATCGTGCAAGACGAGCACCGGCATGACGATGATGTGCTACTCGAGGAGAAATGTCTCTGGGCCGCTACGCGTGCTGCACGCTATCCCCAAGCCATGCATTGCTATCATAGCCGCAGGTTTCGTGCCCGGTGTTTTGAGGAAGGCGAACTTGTCCTTTGGTGCATTCAGTCGGCCAAGGGTACAAACAAGTGAATGCCGAAGTGGGAAGGCCCTTACCAGGTGGTACGAGTCACCAGACCTAGCGCAGTATGTCTGGAGACCAGGGATGGCATTCACTTGCAAAACTCACGGAACATTGAGCATCTCCGTAAGTACTAAATGTAAGGCGCGGTTGTCGGGCCCTGCCCGGCAGCCACCCTTTTGTACCGGCCTTGCCTTAGATGCATGTAACCCCTTGTACAAAGCTAGGCGCAGACCCTGAGCAACAGATAAAAGATCGAAGCGCTGTAGAGGGGGTGGGGGCAATAACATTGCATGTATGATCCTGTTATGAGTTTTGCATACTCATATAGATTAGATTGCACTTGACATCATTTCATCTGCATAAACCATAGGTTCCTGCCGTGGACTTGGTTCCCCAAAGAGGAGAGGAAAGAAGAAGCCAACCCTGCAATCTCCAGCAAGGCACACAGATAAGTTCTTTCCATTATCCATACAGGTTCTTTAAATACTTGTGCATACGGATACCTCCCTTCCTTTTCGAGGCATAGGTGCTCCCATCCTTAGTCTCGAACAATGCTTCGGTCAGGATGGTTGCAGTGGCGTTTGGCAAGAAAGGGTTGGCGGGGGGGGGGGGCTGGTTCCTCTCTATGGTTTATGCCCGGTAGGATTAGTCCCCGGCAACAAATCTGAGGGTGCCGGCAAGATACCTTACCAGGAAAACTTGTTTACTGAGATGTAAAGAGGCATTCCCCCTCGGCGTGGTCGTATGACACGCATGTCCCCAACAAGGTTTATATTTTCCATTAATATGTTGATCAACAAGTACAAATCTTGCAGAACATTGCATGGATAAGGAAAATACATTTATTTGAGCTAAAGTTTGGCAACCCCCTACAGGTCTAAGATTAAAAAAAGATAAGTGCCTCGTAATCCCCTTTTTTGCCTCCTTTTCCACGCACTGCGGTTGGAGGAGAAGAAGGCAGAGGGCAGGACTGATTGGGATCCGGAGCCTCTCGAGGATCTGGGAAGCCTCGAAACCCAGCTAGGAGGAAGGAACCAGAGGGCAGGGGCAGATGGTGGCGCTGCCGAAAGCTCCAAGCGGAAGCAGCGGAGTCGCCACCAACGGAGCTACCACCATGCCGTCCGCGCGTCCATCTTAGACTTGCGGGAGAACGAGGGAGGAGTCCCATTCCCCGAGCTCTAGTACGTTCATTCAGCCCCGTCAAGCACAAGCTACTACCTGGGGGCTAGTCCTAGGCTCTCTTCTTCGATATAGCCAGAAGGGCCGGCAACGGAAGGAGAAGAGGGTGTGGATGAATGTATTTGCTCCTCCTCCTCTCCTGCTCTTTATAGGTAAGCTAGGTGTGGGAGCTGATTCCCCGGCGGGTAACCGCCGTCCTCCTCTACCAATCCAAGGAAGCATGGCCCTCGCCTTGACTCTCTTTCACACCACACCCCCTGGTTACCTACCCCACTCAATGTATGCAGCATACATGGCTCGGGATAAGGGCGTGGTGGGAAGAGTGAATTGGCAGTTACCAGCCCGTCCGTTAAAGTGATTCACGGGCCATTACAAGGATGGCCCCACCAGCATTGGCGTTACGCGACGCATGGAGAAGCGGAAACCAACCCAAGCTCAAAGTTAAGGAAGAAGCAAAGAAAGCACTCACCCTTGAATTTGCACTGGTTAGAGCCTAACTCGGCAACGCCCAGCGGCTCGAACGTGCCAGGCTCGGGGGCTTCTGTCGATGCGACAAACCCTGGGCCCGTTGCACCAAACTATGCACAGGCTCTAGGGCAAGTTTGCAACACCATGTACCAGGTCAAGACATGAAGAATCAGCTCCATGATGAATCAGCAAAGTTGGTCGAGGATACCAAGACAACCAAGGTGCAAGAGACCACATGAAGGAAAACCATCCTTGTCGGGCACACGAGCCTGGCAGGGAGCCGGATTCGCCCGGCAACAAGTCACCTGGATCACTTCGGTAGGCTTGACGAGGCATGCGGAGGTAAAACTCTACCGCAAAGCAATGCCCATCACCAATCAGAGGGGTGTCAAACTTTAAGGTGGCTTAGTGGCCACCCTGGATCTGTGGCTGCCATCTCCTACCACAAGAACCACCTAATGATACCTATCCAGAGACGTGTCAAGCAAGCAAGCGCGTAGCTGGCAGAACAAGCCGGCAAGGCTTGCCGGGCAAGCTATGATGTGACACTAAGCAGTGCATTTAGTTCACTCTGTCAGATGTAGAGTGAGGTATGATAGCATCATTTGCTATCTAATCAGCCTAGAACGACTGATTTGCCACTGTGGTGACCCCTTAACCTATAAAAGGAGGCCCATGGCAACCGTAGAAAGGATTCGGCCATTCAAATCCGCACACACTCATACACACGACCACTCTCACCCTGAGGTGACCTTGCTGAGAAAGACTAGCTCGTCCATTTTCCACATTTCCACCATCTATCCACCAAAGCAGGAGAAGGGTTTTACGCCTCGCGGCGGCCTAAAATTGGGTAAAAACTGCTCGTGTGCTCCCTGACGCACTGCTCGGCGCTACTATGCTCTTTGTGCAACGTGCCCATCCCCTTTGCGAACCAAAAGGGACCTCTGTCCCATAGGTGTCCGTGGTTATAACCCGACAAATGATATCTCGAGAATTTCATCGAAAAATGATATCTCGAGAAAGATGAGAAAAATGATATCTCGAGAAAGAATTCCCCGGCACGCTGAACTCTCCACGTCGCTCACTGAATGGAACACACTTCATCTTGCATTTTCGCTTGCTTGTGGGACCGCAGTTGAGAGCAAACCGACGTCCCTCCCCCTCCCCCACCCGCGTCATTTATCTATACTAGTATGATGCCCATGCATTGCACGGAACATCAAGATACATTTGTGTGAGTAGTTTATCTTGTGGGAGAAAAGGATGAATGAGGGAAGACCTTATTTGCAAATGTGGAGAGGGGTGTGGGTATCTTTTTGCAAAATTGACATAGTTTCCTTCCTATCCGTTAGATATAGATCGGATGACCTATATTCTAGGATGGCAGGCACCCCATCATCACCAACTCTGCTTTTTATGAGAGTAGAGATATAGATATGAAAACAGAGTTGATACTTTTTCTGTATGTTTGACCAAAGTAGGGATACTTTGACTACACATAAAACTTATATGTAAACTAAAAAGAAACAAACATTTAATACCCTTTATATATGATTTGCTAATGATATGATTACCGATTCAAAATTTTGAATCGGTCTTAGGTATCACACATGCACCCACTCGTTCTCTCTCGGTTTCATCTTGGGGTCAACTGCATCCCTAGGACCTTTTTTGCTGGGTTGTCTTTGCTTTTTCAGTGACATGTGGGGATCGCATGTGAGCAAAGGGCATCTCCAACGTTGCCACGACCGCAGGTGACTAGCCTGGCACAACAAAAACCCTCGACCCTCATGCCACCACGTGGTGTGTTCCCAGCCAGCGCCAGCTGCCTGCATTCATGTCGTCCGTAGGTATGCCGTCATTAAGAGGCTCGATGCCCGAGGAACCAACTCCAGTGACTTAATGACGCACCCAGACGCTTGGCCTCATCGGAATGCGCTACTTATAGCGGCAACGCCCAGCTAAACTCCACGCCATAGTGCATCGTCCTACTACCTCGTATCACGTCGGCCATGACGACGAGCGCGAACGCTCTGCGGGAGAGCTTCTCTTCAGGGATGAAGTTTGAGGTCGCCGCCCTCGCTCAAGTCGCTTCCCGCAACGCAATAGCGGCGTAGCCGGACGCGGATGCGACCGCCAAGCGGTGGCCACGCTGGCGGCCGGCGACGGGAGTACCGTCGGCCACGCGTCCTACTTGCCGCCGTCCAACGTTCGTGGTGCATGTGGAAGGTGAAGTGACAGACCGTCCACGTCCATCATCATCGACCTCACGTCCACCGGCACCACTGTCGGATTACGGGCTCCGCAAAGCCAGAAAGTTCGAACACAGGGGCGTGAACAAAGATCTCTCGCACTCACGTCTACCTAGCGTCTTGCCCTCGTCCAGTGAAGAGATTCAAGCAAACAACAAGTGAAGCATGCAAGAGTTTACCTAGGTTCAGGCCACCTTGGGGTGTAAAACCCTAGTTCCTACTTTGGTGGATTGTCCTCAGGAGGGCTAGAATATGAACTAGTACAGTGGTTCCTGAGCTCGGGATGAGAGCTCAGGAGGGTCGGGACGCAAGAGTTCTTTTTCCTTTGCGTGGAGGCCGAGTTTATGGATCTGCTCCCCCTCCATGATGGTGATCCCAGCTACTTATATAGGCGGCCAGGGTCCTCTTCCCCGGAAATGTTTAGGCGGGAAGGGATCCCATAACGGCCATTTTTGAGCGGGAACACAAGGACGTTCCTACCCTGACAAAAGCAGTCTTCGCCTGCAAAAGGATCTGGCGGTGACGCGGTGGTGGGCTCGGTGGTGACATCCTCCCTGTCATCCTTGCGGTCTTCGGTCTTGTTGCACCAAAGGGGAAACCTTTGTCCCGCTCCTCGAGAACCTGTGCCTGCGCGGCCTCCTTTGCACCGAAACGGCAACTGCGCCGTTGGCGGGCACTGGCACCCGCTGGCACGGTGCGTCACTGCTTACGTTACTACCACCTCCTGAGGTAGGCTTGGCCTTGGGTTCTCCGCCCCTCCGGAGTACCTTGCCGAGGCCGCTCCCGAGGGGGTCTTGACGTTGTTGTCCTCGCGAGGCCTAGCCCCCCTCGCGAGGGTCTTGGGTAGCTAGTCGGTCAGCTGGGCCGTACCAGGCCGTGGTAGGAGCGTGTCGCGGCCTGCAGACAGGCATGTCTGGGTACCTTGGTTCCCAGGACGTTGACAGTATCCCCCGGGCCAAGGCGCGCGCGGAGTTGGCTTCGGGGCGAAATGTTAGCCGAGGACGAAGCGCCGCAGGCCCCAAAAAGGCTGCGGGCCAGGCTGGCGCATGAGGTTGGATGGGACGTGCGCGACCCCGCTCCCCACGCAGTCTCGGCAACCGTGAAGTTTGACAAAAAGGGGCCGTCTCCGCTGCAGGGGAGTTATCGCTCCCCTTCCTTCCTGCTCAGATCTCCTCCTCCTACGCCTCCCGCCTTCCTAAATCGCCTGTATCCTCCGGCACCTTCAGCAATGGCGAAGAAGAGCAAGGGTACCGCGCCGGCG
This sequence comes from Secale cereale, assembly GCA_902687465.1. Lineage (NCBI taxonomy): Eukaryota > Viridiplantae > Streptophyta > Magnoliopsida > Poales > Poaceae > Secale > Secale cereale. Next base: position 332,635,142 of record LR738712.1, read on the forward strand.
TCCGGATCTACTTCTTCCCTTGAGGCGACGCTCGAGGAGTCCTCCATCACCAAGGAGGAGGACTACTCAGAGGCCTAGCCTTTATTGTCGAGCGTCCACAACGAGCATGGCCCGACGGGGATTTGGGCCAGATCCACCGCGATGCGGATCTTGCCGAAGTCCTGCTACCCCTTCTTCCTTCACATCATCTCCGTGGGGCTCGTGCCGCCCTTCTCAGAGTTCTTCTACGCCATCCTGGAACATTACCAGGTGCATGCTCTCCACATCCAACCTCGCTCCATGTTTGTCATGTCGCTCTACGCCTTTTACTACGAGGCACTCGTGGGGGTGAGTCCAACTGTCGCCCTCTTCCGCCACTTATTCTCCATGCATCGGTACGACGAGGGTCCGTTCTCGGGCTGTGTCTCCTTCGTCTTCTAGCGCCAAGGTTGCCGGCTAATGACGGCCGGGAAGAAGATAGACTTCCACCGGAAGAGGTGGGTCTATCTGGATGCCCAGCGTGTTCATGTTGGGGAACGTAGCAGAATTCAAAAAATTTCCTACGCTTCACCAAGATCAATCTAAGGAGTCATCTAGCAACGACCATAATAGAGTGCATCTACATACCCTTTTGTAGATCGTGTGCGGAAGCATTCGAAGGAACGTGGATGAAGTAGTCGTACTCTTCGTGATCCTCGTCACCGATGATCCCAGCGCCGAACGGACGGCACCTCCGCGTTCAACACACGTACGGTACAGCGACGTCTCCTCCTTCTTCATCCAGCAAGGGCGGAGGAGAGGTTGTCGGAGATCCAGCAGCACGACGGCGTGGTGGTGGATGCGACAGGAAAACCTGCAGGGCTTCGCCGGCGCCCTGCAAGAGGAGATGGAAGTGTGAAGGGAGGGGGGAGAGGCGCCAGAGGCTTGGGGTGCGGCTGCCCTCTCCCCCCCACTATATATAGGTGCCAGGGGGGCGCCGGCCCTAGGGAGATCAGATCTCCTAGGGGGCGGCGGCCAGGGGGGAAGACTTGCCCCCAAGGCATAGGGGGCGCCCCCCTCCCCCTAGGGTTTCAACCCTAGAAGCATGGAGGGGGGGCCCATGTGGTGCGCTAGCCCACCAGGGGCTGGCCCCTTCCCCTTTGCGGCCTAAGGGGCCCTCCGGGATGGGTGGCCCCACCCGGTGGACCCCCGGGACCCTTCCGGTGGTCCCGGGACACTCCCGGTGACCCCCGGAATTCACCCGATGGCCGAAACTGGACTTCCTATATATCGTTCTTTACCTACGGAACTCCGCGTGACATCCGTGATCTCATTCGGGACTCCGAACAACATTCGGGTTTCCATGTGCATGTATCTCTACAACCCTAGCGTCACCGAACCTTAAGTGTGTAGACCCTACGGGTTCGGGAGACACGCAGACATGACCGAGACGACTCTCCGGTCAATAACCAACAGCGGGATCTGAATACCCATGTTGGTTCCCACCTGTTCCTCGATGATCTTATCGGATGAACCACTGTGTCTAGGATTCACTCAATCCCGTATGTTATTCCCTTTGTCTATCGGTACAGTACTTGCCCGAGATTCGATCGTCGGTATGCCCGATACCTTGTTCAATCTCGTCATGGCAAGTCTCTTTACTCGTTCCGTAATCCATCATCCCATGACTAACTCCTTAGTCACTTTGAGCTCTTTATGATGATGTCTTACCGAGTGGGCCCAGAGGTACCTCTCCGTCATACGGAGTGACAATATCCCAGTCTCGGTTCGTACCAACTCAACAGACACTTTCGGAGATACCCGTTGCGTACCTTTATAGCCACCCAGTTACGTTGTGATGTTTGGCACACCCAAAGTATTCCTACGGTATCCGGGAGTTGCACAACCTCATGGGCTAAGGAATAAATACTTGACACTAGAAAAGCTTATGCATTACGAACTATACGATCTCGTGCTAGGCTCAGGATTGGGTCTTGTCCATGACATCATTCTCCTAATGATGTGATCCCGTTATCAATGACATCCAATGTCCATGGTCAGGAAACCGTGACCATCTGTTGATCAACGAGCTAGTAACTAGAGGCTTACCAGGGACATGTTGTGGTCCATGTATTCACACATGTATCGCTGTTTTCGTACAATACAGTTCAAGCATGAATAACAGACAATTATCATGAACAAGGAAATATAATAATAATGCTTTTATTATTGCCTCTAGGGCATATTTCCAACAGTTTCCCACTTGCAATAGAGTCAGTAATCTAGTTACATTGTGATGAATCGAACACCCATAGAGCTCTGGTGTTGATCATGTTTAGCCGGTGGAAGAGGTTTAGTCAACGTGTCTGCGACATTCAGATCCGTATGCACTTTACAAATATCTATGTCTCCATCTTGAACATAATTCCGGATGGAGTTGAAACGACGCTTGATGTGCTTGGTCTTCTTGTGAAACCTGGGCTCCTTGGTAATGACAATAGCTCCAGTGTTGTCACTTAAGAGAGTCATTGGGCTTGACGCGCTTGGAATGACTCCTAGGTCGGTGATGAACTCCTTCATCCAGACTCCTTCTTGCGCTGCTTCGCAAGCAGCTATGTACTCCGCTTCACATGTAGAATGCGCCACGACGCTCTGCTTGCAACTGCACTAGCTGACTGCTCCACCATTCAAAATATACACGTATCCGGTTTGTGACTTTGAGTCATCCAGATCTGTGTCGAAGCTAGCATCGACGTAACCCTTTACGACGAGCTCTTCGTCACCTCCATAGACGAGAAACATATCCTTAGTCCTCTTCAGGTACTTTAGGATGTTCTTGACCGCTGTCCAGTGTTCCATACAGGGATCACTTTGGTACCTCCCTACCAAACTTATGGCAAGATTCACATCTGGTCTGGTACACAACATGGCATACATGATAGAACCTATGGCCGAGGCATAGGGAATTACACTCATCTTTTCTCTATCTTCTGCCGTGGTCGGGGACTGAGCCTTGCTCAATCTCATACCTTGCAAAACAGGCAAGAACCCCTTCTTGGACTGATCCATATTGAACTTCTTCAATATCTTGTCAAGGTATGTGCTTTGTGAAAGACCAATGAGGCGTGTTGATCTATCTCTATAGATTTTGATGCCTAATATGTAAGCAGCTTGTCCAAGGTCCTTCATTGAAAAACTCTTATTCAAGTAGGCCTTTATGCTCTCCAAGAATTCTATATCATTTCCCATCAGCAATATGTCATCCACATATAATATGAGAAATGCTACAGAGCTCCCACTCACTTTCTTGTAAATACAGGCTTCTCCCCAAGTCTGTATAAAGCCAAACGCTTTTGATCACACCATTAAAGTGAATATTCCAACTCCGAGATGCTTGCACCAGCCCGTAGATCGAGCGCTGGAGCTTGCATACCTTGTTAGCATGCTCTGGTTCGACAAAACCTTCCGGCTGCATCATATACAGTTCTTCCTTGAGGAAACCATTAAGGAATGCCGTTTTGACATCCATTTTCCATATCTCATCATCATAGAACGCGGCAATTGCTAACATGATTCGAATTGACTTCAACATCGCTACGGGAGAGAAAGTTTCATCGTAGTCAATCCCTTGAACTTGTCGATAACCCTTAGCGACAAGCCGAGCCTTATAGATGGTCACGTTACCATCCGCGTCTGTCTTCTTCTTAAATATCCATTTATTTTCTATGGCATGCCTATCATCGGGCAAGTCCACCAAAGTCCATACTTTGTTTTCATACATGGATTCTATCTCGGATTTCATGGCTCCAAGCCATTTATTGGAATCCGGGCCCGCCATCACTTCTTCATAGTTCGAAGGTTCACCGTTGTCTAACAACATGATTTCCATGATAGGGTTGCCGTACCACTCTGGTGCGGAACGTGTCCTTGTGGACCTTTGAAGTTCATTAGTAACTTGATCTGTATCTTCATGATCATCATCATTAACTTCCCCCCTTGTCGGTGCAGGCACCTCAGGAACAATTTCCTGCGCTGCGCTACTTTCCGGTTCGGGAGGGGTGACTGTCACCTCATCAAGTTCTACTTTCCTCCCACTCACTTCTTTCGAGAGAAACTCTTTCTCCAGAAAGGGTCCATTCTTGGCAACAAAGACCTTGCCTTCGGATCTGTGGTAGAAGGTGTACCCAATCGTTTCCTTTGGGTACCCTATGAAGACGCATTTTTCCGATTTGGGTTCGAGCTTTTCAGGTTGAAGTTTCTTGACATAAGCATCACAACCCCAAACTTTTAGAAACGACAGCTTAGGTTTCTTGCCAAACCAAAGTTCATACGGTGTCGTCTCAACGGATTTCGACGGAGCCCTATTTAAGGTGAATGCGGCAGTCTCTAAAGCATAACCCCAAAAAGATAGCGGTAAGTCGGTGAGAGATATCATATATCGCACCATGTCCAATAGGGTACGATTTCGATGTTCGGACACATCGTTACGCTGAGGTGTTCCGGGCGGTGTCAATTGTGAAACAATTCCACAGTTCCTAAGGTGCGTGCCAAATTCATGACTTAAATATTCACCCCCACGATCTGATCGCAAGAACTTTATTTTTCTGTCACGTTGATTCTCAACCTCATTCTGAAATTCCTTGAACTTTTCAAAGGTCTCAGACTTGTGCTTCATCAAGTAGATATACCCATATCTACTTAAGTCATCTGTGAGGGTGAGAACATAACGATAGCCTCCGCGAGCCTCAACACTCATTGGACCGCACACATCGGTATGTATGATTTCCAATAAGTCGGTTGCTCGCTCCATTGTTCCGGAGAACGGAGTCTTGGTCATCTTGCCCAAGAGGCATGGTTCGCACGTGTCAAATGATTCATAATCAAGAGACTCCAGAAGTCCATCTGCATGAAGCTTCTTCATACGTTTTACACCAATATGACCAAGGTGGCAATCCCACAAGTATGTGGGACTATCATTGTCAACTTTACATCTTTTGGCATTCACACTATGAATATGTGTATCATCACGATCGAGATTCGTCAAAAATAAACCATTGACCAGCGGGGCATGACCATAAAACATATCTCTCAAATAAATAGAACAACCATTATTCTCGGATTTAAATGAGTAGCCATCTCGCATCAAACGAAATCCAGATACAATGTTCATGCTCAAAGCTGGTACTAAATAACAATTATTAACGTTTAAAACTAATCCCGAGGGTAGATGTAGAGGCAGCGTGCCGACGGCGAGCACATCGACCTTGGAACCATTCCTGACGCGCATCGTCACCTCGTCCTTCGCCAGTCTCCGCTTATTCCGCAGCTCCTACTTTGAGTTACAAATATGAGCAACTGCACCGGTATCAAATACCCAGGAGCTACTACGAGCACTGCTAAGGTAAACATCAATAACATGTATATCATATATACCTTTGACGTTGCCGGCCTTCTTGTCCACTAAGTAGTTCGGGCAGTTCCGCTTCCAGTGACTCGTTCCCTTGCAATAAAATCACTCAGTCTCAGGCTTGGGTCCATACTTTGGCTTCTTCCGGGCAACTGGCTTACCGGGCGCGACAACTCCCTTGCCGTCCTTCTTGAAGTTCTTCTTACCCTTGTCCTTCTTGAACTTAGTGGTTTTATTGACCAGCAACACTTGATGCTCTTTCTTGATCTACACCTCCGCTGATTTCAGCATTAAATACACCTCGGGAATGGACTTCTCCATCCCCTGCATATTGAAGTTCAACACGAAGCTCTTGTAGCTAGGTGGGAGCGACTGGAGGATTCTGTCAACGACCGCTTCATCTGGGAGATTCATTCCCACCTGAGAAAAGCGGTTGTGCAACCCAGAAATCTTGAGTATGTGCTCACTGACAGAACTGTTTTCCTCCATCTTACAACTGTAGAATGCGTTGGAGACATCATATCTCTCAACTCGGGCATGAGCCTGGAAAACCATTTTCAGCTCTTGGAACATCTCATATGCCCCGTGGTGCTCAAAACGCTCTTGGAGCCCCGATTCTAAGCTGTAGAGCATGCCGCACTGAACCAGGGAGTAATCATCACAACGCGACTGCCTAGCGTTCATAACATCTTGGTTTGCCGGGGCGGGAGCGTCACCTAGCGGTGCTTCTAGGACATATGTTTTCTTGGCAGCTATGAGGATGATCCTCAAGTTACGGACCCAGTCCGTATAGTTGCTACCATCGTCTTTCAGCTTGGATTTCTCAAGGAACGCGTTGAAGTTAAGGGTGACATGAGCGTGGGCCATTTGATCTACAAGATATATTGTAAAGAATTTAGACTAAGTTCATGATAATTAAGTTCATCTTAATCAAATTTTAATGAACTCCCACTCAGATTGACATCTCTCTAGTCTTCTAAGTGATACATGATCCGAATCGACTAGCCCGTGTCCGATCATCACGTGAGACGGACTAGTCATCAACGGTGAACATCTTCATGTTGATCGTATCTTCCATATGACTCATGTTCGACCTTTCGGTCTTCCGTGTTCCGAGGCCATGTCTGTACATGCTAGGCTCGTCAAGTGAACCCTAAGTGTTTTGCGTGTGTAAATCTGGCTTAAATCCGTTGTATGCGAACGTTAGAGCCTATCACACCCGATCATCACGTGGTGCTTCGGAACAACGATCCTTAGCAACGGTGCACAGTTAGGGGGAACACAATTCTTGAAATTTTTAGTGAGAGATCATCTTATTTACTACCGTCGTTCTAAGTAAACAAGATGCATAAACATGATAAACATCACATGCAATCAAATAAAGTGACATGATATGGCCAATATCATCTTGCTCCTTCGATCTCCATCTTCGGGGCAGCATGAACATCTTTGTCACCGGCTCGACACGATGATCTCCATCATCGTGTCTTCACGAAGTCGTCACACCAACTATTACTTCTACTACTATGGCTAACGTTTAGCAATAAAGTAAAGTAATTACATGGCGTTATTCAGTGACAGGCAGGTCATACAATAATTATGACAACTCCTATGGCTCCTGCCGGTTGTCATTTTCATCGACATGCAAGTCGTGATTCCCTATTATAAGAACATGATCAATCTCATACATCACATATATCATTCATCACATCTTCTTGGCCATACCACATCACATAGCACATGCTGCAAGAACAAGTTAGACGACCTCTAATTGTTGTTGCAAGTTTTTACGTGGCTTCTATAGGTTTTCTAGCAAGAACGTTTCTTACCTACGCCAGAACCACAACGTGATTTGTCAATTTCTATTTACCCTTCATAAGGACCCTGTTCATCGAATCCGATCCGACTAAAATGGGAGAGACAGACACCCGCCAGCCACCTTATGCATCTAGTGCATATCTGTCGGTGGAACCAGTCTCACGTAAGCGTACGTGTAAGGTCGGTCCGGGCCGCTTCATCCCACGATGCCGCCGAATCAAGATTGGACTAGTAACGGCAAGAAAATTGAGCAAACTCAACGCCCACAACTTGTTTGTGTTCTACTCGTGCAAGATGCTACGCAAAGACCTAGCTCTGATACCACTGTTGGGGAATGTAGCAGAATTCAAAAAATTTCCTACGCTTCACCAAGATAAATCTAAGGAGTCATCTAGCAATGAGCATAATAGAGTGCATCTACATACCCTTTTGTAGATCGCGTGCGGAAGCGATCGAAGGAACATGGATGAAGTAGTCGTACTCTTCGTGATCCTCGTCACCGATGATCCCAGCGCCGAACGGACGGCACCTCCGCGTTCAACACACGTACGGTACAGTGATGTCTCCTCCTTCTTGATCCAGCAAGGTGCCAGGGGGGGCGCCAGCCCTAGGGAGATCAAATCTCCTAGGGGGCGGCGGCCAGGGGGGAAGACTTGCCCCCCAAGGCATAGGGGGCGCCACCTCTCCCTAGGGTTTCAACCCTAAGCGCATGGAGGGGGGGCCATGTGGTGCGCCAGCCCACCAGGGGCTGGCCCCTTCCCCCTTGTGGCCTACGGGGCCCTCCGGGATGGGTGGCCCCACCCGGTGGACCCCCGGGACCCTTCCGGTGGTCCCGGGACACTCCCGGTGACCCCCGGAATTCACCCGATGGCCGGAATTCTTTACCTCCGAACCATTCCGGAACTCCTCGTGACGTCCGGGATCTCATCCGAGACTCCAAACAACATTCGGGTTTCCATGTGCATGTATCTCTACAACCCTAGCGTCACCGAACCTTAAGTGTGTAGACCCTACGGGTTCGGGAGACACGCAGACATGACCGAGACGACTCTCCGATCAATAACCAACAGCGGGATCTGGATACCCATGTTGGTTCCCACGTGTTCCTCGATGATCTCATCGGATGAACCACTGTGTCTAGGATTCACTCAATCCCGTATGTTATTCCCTTTGTCTATCGGTACGGTGCTTGCCCGAGATTCGATCGTCGGTATGCCCGATACCTTTTTCAATCTCGTCATGGCAAGTCTCTTTGCTCGTTCCGTAATCCATCATCCCGTGACTAACTCCTTAGTCACTTTGAGCTCTTTATGATGATGTCTTACCGAGTGGGCCCAGAGGTACCTCTCCGTCATACGGAGTGACAATATCCCAGTCTCGGTTCGTACCAACTCAACAGACACTTTCGGAGATACCCGTTGCGTACCTTTATAGCCACCCAGTTACGTTGTTACGTTTGGCACACCCAAAGTATTCCTACGGTATCTGGGAGTTGCACAACCTCATGGTCTAAGGAATAAATACTTGACACTAGAAAAGCTTATGCATTACGAACTATACGATCTCGTGCTAGGCTCCGGATTGGGTCTTGTCCATCACATCATTCTCCTAATGATGTGATCCCGTTATCAATGACATCCAATGTCCATGGTCAGGAAACCGTGACCATCTGTTGATCAACGAGCTAGTAACTAGAGGCTTACCAGGGACATGTTGTGGTCTATGTATTCACACATGTATCGCTGTTTCCATACAATACAATTCAAGCATGAATAACAGACAAATATCATGAACAAGGAAATATAATAATAATGATTTTATTATTGCCTCTAGGGCCTATTTCCAACAATTCATCCACTGCTGGTGCTGCCTAACGCCCGTCTAGCGAAACGCGTCGGCTGGAGCTACGCGAAGCTCACCGACCCCCTTGACGAGCCTGTTTTGGCACGGATTGAAGCCGACCTGGGCTCGAGGCTTGAAGGGGCCCAGATCGTGAAGGAGTTCTTGAGGCAGCGTCTGGCGCCGCTGCAGGCACACTCACGCCCCTTGTGGGAGCTGATGGGTGATGACGACAGGCTCCGGCTGCGCTTGGGGGCGCTGGCCGAGGCCGATCTGGACTTCTCCTCAGTCACTCTCCTAGGGATTGTTCCTGGGGACCTCTCCGGGACCTGCCGTTGTACAGCCGCCCTGACAAGGTCGAGCTATTGAAGGTCGTGTCAGGTTTCGGGGGGCCCGTGGATGCTCCGCCTACGGTTGACGTGTCTTCTGGCGTCGACGATGGGAGCGACGAGGGGAACTCGAAGGAGACCCTCGACGACGAGGACCAGGTTGACCAGGGGGACTCCTCCGAGGCGTCCGCTAGAGCAGTGGCGTCAGGCGGAGGTGCCGCCGGACGGCCCCAGGCGACCACTCCACGACGATCCAGACGCGCTGCATCCGGGGGAAGCAACGTGGCCACCTCGTCGAGGAGTGCCGTGCCAGCGAAACTGGCGACCATGGCTGTGCCCAGGTCTGTGGCCTTGCGCCTTGCCAAGATCTGGGCTACCAGCACGCCCATAGCGGCAGCGGCTACAGCCGACCTGTTGGTGAAGTGGAGGGCGCGCCTCGCCTCCGACGAGTAAGTGTGCAATCTCCTGTTATCCTTAGTTGATGTGTCCCTGACGCGCTTCTCCTGATGCAGCAGCCTGGTTGGCGTGATGAAGAAGGCGAAGGGGGAGGTCACGTTGCGGTGCCATGCTCCTCCTGCTGCTGATGTGGCCGCAGAGAAGGGTTCCACGACTCTGGGCGTCTCGGCCAACTGGGCCACCGGGCACGCGACGGCGGCATCGCTTGAGGGCGTCCTCGCTATTTGCGAGGCTGCGGTACCTCCTGCTCCGTCTGCTTCAGCGAGGGGGGGCGGAGCCCCCGAGCCACTGGTCAAGCATCCGGTCTTGTCGGTGCACGTGCGCCAGCTGGCACAGCCTGGCCCTGAGATCTTGGAGGCTGCCTCTGCCGCGCTGGGTCAGCTTCATACCGAACTTCAGGGTGGTGACGGCCACGCGATGGAGGGATGCCTGGGGCTGATCTCCGGGTGGCTCCTGGCAGACGAATCCGCACGGGCCTCTTGGAACCAGGCCTCGGCGATCGCTGCCAAGGGTCTAGAGGAAGCTGAGACAGCCACGCTCACATGTGACACTGCGCGAGCCGGCGCTGCGTCCTTCGAGAAGCGTTGCCTCGAGGCAGATAGCAAGCTGGAGGCCCTTCGCGAGGAAGGCACTAAGCACGCCCTAGAGCTCGAGAGGTTGGGGAAGAAGCTCGAGGCGCAGAAGGCTGACACGTCCCGGCTGCAACAGGAGCAGCTTGCTGACCGTGCAAGCCTGGAGAAGCTGAAGGTCGAGGCTGAGCAGGCCAAGGTGACCCAAGCTGCGCTAGACAAGGAAGACACCCTTGCGGCCTCGGCAGCAGTGAGTCGCGAGGCCCTCGCCGCCTTTGATCTCGAGGCCCGTATTGCGCTGTAGGCCGCCTACGGGGAAGGGTTCAAGAAGCCGTTGGTCGCCCCAAAGGAAGGCCCCGCCGGGCTCCTTGTTGCGCTTGTGAAGTCCCTGCGCGAGGTTGCGGCCGCAATTGGCCAGTTAGCAGACATCGAGAGCCGCACGCTCCTTACCTTGGTCCTGACGCAGGTGTGCGGCCACCTAAGTCTTCGTAACCCCGCTCTTGACCTAGCCTCGATGTCCGAGCCCGTGACCACGAGCATAGAGAGCGAAGGTCATGGAGCTGGTGGAGGCATTCCTCCAGGCCACGGCTACCGCAGCCGAAGAGGCGGAGATCGGTGATGATGCTCTTGGTGATGCCTGATCTGCTCCTGTCCAAAGAGAGAAGTGCGAGTGCCTCGGGGAGGCGTAAGAACTTGTTCGAATTTGAAAAACTTGGTATTATTGTAATAACTTGATGATTTTCATGCTTGCTTCCTTTCCCGTTTGCTTAGGTGCTCTGCGTTGGCAGGGCCCAACCCCGCGCATACCTCGATCGCCATTGAGCCCTCCAGGTGACCGAGTTATCCTAATAACTAGACCCAAGGGATGAGGGGCTATGTGGCTAGTGAGGCCCCTGGGTCGCGATGCCTAGGGGTCCCCCTTGACGTTCGAGCGATCCCGTTTGCGTTCTGCGTCGGCAGGGCCCAGCCCTGCGCATACCTCGACCGCCGTTGAGCGCTGGGCTCAAGGAGTGAGGGGCTACGTGACTAGTGAGGCCCCTGGGTCGCGACACCCAGGGGTCCCCCTTGACATACGAACGGCTCTCATGAGGGAGAACGAGCACCATACCTGGCTCACGAGCCTTCGCTTGGGATGGGGACGCGAGAAGGCCAGGTGTCTTGGCACCTGGTCGGGTGGCATCTGCCAGGCGTGACCTAAGCATAGCCCCCGTGCCTAGCCCCCCTCGCAACCCCCATCCAAGGAGAAGTTGTGAGCGTCGTGAGCTGAAAAGCTCCCTGAGGTTGGTGCGCCCACTGGGGGCCGCCCTCAGTTGTTTATAAATAGCGCGGAGCATAGAGCTACCACACTTGCGCGGAGTGTGGGCATAACCGCACCTCGGTCGTAGCGGCCAGCGCGGAGGTTGGTGCTTCCACTGGTTTGTCGGCATAACCGCTCCTCGGTTGGTTCTGCCAGCGCGGAGCATGGCACTTCCACTGGACCGTGGGAGGGAGCATCCCACCGGGAGAGACTCCGAGGCGTGTACAGCCCCGTCCTAACACGTGTCTTGCACGGCAGGACAGCCAAGGTGTATATGGGCCCTCCTCAGGATGAGCTAAACGACTCTGAGGAAGTTCTCGTTAGCTTACGCATCACTCATGAGACCCTACCCTGAGGCGGGTTGCACCTGAGTCTTCTTCTACAAAATGTGAAAAGAGAGGTGTTGTGTTGACCTATACCGAGTGCATCTCTAGAGTGTATCGCATGAGAAGGCCGCAGCACCAACCACCCTAGGAGGTGACGTCACGGGAATGGCTCGCGAGACATAGCTCAGCCGCTGGATTTGTCGACGCTGCAGGGACGGACCCGAGCACAAATGTCGTGCCCAGTCTTTTCATGCAACGATCCAAAAGAAAAACAACCGGCGCGCGGTTCCCGCGTGAGCGAGGCACCTGCCACGGGGCCCTACTTACCGATCCATGATTAGCCCATGCGAGAACAAGGCACCAAGGACCACGGGAGGTGAAGTTACGGGAATGGCTCGCGAGACAGAGATCAGCCCTTGGGTTTAGCGATGCTACAGGGGTGGACTCGAGCACAGATGCCGTAGCAGTCCTTAATCATGGGGCGGTTGTGAGTTGTCTCGCAAGGGCTCATGACCTTAGTGGCGGTGAGAACGCCAAGCATGTAGATAATGCGAATAGGAAGGAGCAACTAGCCTTGATCATGCACAAAAAGGAGACAACTGTAGGGGAATTGCCCCCAGCAGCCCGAGGATGATGCAGCCCGGGGGGCGTCCTCGATTGGATACGTGGAGCGTCACCTGATACTTGTCGAAGAAGAGTTGGGGAAGTTGAAGACGCGAGCCATGCGGGTCGCTCCTGAAGATCGTCGGGCTCCTGAGGCCGAGGGGCTCCGGAGGCTCTCAGCCGTCGCGTGGGTCCGGTTCTCGCTCCGTCCGGACCGCCTGCCACTGAGCCTCCCGAGCCCCCAAAGCCTGCCACGCGAGGTGCTAGAACGTGGCAGCTGCGTTGCGGAAGCCGAAGAGTGTACGGACATAGTTGCAGGGGAGGGCCCTCCTCTGGCCGACCGCCATCAGCCAGAAGAGCTCCAAATACGCGGCTCGGTTGAGACTCGCGACGTCAATGCTGAGCGGAAGCGGTCGCTCGGGCTATAGGCAGGTGAGCTCGGGATTGTGCGGTTACGCCCACCGCGGATGTGCCTTGCGTACTTAAGTTCTTCGGTAACCTGGTCGATGAAGTCCTGAGCCCCCAGCGATGTGCGGTCCATGCTGGGCTCACAAAAATGCGCGTCAAGACACGCCTACGTGTGGTGCCCGAACACTTCCCTCGAGACGTTGGTCAGGCCGGAGACACTCCAGAGGAAAGCCCCCGAGCCCATCCTGAGAGGGGCGTCGGGCGCGCCTCCCTATGCGAGGGTGGAGGGCGCCTCGTCGGCAGGCGCGAGTCCTGAGGCGGAACCATCAGGAGCCCCCACTTCCTGAGGACCGTCGACGGGTGGGTTCTTCTTCTTCTTGGGGGCGGTCTGCAGGGCGAGGACGGCTCCATCCTCATCGGAGTATTCGACCGCCGCAGTCTGGTATGCACTCTCCAGGAAAGGCACCACTTCCTTCTCGTCGGAGGCGATCATGATGACTCGGCCACTCCCGGGCTTCTTGAGGACGTTGTAGCCGTGATGGGTCGCCTCCATGAACTTGGCGAGGGCAGGATACCCAAGGATGGCGTTGTACGGGAGATGGATGTTGGCGACGTCGAAGTCGATGAGCTCGGTGTGATAGTTGTTGCGGTCACCAAAGGTGATAGGGAGGCGGACCTGCCCCATCGGGAGTGTGGAACCATCTATGACTCTGTAGAATGGCTTGGTCGGGTGGAGCTGATCGTAGGGGACCTGGAGTGTCTCGAAAGTATGGACGGAGAGGACGTTGAGTCCCGCTCCGCCGTCAATGAGGGTCTTGGTCACGAGGACGTTGCTGATGGTCGGGGTGCAGAGCATCAGGAGAGCGGCTGGGGCTGCGGTGCACTTGAGCTGATCCTTGGGGTCAAAGGCGATGACCTACTTGGTCCACCTGAGGTTGCGCGTGGCGTCAAGCCTGGGAAGCGCCGCTTTCACCTCGCGGGCGAACTGCTTGAAGATGCGATGGGATGCCGGAGCATGGGGTCCTCCCATGATGCATGCAACTGCACACGGCTCCTAGAAGCCCCCTGCTCCATCTCCCTGGCGGTCGTCATCGTTCCTTCTTGGCGGCGGTGGCAGTGGAGGCAGGCCTCCATTGCCCTGAGGGTGACCCTCACGAGGCTGGTCGCGCCAGTGGGCATCACGAGGCTGATCCTGCTAGTGGTCTTCACGAGGCTGTTCGCGCAACCCTTGGCACGAGTTCATGCCGTCCCAACGTCCTCCACATCGGCCTCCTCCATGGCCGTAGCCACAGTTGTCACGCTCAGGGCGCTGCCCGACGCATCCGCCGCGCATAGCCCTGAGCTCCTGGCAGTCGTTAGTGTTGGGGTTGTGGACATTGTGGAAGACGCATTACGGACGGTTGTCTCTCGGGGGTCATCGTAGCCGCAGCCACGCTTCACTTCTGGCTCCGCAGCCAGCACGGCGGGCCCCTTGCGCTTTGCTTCTTTGGCCTTGGACTTCTTGTCGTCCGCCTCCTCCTCAGGCAGCTCCTGGAGGGAGAGGCGTCCTTCCTCCGCCGTGGCGCACTTTGTCGTGAGCTTGAACATCTCGAGGGATGTGCACATGTCCTCGTGGATTGCGAGCTCCTCCCTCATCCTGACGTTGCGGACACCGTCGGAGAAGGCCGAGATGATGGCCTCGTCCGAGACCCTAGGAATCCTGAGGCCCATGGTGTTGAAGCGTTGGATGTACTTTTGCAGGGTCTCTCCCGGCTGCTGTCTTACGCGGCGCATATCCGCAGCCGCCGGGGCTCGGCCGCAGGTGCCTTGGAAGTTGGCGAAGAAATGCTCACGAAGCTCCCCCAGGAGGAGATGGATCCCACGGGGAGGTTCAGGAGCCAGTGTCGGATTTAGGGCTCCGCAAAACCCAAGAAGTTCGAACACAGGGGCGTGAACGAAGATCTCTCACACTCGCGTCTACCTAGCATCTCGCCCTCGTCGGTAAAGAGATTCACGCAAACAACAAGTGAAGCACGCAAGAGTTTACCCAGGTTCAGGCCACCGCATGGTGTAAAACCCTACTTCCTTCTTTGGTGGATTAGCCTCGGGAGGGCTGGAATATGAACTAGTACAGTGGTTCCCGAGCTCAGGAGGTGAGGTCAGGAGGGTCAGGAGGCACGTGTTCTTGCTCCTTTGCGTGGTGGCGGAGTTTTTTGGATCCCTCCCCCCATAGGGATCCTAGCTACTTATATAGGCGGCCAGGGTCCTCTTCCCCCGAAATATTTCGGCGGGAAGGGATCCCACAACGGCCATTTTCGAGTGGGAACACAAGGACGTTCCTACCCTAACAAAAGCAGTGGTGGGATCGACGGTGACATCCTCCTTGTCGTCCTTGCGGTCTTCGGTCTTGTTGCACCAATGGGGAAATCTTTGCCCCGCTCCTCGGGAACCCGTGCCTGCGCTGTCCCCCTTGCACCAAAACGGCAACAGCGCCGCTGAAAGACGCTGGCACCCACTGGCACGGTGCGTCACTGCTGACATCACTGCCTCCTCCTGAGGCAGGCTTGGCCTTGGATTCTCCGCCCCTCTAGAGCACCTTGTTGAGGCCGCTCCTGAGGGGTCTTGACGTTGTTCTCCTCGCGAGGCTTAGCTCCCTCGCGATGGTCTTGGGCAGCTGGTCGATCAGCTGGGCCATACTAGGCCGCTATAGGAGCGTGTCGCGGCCCGCAGATAGGCATGTCTGGGTACCCTCGTTCCCAAGACACCGACAGTAGCCCCCGGGCCCAAGGCGCGCGCGGAGTTGGCTTCGGGGCGAAGCCTTAGTCGAGGACGAAGCGCCGCGGTCCCTAAAAGGCTGCGTGCTAGGCCGGCGTGCAACGGTTGGATGAGATGTGGGGGCTCCGCTCCCCACGTAGTCTTGGTGATCGTGCGACTTGACAACTCCTTGGCGCAGACGACGGGGGCGTTATGGCTGCGACGCCAGTGGCTGCCGTTTGGGCTCCTCCGCCCTATAAATGGGACTAGGGGGAGCCCCCAAGCCGTTTTCAAGCCAGCGCCATCTTCTCCTTGCTTGTTCTTCGCTTTCTCTCTTGTTGCGGGACCTCCATGGCGCCGTCGAGGAAGCCGTCTGCCAAGGAGAAGGGGAAGGCCCCGAAGGATCTGGCCCCACTGCCGCCGAAGAGGGGCCGCGGTCGTCCTCGCAAGCATGCCTCTGCTCCCGTAGCGACTCCTCGGGGAGGCGGGCGCTCCGGGTTCTACCACGGCCGCTGGTGAGAGGCGCGGTGCGTCCTCTCGGGGTGGAGGTGGTCGTGGCCGTGGAGGGAGAGGAGGCGCGCAATGGTGCCTATCAGTCGC
This sequence comes from Secale cereale, assembly GCA_902687465.1. Lineage (NCBI taxonomy): Eukaryota > Viridiplantae > Streptophyta > Magnoliopsida > Poales > Poaceae > Secale > Secale cereale. The sequence goes on from LR738712.1 coordinate 332,651,485, forward strand.
GCGTCCTCCGCGCACGCAGCTCCACTCCTTTGATGTTTCATCGGAGTTCATGGTGTGGGCGAAGAAGCCTGGTAGCCCGTGGCTCCGGCTTCCCCGCTCGTTCGGCGACGTGTTACCAGCCGGAGGCCTCGGCGGCATCTTGCTGCAAGCTGACGGTTGCTGCAGTGGTGCGTCCTGGGTGAAGGCTGATGTAGCTCCCTCGAGCGATGTGTTCCTGGAGCGCGGCTGGCAATCTCTTGCTCGCGCACGCCGGCTGCAGGGGAGGTGTGTGCTTCACTTCAAGTACGATGGCGTCTCGACACTGTTCGTCAGGGTCTTCTCGGAGGAAGGACGGTGCCTTGGGTGCTGTCCTGAGGTCGATGACGAAGAGGACGACGGGGGCGGCGTCCGGAGGAGTAGCTCATCCTCCGAAGATGATCTCAGTCCTGGGGGGCACCGTGGGTCCCCCCCCTCTGTGGCAGCAGCAGCTCTTCTAGCAGTGGCGGCCACGACGAAACACCACGCCGGCGAGCTCGGCCTGGCAAGGGGAGGGGTTTGCCGCGCCACTGTGGCTCGGTGAAACCGGAGGAACTGGAAGACTCCGACTGAGTGGGAGCAGCCTTTGCTTCTTCTCCTTTCCTTTCCTTCATGTCCTTTCTGCATCGAAATTTCAAGTTGCCTCGAGGAGGCGTGTAATGGACTGTGATATATGTAGGAAGCGAGAACTTGTTGTCATGTTTTTTTGTTGCCTTGGTGAAATTACTTAGCTTTTATGCGTCGCGACGTCTTGAGGCGGAGTCCTCCTGACTCTGGCGTCATGAGCCCCATCGGGTCGTGACGGGGCGGCGAAATCTGAAGGGCTCGTGCAGCCCCTGAGCGGGGGTGAGCCGCTGAAATCTGCTGAGAGCGCCAAGCGCGGGCTAGAGCACCAAAGCTTGAGCCGGCTCGGCAGGATAGGTTGCGCGGACTGAGAAGCCCGGCGCCAGAGCCTGAGCAGGCTTGGCTAGGCGAGGTCACAAGGCCGCGGCAGACAAGGGCCAGTGACCGACCGTGCCCCAGCCCCCACGCGCGAGGCGCGCGAAGAAGAGCGAGTGGCGGAGCCCTGCTTGATAATCTGAACTTAAAACCGGCGAGAAAGATCCCAAACAAGACTTTCAACCAAATGCAGGAAGCGCGAGAAACACGAGAACTTCATAGCACGGGGTAGAGGAAAGGCTTATAGCCAAGGAAGTAGAAAAGGCTGACAACTAAACACCAAGCCAAAAAAGGAAAAAGGTCGCGTCCGACCCCTACAGTACGTCTTCTTCCCAGCGCGGAGCTAAGGACCGCCACTAGGGCGTGGGTGGGAGCCCCGTCTGAGGGCCCATAGGCAACGCACAGGAGACTCCGAGGCATGTACAACCCCAACTCATTATTACGTGGGAGTGTCACGGCCGGAGACCTTCACGGGCACGGAGCCTTGATTACGGATAGAACCTCCAAAGGTGTTCGATTTTCCAGGAATTATGGATAGGTATCCAATCCTGCGTCTCCAGGCACATAGCACCAGGCCTAGAGACACATGCAATTCTGAACGGGCCCTCCCACATGGGCGAGAGCATGTGCAACCCCTCCCGGGAGAGGACCCGCCTCAGGACCAAGCCACCAACTTAAAGTGTTCTTGCACGGACGCCGCGACAGTGGTACCGCCGCCTCGCCTACTGATAATGTGCCGCCCTGAGGGCAGCTCGGCGGCGGCCCTCCTCACCGAACACGAGGTCCATCCACCAGGCGGCATCCTGGCATTCCTCATTGAAGGCCAAGACACGTGGGGAGCGATGCTTGACCTCGTGAGGGAGGACCGCCTCCTCCCCATAGACGAGAAAGAAAGGAGTTTCCCCCATGGGTTTGGTGGCAGTGGTTCGGATTGAACACAACACGGACTGGAGCTCGTCGATCCAGCCCCTGCCGCAAGCCTCAAGCTTCTTCTTAAAGCTGCGCGTCTTGAGGCCTCGCAAGACTTCTGCGTTTGCGCGCTCGGCCTGACCGTTGCTCCTGGGGTGAGCCACCGAAGCGCAGCAGATATGTGTTCCAAGGTTAGCACAATATGACCTGAAGAGATTGCTTGTGAACTGCGAACCGTTATCCGTAATGATGCGGTTGGGGACCCCGAATCGCCTCACGAGGCCCTGGATGAACTTGACAGCCGACCCGGATGGGATCGCGCGAACAGGCTCCACCTCCGCCCACTCGGTGAATTTGTCGATGGCGACGTACAGGAAGCGGTAGCCCCCCGCTGCCCGGGGAAATGGACCCAGGATGTCCAACCCCCAGACTGCGAAGGGCCAGGAGAGCGGGATCGTCTGGAGGTCTTGCGCCGGTTGGTGGATCTTCTTAGCATGAAACTGGCACGCCTCGCAAGCCCGCACAAGCTCCGTGGCCTCGTTGAGCGCTGTGGGCCAGTAGAAGCCGCTGCGGAAGGCATTGCCCACAAGGGTGCGGGACGACAAGTGATGACCGCAGTCTCCACCGTGGATGTGAGCTAGGAGCTCGCGCCCTTACTTCCTCGAGATGCATTTCTGCGAGACGTCATTGGGGCGCCTCCTGTAGAGTTCACCGTCTTGGATGCAGAAAGCTGAGGCCTGTCGGACCACGCACTCTGCGTCTTCTTCCTTGTCCAGCAGGGTGTCGTGTTGCAGGTACATCTTGAGTTCTTGGGTCCAGCAACCCTCCTCGGGCTCCGCGGCGAGCAGCAGGCGGGCCCTGGAGGATGGTCCGCAGGGCGGGGTGCCGCGGGTAACCCCTGCTGAGGGGAGGCCGGCTCAGGGGCTGGCTGTGCCGCCGATGGCTTGAGTAGTCGCTCCTCGAAGACGCCCGGCCTTTGAGGCTCTCGTCTGGAGGCTCGTTTGGCGATATCATCTGCTTCCTTGTTGGTGCCTCTTGGTACGTGCCGCATCTCCAACCCTTGGACCCGCTTCTCCATCTTGCGCACCTCCTGCAGATATGCCTCCATGTGCTCGTCTTTGGGCTTGTATTTCTTGTTGGAGAAGTCGACGAGGAGTTGTGAATCACCCCTGATGGTGAGACGCTTGACCCCTGGCGCAGCAGCGGCTTTGAGCCCGGCGATTAGGCCTTCGTACTCTGCGATGTTTTTGGAGACCTTCTCGCCTTGCTGGAAGTAGAGCTGCACAGCGTAGTACAACTTATCCTGAGTGGGAGATACTAACACGGCGCCAGCCCCCGCACCAAGGCGCGAGAAGGCGCCGTCGAAGTATACCACCCATCCGTCTGGGGCTTCATCGCCGGGAGCCAGCGAGCGGTCTTCGCTGGCCCCCCGCTCCGGCGCGTCAGTCCACTCCACCACAAAGTCTGACAGAGCTTCTCCATTGATCACCCGCTTGGTGCTGAACTCCAACAGGAACGCTTGAAGCTCGATGTTCCACTCGGCGACCCTCCCGACTACATTCGGGCCCCGCAGTACCTTCTCGAGAGGATATGACGAAACAACCTTGATGGGATGACCTTGGAAGTAGTGGCGCAGCTTCCTGGAAGCGACAAGGAGCGCTAGGAGCAGCTTCTTGGGCATCGGGTAGCGCGAGCGTGCGTCGCGTAGTACGGTGCCGACGAAGTACACCGGGTGCTCCACGAGGGTCGGCGCAGCAGTGTCCACGGGTGCCTCAGGAACCTTGGGTGCCCCTTGCTGAGTGGCAGGGCCGTCAGTGCCCGTGGTCAAATCTGCCTTTGGGGCCGCGTCAGGGGGTGGCGCGGGCCCTGAAGATGTCGGGCCACCCGGTGGCCTTGGGCTTCGGGGCCTTTGCTCACGGTCCACGACTAGTTCCGCGCTGGCGGAATGAGGCGTTGCGGCGAGGTAGAGAGTCATGAGCTCCAGGGGTCGCAGCGCTACCATATCCGGCGAGCTGGTGAGGTATTCCTTGAGGTTCCGGAAGGCGGCATCAGCCTCCGGAGTACACTCAAAGGGCCCCTTCTTCTTCATGAGATTGAAGAATGGGAGGGCGCGTTCCCCAAGCTTAGAGATGAAGCGCCACAGGGACGTTACACACCCAGCGAGCTTTTGCATCTCCTTCGGGTTCGTGGGCGGTCTCATTCTCTCGATGGCCTTGATCTTCTCCGGATTAGCTTCAATGCCCCGGTGCAAAACCAGGAACCCTAGCAACTTGACAGAGGGTACACCGAACACGCACTTCTCCGGGTTGAGGCACAGCTTCACCTTGCGCAGGTTGGCGAACATTTCTTCTAGGTCCTGGATGAGGGTCCTGGCCTCCCTGGTTTTAACCACGATGTCGTCGACATAGGCTCCGCATTCCTCCCGAGCTGAGGGCTGAGGGTGATGTGCATCAAGCGCTGGAAGGTGGCGCCCGCGTTCCTCAGCCCAAAAGGCATGCAAGTGTAGCAGTAGACCCCGCATGGGGTCAGGAACACCGTCTTCTCCACGTCTTCCACCGCCATCTTGATTTGGTGGTAGCCTGAGAAAGCGTCGAGGAAGAAGAGTAGGTCGCACTCAGCCGTTGAATCCACTATTTGGTCCATGCACGGAAGAGGGAAAGGGTCCGGAGGGCAGAACTTGTTGAGGCTCGTGAAGTCGACGCACATGCGTTCCTTGCCTCCTTTCTTCGGGACTATGACAGGGTTGGCCAGCCACTCCGGGTGCCGTACTTCCCGTACGACGCCTACTTCCTCTAGCTTCCTAACCTCCTGAACGATGAAGCCCTGCTTCTCCGAGGCTTGTCTGCACGCCTTCTGCTTGATAGGGCGCGCATTGGGGCACACCCTGAGGTGATGCTCGATGACATGCCTAGGCACCCCAGCCAAATCCGCGGCCTTCCAGGCGAACACGTCCTTGTTGGCCTTGAGGAAGCAGACCAGCACTGCCTCTTGCTCTGGATTCATGCCCGTACTGATGGTCAAGGTGGCTCCTGAGCCTTCTTCATCAATGGGCACCTGCTTCGTCTCGGCGGGGTCCTGAGAGAAGAGCAACTTCTTCTTGGCGGGCGCGGCCTCCGGAGCCTCCAGAGCCCCCTTCGCTCCTGGGTGAGCTGCGGCAATAGCCCTATAAGCATGCCCGAGGACCTGAAGGGTGGCCTTGGGGTCCCCCTTGACGGTGATGACGCCACTGCTCCCGGGTATCTTGACGGTGTTGTCGCCCGGGTGAGTCGCCGCGATGAACTTTGCCAAGGCTGGGAAGCCGAGGATGGCATTGTAGGGCAGGTGGATGGGCGCGACATCAAAGTCGATGAGCTCAGTTCGATAGTTAGCCAGTGTGCCGAAGGTGACTGGGAGGCGGATTTGGCCGAGCGGAACGGCCGAGCCCGGGACCCCTGAGAAGGGCTTGGTGGGGAGGAGCTGCCTGTAGGACACATGCAGATGACCGAAGGCCTCGGGGGAGAGGATGTTGAGCCCGGCGCCGCCGTCGATGAGGGTCCTCGTCACGGCCACCCCACAGATGGTGGGCGTGCACACCGTGGGGAGAACGCTAGTGCCGGCCGCCGCTGAGGCAAGGTCGCTAGGGCCGAAGGTGATGTTGTGCCCCTGCGAGCTCTGTGCCTGCGAGGCCTCCTGCGGCTGGGCGGCAGCCCCAACCTGCCGAAAGTGCGACTTGACGTGCCGAGCCAACACCGGCGCTTGGGACCCTCTGAGGATGCAGGCGACCCCGCGATAGGGCAGCCCCTTGCTTGTAACGCCCCATAGCTCGCCGCTGCGGGCTGTTCGCGCACCATGATTTTCGGCAAACGGTCCGTGCCGGGACGGCCGTCGTGTCATCAAGAGCGCGGCCGGCGAGGCCATAGGAGGCGGAAGTGGCGGAGCAGGCCGGACTCCTCTGGCCCGACCGGCAAGACCATCGTCGGGGAAGGAGGAGGAGCGCCCATGGGTGGCGGAATCCGCCGGTACCGCTCGGTCAACGGGGAGGGCGTCAGCCCACACGCTTATGTAGCAGGCTGCAGTCATCGTGGCGGCGCTGAACAGGAGAGGGGAGGCGAGGCCGTCAAAGAGGCAAGATTTCGACATGCCCCCTACCTGGCACGCCAGATGTCGGATTTAGGGCTCCGCAAAACCCAAGAAGTTTGAATACACGGGCGTGAACGAAGATCTCTCCCACTCGCGTCTACCTAACGTCTCGCCCTCGTCGATAAAGAGATTCATGCAAACAACAAGTGAAGCACGCAAGAGTTTACCCAGGTTCAGGCCACCGCATGGTGTAAAACCCTACTTCCTGCTTTGGTGGATTAGCCTCGGGAGGGCTGGAATATGAACTAGTACAGTGGTTCCCGAGCTCAGGACGTGAGCTCAAGAGGGTCAAGAGGCACGTGTTCTTGCTCCTTTGCATGGTGGCGGAGTTTTTTGGATCCCTCCCCCCATAGTGGGGATCCTAGCTACTTATATAGGCAGCCAGGGTCCTCTTCCCCCAATATGTTTAGGCAGGAAGGGATCCCAGAACGGCCATTTTCGAGCGGGAACACTAGGACGTTCCTACCCTGACAAAAGCAGTCTTCACCTGCAAAAGGATTAGGCGGTGACGCGGTGGTGGGCTTGACGGTGACATCCTCCTTGTCGTCCTTGCGGTCTTCGGTCTTGTTGCACCAATGGGGAAACCTTTGCCCCGCTCCTCGGGAACCCGCGGTTGCGCTGCCCTCCTTGCACCAAAACGACAACTGCGCCGCTGGCAGACGCTGGCACCCGCTGGCGCGGCGCATCACTGCTGACATCACTGCCTCCTCCTGAGGCAGGCTTGGCCTTGGATTCTCCGCGCCCTCCGGAGCACCTTGCTGAGGCCGCTCCTGAGGGGGTCTTGACGTTGTTCTCTTCGCGAGGCTTGGCTCCCTCGCGAGGGTCTTGGGCAGCTGGTCGATCAGCTAGGTCGTACCAGGCCGCTGTAGGAGCGCGTCGCGGCCCGCAAACAGGCAAGTTGGGTACCCTGGTTCCCAGGACGCCGACAGCCAGGAGCATGCGCCATCCTTGAGAGCCATGCGGAACCAGTTCGCCATGACCTGCTCAGTGCCGTTGGACGCCTCGATGCTCAGCTCGTAGAGTTGGAGGAACTCCGTGGGGTCGATGCTGCCGTCGTAGCGTGGAGGCAGGTCCGGCTTGATCTTGTCGGGCCAGACGAGGCGCCATAGTTTAGGAGCTAAGGCACGACATCCAGCCACGCTCATGATTGCAGGCGCCCCCTGTGCCTGCGGTGCTGGTTCTTGGGGCGCTGGCGCCACCACCTCCTGCGGTGCGCTGTCCTGGCGCTGCAGGCCAGGGGCCCCGTGAGCCCCTGCCTAGGGACACGGAATCACCTGGCAGCTCTCCTCATCGCGCGCATGGGCTCTGCGGGGCGGCTCACGCCAACGGAGCCTCGCGCCGGACCTCCTGGCTGGCGCTGTAGAGTGGAGGCGGAGCCGGGACTGCGTGGCCTTCTTTCCCCGCCAGGGGCGACGGGGGATGGGAGGAGTGCGTTGGTGCAGGTGCTTCCCAAGTGGCGTTGACGAGCTCGGTGATGCGGTGGAGCCACTCATCTTAGAGGTCATCTATCGAGCGGTAGCGCAAGAGCTCCTGCGCCATCAACAGCGCAGGCTGCTAATAGACCCGCCCGCGGCGGACCAGCGAGGACGACGCCACGGCCGGTGAGGGTGAAGGTGTCGCCGTGCGGCCATCGCGCCGCACGGACAGCGGCAGCGACGAGTCCTGCTGCTCGTCGACGGCCGGGTCAGTGGCGGCGTTGGCGACCGGTGAGTTGGGGCGGGGCAGCACACCGTTGCCCGCGGGTGCCGTCTGAGCTACGTTCGCGGCGCGGCGGGCGGCGTGAGCTCGACGTGTGTCCACCATGGCTGTGGGGCGAAGTCGACGACGAGAACGGGACGAGGTCGTCGGATAAGCGAGATCTTGACACGCCCCCTACCTGGCGCGCCAAATTTCAGATTACGGGCTCCGCAAACCCAAGAAGTGCAAACACAGGGGCGTGAATGAAGATCCCTCCTACTCACGTCTACCGAGCGTCTCGTCCTCGTCCAGTGAAGAGATTCAAGCAAACAACAAGTGAAGCACTCAAGAGTTTACCCATGTTCAGGCCACCTTATGGTGTAAAACACTAGTTCCTGCTTTGGTGGATTAGCATCAGGAGGGCTAGAATATGAAGCAGTACAGTGGTTCCTGATCTCAGGAGGAGAGCTCAGGAGGGTCGGGACGCATGATTTCTTGCTCCTTTGCATGGAGGCCGAGTTTATGGATCTGCTCCCCCTCCATGATGGGGATCCTAGCTACTTATATAGGCGGCCAGGGTCCTCTTCCCCCGAAATGTTTAAGCGGGAAGGGATCCCACAACGGCCATTTTTGAGCGGGAACACAAGAATGTTCCTACCCTGACAAAAGCTGTCTTCGCCTGCAAAAGGATCAGGCGGTGACGCGGTGGTGGGCTCGGTGGTGACATCCTCCCTGTCATCCTTGCGGTCTTTGGTCTTGTTGCACCAAAGGGGAAACCTTTGTCCCACTCCTCGGGAACCTGCGCCTACGCTGCCTCCTTTGCACCGAAACGACAACTGTGCCATTGGCGGGCGCTGGCACCCGCTAGCGCGGTGCGTCACTGCTTACGTCACTGCCTCCTCCTGAGGCAGGCTTGGCCTTGGGTTCTCCGCCCCTCCGGAGCACCTTGCCGAGGCCGCTCCCGAGGGGGTCTTGACGTTGTTCTCTGCACGAGGCCTAGCCCCCCTTGCGAGGGCCTTGGGCAGCTGGTCGATCAGCTGGGCCATACCAGGCCGTGGTTGGAGCGCGTCGTGGCCCACAGACAGGCAAGTCTGGGTACCCTGGTTCCCAGGACGCCGACAACCACTGAGGTAGGGGACTCCTCCGAGGATGAGTAGGGCATGGGAGGAGGCAGGGCATGGTGTGCCAACTGGCCGGTCCGTCTCCCATGTTCTATTGTTCCTCGCTGGAGACTGCACCTTCACTTCACAAGTCTTGAACCCCGCCCCCGTACATGGAGATCGCAGATGGAGGACGTCGGTCGCCGCCGAAGAATAGGTTTTGGGTCGGCTTTCTTTTATTTTTCTGTCCTGTAAAAGTTCAAAATGTAATGAAAATTTGTCGTGTTTGCATGAATCTCGTCCGGTGTATATGAACTTTCACAATAATAGTAAGATATATTGTAGGAGTATGAAAATATATGGAATGATTATTCGTTTTTGTGTCTATAATCTTAGAAGGTTTGACCCGAGACAAAGCTAACATGCGATGTAAATAAACACATATAGTCTACATACACAATTTATCTTAGGCACTCCAATAGTACGTCCACTACACATTCACACATTTCACATCTTTCTACATCTACGGGGACCTACGAAAGGGTTAACGTATATTGCCTCCCTCTCTCCCCCTTGATTTTCATGGTGATGGGCCCCCTCCCCCCAATCTCCAATCAATAGCTCACACCTTTCACATTACGTTAATTACGTAACTTGGATTACGTAGATGTAGCATTGCTCATCCTAAAAAAATCAACTAAGCCAATATCCCAGCATATCACGCGGGAAAAGACCCGGTCGGACCGTTTTAGTCGGGATTACCAGATTACTAGTAGTAGTATCGATGGATCGCGTGAAGCACCAAGTTTTTTTTTGAGGGGGCGAAGCACCAAGTTTAAAAGGAAAAAAGGCGATACACTCACAACATGCCTGTCGCAGTCGCATTGCAACCCTCACACGGTCGGTCCTACACACGGCTCACGCAAACGGAATGTGCTTCAGCTTGCCTCTTCAATGACATGTGGGACTGCACTTGGAGAAACTGACCATGCGCCAAACTCCCCCGCCCACTGCTCGAAAATCCCCCCATAAATTCCCCTCAAATCCCAAATTCAACCGCCCTTTGGCCAACTAGCCAATAATATTCCCCAAACCCCCCTCCCCTGGACCCTTCCACTCCATTCCCTCCGCCAAAACCGCCCTCCCCGCCGCGCTGATACGTCGGCACCGCGGTTCATCGAGGGGACGCACGGCGACCCTCTCGCTCCCACAGTACGCTCTCGTAGACTGCCGTCCTCTAGTCGCGCCGCCACCACTGGCGACGTTCTTGTGCAGACGCACGGCGGTCAGCTTCTCCCAAAGCACGCCCATTCTAGACTGAGGCCCTGTGCATGTCGGAGTAGCGCTAAATGTTAGGTGATAGACGTTGTTAATCTCACTGTTTGCCGAAGTAGTTTACAGTCAATATGCTCTGCTTAAGAAGCTTCCTTGCCCTGTTCTGCACTCAATTTGCTTAGCTGAGATGGCATGCCACGCCCGATTAGTTGCTAAAATATCCTATCATATATTTATTGTGACGTAGATAGCCATGGTCTAGTAACCAATCTGTTAGGTGAAATAGCTCTACACCATTTTATACTCAATCTTTGCGGTTAAGATGGCCTTCGATGGTTGTGTGCTCGGCCTCATTGACTGCTGAAACAGTCTGCCATAATTTAGCAGTCAAATATGTTTGCTGAATTAGTTATACATATATTTCGTTACTTAGATCTGCTTATCCAAATATCTTGCCATAGCTTTAGACATTGACCTAGGTATTTTTTTACGGACTTCATAAAAAAGCATATATGTTTTTCGTGTAATATCTAGTAGAAGATCTAATTTTTATGTCTAACAGATGGATAGAACTTGGTTAACTTCTACTGAAAGATTCTCCGCTGCATATGTCGAGGGGGTTAAAAACTTCATGAAATTTATCAGAGCAGAGTACGGTGGTTAAAAATCAGATGCGATCTACCCTTGTAGCGGTTGTATGAATTCAGTTAAAAGACCCCTGTCAACTGTGCAAAACCATCTACACTTGTATGGGATGTCGGTCACATATACTAGGTGTGTTCATCATGGTGAAGCTATGAACGTCAATGTTACTGACTATGTGGAAGCAGCAGATCACCATCTTGATCTGCCTGATGCTCAGGTGGAAGAGGAGGAGGAGGTGGTGGTGGAGGAGCTAGTGAGTTTGACTAACATCAAAACAATGCGACGAAATGCTTGTGCATTTCGTGAACTTTCACCTACACAAGAAAAACGATGGGCCTGCATGTTGGAACAATGCAAGGTGTCTATCACCCCAGGAAATAAGGTGCAATATTCTTAGCTATGGTTACCTTTCTTCAGGTGAAGACATCTGAGCGATTGACCAACAAATCATTCAATAAGATGTTGGCTACTTTCCGCAAATCTTTCCCAGTTGTGTCTGAGCTGCCACAGACCTACAATAAAATGAAGAGTTTCCTTCATGCAGTTGGAATTTGATATGATATGATCCATGTTTGTAAGAGTAATTGTGTTCTGTTCGGGAAGGATTATGCCAACTTAAGTGAATGCCCAAAATGCAAATCATCAAGATGGAAAGATGGCGATGATGTGAAGAGGATTCCTCATAGTGTTCTGAGACATTTTCCAGTTATACCAAGATTGCAGAGGTTATTTCATGATGCTAAAACAAGGGAGGATGTACTGTGGCATTCTAGGAACTAGGAGTACAGAGATGAGAATGTAATGAGCCATCCATCTCATGGTAGTGACTGGAAAAGCTTCAATCAGAAACACAAAGAGTTTTTTGCTGACCCGAGAAACATGAGACTTGGCTTAGCTACAGATGGATTTAATCCATTTGGCTGCCAAAGCGCCACATATAGCTTGTGGACAATGCTTGTTATCCCTTAAAACATGCCATCAAATGTCTGCACCAAAGAATCAAACTACATGATGGCTATCGCGGGAAAACCACAGCCACCTATGGGACCAAGGGGTCCCTTGCTGGTTCGGCGGGGGGACGCCGCGTTGCACAAAGAGCATACGGGAGTGGAACAGCACGACTGAGATCATGCGGGCATTTCTACCCAGGTTTGGGCCACCACTGTGGCATAAGACCCTACTCCTGCTTTGGTGGATTGATGGTGGAAAATAAGGTGGTGGAGCATAGTACACTTGCCCGGCAAGGGTTGCCTCAGAGCAGCAGCGACTACGCGCGTATGGGTGTGTGGCTTATCCAACCTTCTAACCCTTTCAATGGTTTCCATGCGCCTCCTTTCATAGATTAAGGGGTCACCACAGTGGCAAAGCAGTCATTATGCACTGATATGACAGCAACAATACTATCATACCATATAGACACGAGGGGCCCGATCTTTCGATGAGATGATAACTATCGATTCGGTGGAGACGACTTTGACGATCCAACTACAAACATGCACGACGTTGTGCCTTAGCAATCGCTAAAACCAATCTCCAGGGGTTACTAACAATGCCAGAAGCATGATCAGCCTGACCACAAAGGTCTATTCATGCCTGCAATCGAAGAACAAGCAAGAATATGATAAAGCAATATGAATATTGCAAACATAGATGAAGTATTAATAAAGGTGGAGATCCGAAAGTGGTCTTGGTCTCGTCGTTGGACACAAACGAAGTACACGAAGTTGCAATGGCTGACTTTTAACTAAATAAATCCCAAAAAAAAGCTACTAGATGGATCTACTTATACAGGAGCAAGGGGTGGCGGCCAAGGAGGTGGGAGGATGTCCCAAGGCAGCCTAAAACTAACACTAGGTCGTACAAGGCTCATGGGCCTAAGTGGAGGTGACGCAACACCTTTGGACTTGTAGTTTGACTCGGATTCTGCTATAGTGTCAGATTGTTTCGTCGATATCTCAACACTCCGGACGAATTTGAAGGTGAATCCAATTGGGCTGAAAACAGCACGAAATCTACTTTCCAACAAAAAAAAAGAATCTCCCAATTTGGAGTCCGTATGAAGGAGTTCTTGCCGTTTTGAGTCAAGTATGTCTATGCAGTCCGAATCTGAATGCAGAACATGAGAGGCTTGGACTCTATCTTCTCTTGGCCCAAAAGTGACATGAAAGGACTTTTTGAACAGCACCTCAACTTCTCTTTTTCCCTTATCTTCATCTGTGGATTCTACAAATGTCCCATACACCTGTAATTAGAGATGGCACAAAAGTCTGTGAAGTATTTTTATACTGGATGCCATAAATAAATTATTGCATAGTTTGCATTAGAAATCACCTCACAAATATACATGTATGCAATATATTTGGTCGTATCCAAGGTAGGCATGTCCTCATCATCCTCTCTTTCTTGAGAACAAAGCCGCCCTAGGCGTTGCTTAATCTGAAACGTGGGTAAAAAAATAGACAAGGTGTTCATGTTGTATATGTATATGTCATCCATTTTTTCTTCCCTTGATTTTCACACATATGACACATGTATAGATGAGTAACTTTCGTAGTTCATAAAATATAAAGCAAAAATATTATCACAAGAAGTAGAAGGCATGAAAATATTGCAACTCAGTTTGCACAAATAAGTGAAGCTCTTATTCATATTAAAATATTGACAATGCTCATCATTAAACCATCCCAACATTGGTGAATAAACCTTACTTGCATGAAATTCACAGGCTACAACATGCTTAAATAAGGAAACATGCAATAAGTCATTTGACATAGAATCATCACCAAGATTAGAGGTCATATCAAAATGATTAAACATTGGCACAATTATTTTCAAATGTATTTTATCCAAATATGATTTATTCTCTGATTCACATGATTCTTTTGCATCAACAGTTAATTCAATGGGTGCACTCAAAATTGTTGGTATTTCAGTTGTTTGATCACATGACGCATTCATGGCAGTAAAATGATTATCTAAACTAGGTGGTGTGCTCAAATCAACAGGTAATTCGATACATGATGTATTCAAGTTAACTAGATATGCATCATCCTCATGTGAAGGTATATCATCAATGTTTTTACTGTTACCTTGTCGCAAAGACGTAGCTAATGTAGGTACGGACGATGACAATGTACCATACACTTTAGATGATATTGCACTCACAATCGTAGGTGTGGCTGCTCTAGTAGGTGCAATGGTGGAGGAACCAACCGGTGGTGGTGAGCATGAACTGGAATAGTAGTTGTTGTAGTCACACAATACATCCCCCTGTATTTGTCTCTCAAAGGTACAAGCACGAACATACATACCAGTAATGCAACGACGAATATACTGAAATCTTGCACGAATATCATGGTTCAAACCACCAAAAAGTCTATTCATTATATCATCCACAGATTCTTCTGTGTCACAATGATGCATATAAATTTGAACTATTGGTAGTAAGCATGAACAGTGTTACTGCCTTGTTTTAATTGTTCCAATTTGCGAAGCAATTCACAGCAATAGTAAGGAGGAAAAAATTGTTGTCTTATTACAGCGTTCAAATCTTTCCAAGTTGTGGGTTGGTTATCAATGTTTTTCTTATAGTGTACGCTCCACCAAACAGACGAAAAACCCAGTAAATGCTCTAGTGACAGCCCGTACTCTCTCAAGTTCAGAAAAATCATGGCTAGCAAAAATTAGTTCTACCTCAAACTCCCAAGCAAGATAAATAGCATGATTAAATCTACCCTCAAATGAAGGTAAAGCGATAACCTGACCGTGTGCTTGTGTGTGTTGTCCCACGTCTCATGATGGTGAAGATGTATCCGTCGTCCAAGAACTTCTGTCTCTAGTACCTGTCATGATTTGTAGAAACAAGTAACAAAATTCGAGAAAAATGTTCCTATGAACTACTAGGATGTGGTGGTAAAGCGCTCACAGTAAAGGAAATATCAATATCTTACAAGTTCTTACCATGCAGCAGGTGGTGACAGGCAACCAGCGGTGTCAAATAACTCCAAAGATTGAGTAAAGCGATTGCCATGGGAATGTACGTATACACGGTGTAGAAATATGTGGAGCTTGGAAGGATTAAATACATGGTAGCAAAAGATTAGCAATGATCAATTCAGAGATGCAATACTGAATAAACGCTCAAATACGGTATTGTCCTGGTCCTAGGCTAGACCGTGCTAGAGACGCGAGCCTAGAACACTAATGAGGTCACGACGTAGCACAACGAGCATCAATAAAGGATACGAAGTAGATTTGGACAACAAGATATAAGTGAAGATCACAACGGCAGTAAAGATAATGATGAAAAACAACCGCCAAGCAGGATATACAACAACTCTCTCTCCAACTTTCCTCTTGAAAAGTTTGAGCTAATTTTATGATAATGTTTCTACAGAATGCTACTGACTCAAGCTTCCAAATGCAAAAATAACCACTCAATTCGGAGTTGATATGAGGTGTCAAAACAATTCTAAAACTGGCCAAAAAAACTAAACAATCTGTGTTCGTGAACTTCGGAGGGAAAAAAGACCCATTTAGAATCCGATTTTGCGATACGAAATATTGAACTAACTCCTGCAACTATTCAAATGCGTCTCTTTGTGAGCTTTAATTTGAGTACTTGGGGAGCCAAAATGGAGTTCGTATGAAAAAGATATGCCTGTTTTACTGAACAGGGTACAAAACAGATTCCAATCCGAATTCAGCTACGGGATTGAGTCTAAATAGATCCGATTTTTTTCTCTCACTTTTTTCCCTTTTTTTTCTCTCCTTTTTTTCTCCGACTTTTTTTCACTATGTTTTTTCTCTCTCTTCTCAAAACAAACTGGATATGTTGCAGATTGGATCAAGAGAAGATGTGATACGACCTCAACTATGATTATGACTATGAATGCTTGATAGCATTGTCTAAATCGATGGATGGGAAGGTGGACAACTGAACGAATAACGATGCAGCGGCGGCGTGACTAATGTGAATAGTACTCGAAACTTTAAACGAATTAGACACTAAGACCAGCAACTCGACACGACGATGCAACCGATAATTCAATAATGCAAACAATTAAAAGAAATTTGCAAAGGCTCGGACTGGCTAGGAAAAGAGATGAATAGATCTCACTTTTTTGTGGCTTTTTCTTGGACAGCAGGTAAGAAAATAAATCTAATCTAGGGATAACTGGAAATTCTCACCGATCAACCTGAAAACCGATACCACTTGATAGATGCGAGGGGCCCGATTTTTCGAGGAGATAATAATTATCAGTTTGGTGGAAAACTTTGACGATCCGACTACAAACGTGCACGACGTTGCGCCTTAGCAATCGCTAAACCAATCTCCAGGGGTTACTGACAATGCCAGAAGCACGATCAGCCTGACCACGAAGGTCTATTCCTGCATGCAGTCAAAGAACAAGCAAGAATATGATAAAGCAATCTTAATATTGCAAATATAGATGAAGTATTGATAAAGGTGGGGATCTGAAAGCGGTCTTGGTCTGGCCGTTGAACACAAACGAAGTACACGAAGTTGCAATGGCTAACTTTTAACTAAAGAAATCCCAAGGAAAAAGCTACTAGATGGATCCACTTATATAGGAGCAAGGGGTGGCTGCCAAGGAGGTGGGAGGACGTCCCTAGGCAGCCTAAAACTAACACTAGGTTGTACAACGCTCATGGGCCCAAGTGAAGGTGACACAACATCTTTGGACTTGTAGTTTGACTCGGATTCTGGTGTAGGGTCAGATTGTTTCGTTGATATATCAATGCTCCGGAGAAATTTGAAGGTGAATCCAATTGGGCTGGAAAGAGCACGAAATCTACTTTCCAACAAAAAAAGAATCAACCAATTCGGAGTCCGTATGAAGGAGTTCTTGCTGTTTTGATTCAAGTATGTCTGTGTAGTCCAAATCTGAATGCAGAACGTGAGAGGCTTGGACTCTATCATATCTTGGCCCAAAAGTGACGTGAAAGGACTTTTTGAACAGCACCTAAACTTCTCTTTTTCCCGTATCTTCATATGTGGATTGTACAAATGTCCCATACACCTGCAATTAGACATGGCACAAAAGTTTGTGAAGTATTTTTGGACCAGATGACATAAATAAATTATTGCATAGTTTGCATTAGAAATCACCTCACAAATATACATGTATGCAATATTTTTGGTCGTATCCAAGGTAGTCATGTCCTCATCAATACCTAACTCTGTTGGCTGACAATGTGCATTAAATGCGCCGCTTAGTGTCACATCACTGATTGCCCGACAAGCATTGCTGGGCTATCTTGCCAGCTTCGCGCCTGCTAGCTTGACACGTCGCGGGACGGGTGTCATCTGCGGGTTCTCCTCGTAGGGAGAGGCTGCCATGTGGCTAATGGCTGCCACTTAATCACTTTGCGGCCTAACACCGCAATGATCGACGATGTGAGTCATGGAAGAGCGGTCGGTGAGGTGGTTTAGCCTCCACAAGTACCGGCATGCTCTGCCAGGATGCCTTGATTGTCTTCTTCTAGGGATAGCCTCGCCCCTTGCCAGGCTCGCCTGCCCAGCAAGGGATGACCTTCTCTTGGTGTTGTCTTGCTTTTCTTGCTTTGTCTTGGTCTCTCTAACCTCCTTGTTGGTTCCTTGAACCTCTTGGTCTCTTGTACTCTGACTTAGGCTGGTGCCTCAATGTTGCTCCCGTGCTTGTGCATAGTCAGGGCAACAGTCCCAGGGTTTGTCGTACCAAAAAAAGCCCCCAGTCCTGCCCCGAACACGCTGCCGAGCATCATCAGGGTAGGGCCTAATAAGTGCAAAGGTGGTGTCGCTGGAGAGGCCGCTCTCTGAAGGTCTTCTTTATGATTCTCGAGTCTGGGCCAGTTTCCAGTTTCCCCGCGCATCGTGTAGAGCCAACAGTGGTGGGGTCACTCCAGTAATGGCCCGTGAATGACTTTAACACACGGGGTGGAAATTGCCAATTCACTCCTCCCACCACGCCCTTACCCTTTAGCCACGTATGTTGCATGCATCGCGCGGGGTAGGTAACAGAGGCGCGTGGCGTGGGAGAGCATCAAGGCGAGGGCCTGGTCGTCTTGAATTGGCGGAGGAGTGCGCTGGTCACCCATCTTGAATCGGCCTTCCTATAAAACAAGAGATGGAGAAGGGCAGAGTCACCCATCCTCGCATCCCCTTTCTTCTGTCTTCTGCTCTTGCCAGTTATGTTAGGAAAGAGAGCCTGGGGCCGTGCCCCAGGCTCTGTCTTGAAGCTTCTTTCGAATTTGAAAGGGAGACACGGGCGGGGCGGCGATGATGCCAGGGGTAGCGACTCTGATGTGCTTTCCGTCGGGCCGCCTGTAGTTCTGGCTTCAATGGTTGGTTACTCGAATGATACCACGCCGAGGCTCGAGGTGAGCCATGTGCGTGGTAGTCGGTCGCTCCCTATTTTTCTTTCCATCACGGCGCCGGAGAGGAGTTATGGAAAGGACTCGTCGCTAGCAGGGACGAATCCAACTCCTCCCAGGCGTCGCCCTCTTGCCGCGTGGGAGAGCTATTTGCCTCGTATGCGTCTCCGGGACGTGCGGTGTCTTCTAATGCCAGGGCTTCTATGGACGACCATGCTCTCTGGAGAATTGCTTGGATAGCTTGGTACCCGAGCCCCCTACCGCAAAGGGGCTTTGAGTGTTTGTGGTGCTCAGGGCGGTGGCAACCCACAACGCGTCAAGAGCGGGGGCGACCGTTCCAATGAGTCGTGTTTGCTAGTGACTCTGTAGTTCCCGCTTGGAGTTGTCGACAGCGCCACCATCTGTACCCGCCCTCTGGTTCCTTCCTCCTAGCTGGGGAGCGACGCCATCCTGATCGTGGGACGATGCCGAATCCCAGTTGTGCCTGCCTCCGACCTCTTCGACCTCGTCCTGTAGGAGATGGACAGGAGCAAAGGCATCATGAGGCACTTATCTTTTTTCAATCTTAAATCTGTAGGCACTTGCCAAACTTTAATTCAGATATTTTAATCCTCGAATCCATGTTTGTGTTCTGTAATGCTTGTACTTGTATCGGCATGTTAATGAAAAAGATGGGACTTGTCGGGGACCCGTGAATGTATATGTCCATGCAGAGGCGAGATGCCTCTTTTATGCAAATAAACGAGTTTTCCTAGTAAGCTATCTTGCCGGCACCCTTTTT
Organism: Secale cereale; assembly: GCA_902687465.1. NCBI lineage: Eukaryota > Viridiplantae > Streptophyta > Magnoliopsida > Poales > Poaceae > Secale > Secale cereale. The sequence goes on from LR738712.1 coordinate 332,670,322, forward strand.
GTGTGCATGAGAATCCTATCTAACGGGGAACAGACAAAGGGGACAAAGGGGCCAGCCCCCTGCCAACTTCTTTTCACCAAGGGCTACTACAACCATCCTGACCGAAGCAGCGTTCGAGTCTGGGATGGGAGCACCCAAGCTTCAAGAGGATGGTGAGGTTCTATTATGCACAAGTTATAGCTTACATAACACTAACGGACAGGAGGTAGAACTTATCTGTTTGGCTTGCTGAGGACTGCAATGCCGGGCAGTCTTCTCAACTTCTTGTCGAAGCCAAGTTCACGGCAGGAACCAGCAGCTTCATATAGATGAGAATTAATGAAGGATGCAATCCTATCTATATGCATATGCAAATGATCATGAAATGCTTATGAAGTGATCTTGGAATGCTTATGCATGCATACCATCTTGGTTGGGCCCCCCTCTGCAGCGCTTCTTTATTTTTCTCTTACACGGGGTCATCGCCCTGGCTTGTACAAAGGGTAACATGCAACTGAGGCAAGGCCTCTACAATGGGTGGCTGCCGGGCAGGGCCTGACAGCCGCACCTTACGGGCATAACTTACGGAGATGCTCAATATTTTCCATGAGTTTTGCAATTTAATGCCATCTCCTCATAAGGACATCACTAACAGAGTTACACCACAGCCCCAACTGATACATATACAGGACCAATTACTAGAGTTCGCGCACGCCAATTAAATTACCAGGTACTTTCGTTTCTTGGTAATGATTCTAATGTTCATGAGAATATAATGCTTCCTAAATTGGATACATTTGTCTTGCTTACAAATGAAGGTCCTATCTTGCACAAGAAGGATGAACATTGGAGCAAGATCAAGCATGGAGATGATGGCATGCGCAAGGGGAAAAAGAACGGAGTTACAAGTGATGATTTCAGGGCTTTGAAACCACCATAATGAGTGCGTGAAGCCTTGGTCGAAATATACAAGATGCCACTTCATAAATTTTGACCAGAGGCTATTATAGGTGCTGCGTCACCTTATTATTGGGCCAGGCCCATGTAATTTCTAAATACTTGAGTATAGGCTGCTTTTTAGAGTCCGTATGTGTGGGGAAACAAGAGTTAGGGTTGTTTTCGGACCCCTCCTCCAAGGGCCATGAAATTCCCCCCTCTTCCTCCATATATACACCCATTAGGGCATTGTTTAGACTTTGGGTTTTGTTCAGATTAAAGTTCGCCATAGCTGCAACTTCGCGTACTTCGTTTGTGTTCAACGACCAGACAAAGACGTCACGGAACCCCACCTTGATCAATAAAGCTTTCCTCTTATTTTTGCAATATCCAGATTGCAATCTTTGTTTCATTCTTGTTCTTTGTTTGCTTGCAGGAAATAGACCCTCATGGTCAGGTTGATCGTGCTCCAGCATGGTCAATAACCTCTCGGAGTCGGTTTAGCGATTGCTAAGGCGCGACGTCCTCGCACGTTCGTAGTCGGATTGTCAAAGTCTACTCCACCAAAAACGATAGCCACCATCTCATCGAAAGACAGGACACCTTTGCCTCTATCATCTTCGGTCTCCAGACAGACTGCGCCAGGTGTGGTGACTCATACTACCCGGTAAGGGCCTTCCCACTTTGGTGATAACTTGTGTGTACCCTTGGCGGACTGAACGCACCTAAGGACAAAGTCACCTTGCTCAAAACATCGGGTATGAACCCTGTGGCAATGATAGCGACGCAGGGCTTGGTGATAGCGTGCAGCACGCGTAGCAGCCCAGAGGCGGTTCTCCTCGAGTAACACATTGTCGTTGTCGGCGTCCTAGGAACCAGGGTACCCAGACTTGCCTGTCTACGGGCCGCGACGCGCTCCTACCACGGCATGGTACGGCCCAGCTGATCGACCAGCTGTCCAAGACCCTCGCGAGGGGGGCTAGGCCTCGCGAGGAGAACAACATCAAGACCCGCTCAGGAGCGGCCTCGACAAGGTGCTCCGGAGGGGCGGAGAATCCAAGGCCAACCCTGCCTCAGGAGGAGGTAGTGACGTAAGCAGAGACGCACTGTGCCAGCGGGTGCCAGCGCCCGCCAGCGGCATAGTTGCTGTTTCGGTGCAAAGGAGGCAGCACAGACACAGGTTCCCGAGGAGTGGGACAAAGGTTTCGCCTTTGGTGCAGCAAGACCAAAGACTGCAAGGACGATAGGGAGGATGTCACCACCGAGCCCACCACCGCGTCACCGCCTGATCCTTTTGCAGGCGAAGACTACTTTTGTCAGGGTAGGAACGTCCTTGTGTTCCCGCTCGAAAATGGCCGTTGTGGGATCCCTTCCCGCCTAAACATTTTGGGGGAAGTGGACCCCGGCCGCCTATATAAGTAGCTAGGATCCGCACTGTGAGAGGTCAAGTTAGGCCAAGTCCAGTCAAGTGGAGCAGATCCATAAACTTTGCCAGCACGCAAAGGGGCAGGAACACTTGCCTCCTGACCCTCCTGAGCTCACCTCCCGAGCTCAGGAATCACTGTACTAGTTCATATTCCAGCCCTCCTGAGGCCAATCCACCAAAGCAGGGAGTAGGGTTTTACACCACAAGGTGGCCTGAACCTGGGTAAACTCTTGCGTGTTTCACTTGTTGTTTGCTTGAATCTCTTCACTGGGCGAGGGCGAGACGCTAGGTAGACGTGAGTGGGAGAGATCTTCGTTCACGCCCCTGTGTTCGAACTTCTTGGGTTTTGCGAAGGCCGTAATCCGACATTTGGCGCGCCAGGTACGGGGCGTGTCGAGATATCACCTCTCCAACAACCTCGTCCCGCTGTCGTCGTCGACTTCGCTCCACCACCATGGTGGACACACGCCGAGCCCGCGCCGCTCGCCGCACCGCGAACATCGCTCAAACGGCGCCCATGGGCAACGGTGCGCCGCTCCGCCCCAACTCACCGGTCGCCAATGCCGCCACCGACCCGGACGTCCATGAGTAGCAGGACTTGTCGCTGCTGCCGTCCGTGCGGGGCGATGGCCGTATGGCAACGCCTTCACCCTCACCGGCCGCGACGTCGTCCTCGCTGGTCCGCCGCGGGCCGGTCTATTAGCAGCCTGCATTGCTGATGGCGTGGGAGCTCTTGTGCTACCGACCGGCAGATGACCTCTACGAGGAGTGGCTCCACCGCATCACCGAGCTCGGCAACACCGCTAGGGAAGCACCTGCACCAACGCACTCCTCCCGTCCCCCATCGCCCCTGGCGGGGAATGAAGACCACGGAGTCCCGGCTCCGCCTCCACTCTATGGCGCTGGCCAGGAGGTCCGGCGCGAGGCTCCGCGGCGTGAACCGCCCCGCACAGTCCATGCGTGCGACGAGGAGAGCTGCCAGGTGATTCCGCATCCCCAGGAAGGGGCTCGCGGGCCCCCTGGCCCACAGCACCAGAACCGCACGCCATAGGAGGTGGTGGCGCCAGCGCCCCAAGAACTAGCACCGCAGGCGCAGGGGGCGCCTGCGATCATGAGCGTGGCTGGATGTCGTGCCTTAGCTCCTGAGCTGCGGCACCTCATCTGGCCCGGCAAGTTCAAGCCGGACCTGCCTCCACGCTACGACGGCACCACCGACCCCAAGGAGTTCCTCGAACTCTACGAGCTGAGCATCGAGGCATCCAACGGCACTGAGCAGGTCATGGCGAACTGGTTCCCCATGGCTCTCAAAGATGGCGCACGCTCCTGGCTCCTGAACCTCACCGTGGGATCCATCTCCTCCTGGGGAGAGCTTCGTGAGCGTTTCGTCGCCAACTTCCAAGACACCCGTGACCGAGCCCCGGCAGCTGCGGATCTGCGCTGCGTGAGGCAGCAGCCGGGAGAGACCCTAGAAAAGTACATCCAACGCTTCAACACCATGCGCCTCCAGATCCCTAAGGTCTCGGACGAGGCCATCATCTCGGCGTTCTCCGACAGCGTCCGCGACGTAAGGATGAGGGAGGAGCTCACCATCCACGGGGACCTGTGCACAGCCCTCGAGATGTTCAAGCTCGCGGCAAAGTGCACCAGGGCGGAGGAAGGATGCCTCTCCCTCTAGGAACTGCCTGAGGCGGAGGCGGGCGACAACAAGGCCAAGGCCAAAGAAGCAAAGCGCAAGGGACCCGCCGTGCTGGCTGCGGAGCCAGAAGTGAAGCGTGGCTGCGGCTACGACGACCTCCCCAGAGACAACCGACCATACTACGTCTTCCACAATGTCCATAGCCACAACACTAACGACTGCCAGGAGCTCAGGGCGATGCACGGCGGGCGCGTCGGGCAGTGCCCTGAGCGCGACAACCGCGGCTACGGCCGTGGAGGAGGCCGAGGTGGAGGACGTTGGGACGGTAGGAACTCGCACCAAGGATGGCGCGAATAGCCTCGGGAAGACACTGGCAATTGTCTCCCTTTTTGTGCATGATCAAGGCTAGTTGCTTCTTTCCATTCGCATTATCTGCATGCTTGGCGTTCTCACCGCCACTAAGGTCATGAGCCCTTGTGAGCCCACTCGCGACCGCCCCGTGATTAAGGACTGGCACGGCGTCTGTGCCCGGGTCCGTCCCTGCAGCGTCGCTAAACCCAAGGGCTGAGCTCTATCTCGCGAGCCATTCCCGTGACGTCACCTCCCGTGGTCCTTGGTTCCTTGTTCTCACATGGGTTAATCATGGATGGGTAAGTAGGGGCCTGTGGCAGGTGTCTCGCTCACGCGGGAACCGCCCGCCGATTGTTTTTCTTTTGGATCGTTGCATGAGAGGACTGGGCACAGCGTCTATGCTTGGGTCTGTCCCTGCAGCGTCGACAAATCCAGCAGCTGAGCTTTGTCTCGTGAGCCATTCCCGTGACGTCACCTCCTGGGGTCACTGGTGCTGCGGCCTTCTCATGCTATACCCTCTATAGATGCACTCGGCGCAGGTCGACACAACACCTCTCTTTTCACATTTTGCAGAAGAAGACTCAGGCGCAACCCGCCTCAGGGTAGGGTCTCGTGAGTGATGCGTAAGCTCATGAGAACTTCCTCAGAGTCGTTCAGCTCGTCCTGAGGAGGGCCCATATACACCTTAGGTGTCCTACTGTGCAAGCCACATGTCAGGACGCTGTACACGCCCCGGAGTCTCTCCCGGTGGGAGGCTCCCTCCCACGGTCCAGTGGAAGTACCATGCTCCGTGCTCGCAGAACCAACCGAGGAGCGGTTATGCCCACGAACTAGTGGAAGCACCAAGCTCCGCGTTGGCTGCTACTACCGAGGCGCGAATATGCCCACACTCCACGCAAGTGTGGTAGCTCTATGCTCTGCGCTAGTTATAAACAAGTGAGGGCAGCCCCCAGTGGTCGCACCAACCTCAGGAAGCTTTTCAGCTCACGACGCTCACAGCTTCTCCTTGGATGGGTGTCGCGAGGGGGGCTAGGCACAACGGCTATGCTCAGGTCACGCCTGGCAGACGCCACCCTACCAGGTGCCCAGACACCTGGCCTTCTCGCGCCCCCATCCCAGACGAAGGCTCGTGAGCAAGGTATGGTGCTCTTTCTCCCTCATGAGAGCCGTTCGTACGTCAAAGGGGACCCCTGGGCATCGCGACCCAGGGGCCTTACTAGCCACGTCGCCCCTCATCCCTTGAGTCTAGTTATGACGATAACCCCGGTCACCCGGAGGGCTCAATGGCAATCGAGGTATGCGCGGGGTTGGGCCCTGCCGACGCAGAACGCAAACGGGATCGCTTGAACATTAAGGGGGACCCCAGGGCATCGCGACCCAGGGGCCTCACTAGCCACGTAGCCCTTCATCCCTTGAGTCCAGTTATTACGATAACCCCGGTTACCCGGAGGGCTCAATGGCGATCGAGGTATGCGCGGGGTTGGGCCCTGCCGATGTAGAGCACCTAAGAAAACATGAAAGGAAGCAAGCACGGAAATCATCTAGTTATTACAATAATACCAAGTTTTTGAAATTCAAACAAAGTTCTTACGCCTCCCCGAGGCACCCGCACTTCTCTCTTTGGACAGGAGCAGATCAGGCATCACCAAGCGCGTCATCACCGGTCTCCGCCTCTTCGGCTGCGGTAGTAGTGGCCTGGAGGAACGCCTCCACCAGCTCCGTGACCTTTGCCCCCAGGGCCTCAGCAGCCGCGCCCATTATGCTTGTGGTCACGGGCTCGGACAGCGAGGCCAGGTCAAGAGCGGGGTCACGAAGACTTAGGTGGCTGCACGCCTACGTCAGGACCAAGGTAAGGAGCGCGCGGCTCTCGACGTCAGCTAACTGGCCAATTGCGGCCGGAACCTCGTGCAGGGATTTCACGAGCACGGCAAGAAGCCCGGTGGGGCCTTCCTCCGGAGCGGCCAGCGGCTTCTTGAACCCCTCCCCGTAGGCGGCCTACAACGTCGTACGGACCTCAAGATCAAAGGCGGCAAGGGCCTCGCGACTCACTGCTGCCGAGGCCGCAAGGGCGTCTTCCTTGTCGCGTGCTGCTTGGGTCGCCTTGGCCTGCTCAACCTCAGCCTTCAGCTTCTCCAGGATCGCGCGGTCAGCAAGCTGCTCCTGTTGCAGCCGGGACGTCTCAGCCCTCGGCGCCTCGAGCTCCTTCCCCAACCTCTCGAGCTCCATGGCGCTCCCAGTGCCTTCCTCGCGAACGGCCTCCTGCTCGCTCTCTGCCTTGAGGCAGCGCTTCTCGAAGGACGCAACATCGGCTCACACGGCGTCGCGTGCCCGCGTGGCTGCCACAGCTTCCTCTTGACCCTTGGCAGCAATCGCTAAGGCCTGGTTCCAGGAGGCCCGCACAGACTCGTCTGCAGGAGCCACCCGTGGATCAGCCCTAGGCGTCCTTCCATAGCGCGACCATCACCACCTTGAAGTTTGGCGCGAAGCCGACCCAGCGTGGCGGAGGCAGCCTCTAAGGTCTCAAGGCCAGGCTGTGTAGGCTGGCGCACGGGCACCGACAAGACCGGCTGCTCGACCAGGGGCTCGGGGGCTCTGCCCCCCTCGCTGAAGCAGCCGGAGCAGGAGCCGCCGCGCCCTACCAGGCAGCAAGGACGCCCTCAAGCGACACCGCCTCCGCGTGATCGGTGGCCCGGTTGGCCGAGACGCCCAGCGTCATGGCACCCTTCTACGCGGTCGCACCAGCAGTCGGAGGGGCAGGGCACCATGACGTGACCTCCCCTTCGCCTTCTTCATCACGCCACCCAGGCTGCTGCATCAGGAGAAGCACGTCAGGGACACAGAAACTAAGGATAGCAGGAGATTGCACACTTACTCGTTGAAGGCGAGGCGCGCCCTTCTCTTCACCAACAGGTCGGCCGCTGCCGCTTGAGCTATGGGCGCGCCGATAGTCCGGATCTTGGCAAGATGCAAGGCCACAGTCCTGGGCGCAGCCGTGGTCGCCAGTTTCGCTGGCACGACACTCCTCGGTGGGGTCGCCACGTTGCTTCCCCCGGATGCAGCGCGTCCGGATCGACGTGGACTGGTCGCCTGGGGCCGTCCGGCGGCACCTGCGCCTGACGCCATTGCTCCAGCGGACACCTCGGAGGAGTCCCCCTCTTCGTCCAGGGTCTCCTCTGAGTCCCCCTCGTCGCTCCCGTCGTCGGTGCCAGAAGACATGTCAACCGTGGGCGAAGCATCCACGGGCACACCGAAACCTGACATGGCCTTCAACAGCTCGACCTTGTCAGGGTGGCTGTACAACGGCAGGTGGGTCCCAGAGAGTTCCTCGGGAACCATCCCTAGGAGAGTGATTGAGGCGAAGTCCAGATCGGCCTCGGCCAGCGCCCCGGAGTGCAGCTGGATCATGTCGTCGTCGCCCATCAGCTCCCACATGGGGCGTGAGTGTGCCTGCAGCGGCGCCAGACGCTGTCTCAAGAACTCCTTCACGATCTGGCCCCCTTCAAGCCTCAAGCCTAGGTCGGCTTCAATCCTTGCCAGGACAGGCCCGGCAAGGGGGTCGGTGAGCTTCGCGTAGCTCCAGCCGGCGCGTTTCACCGGACGGGTGGTAGGCAGCGCCAGCAGAGGATGGACGCGTTGGTCATCCAGATAGACCCACCTCTTCTGGTGGGAGTCTATCTTCTTCCCGGCAGTCATCAGCCGACAGGCCTGGCTCTGGAAGACGAAGGAGACGCAGCCCGAGCACGGACCCTCGTCGTACCGGCGCATGGAGAAGAAGTGGCGGAAGAGGGCGACAGTCGGCCTCATCCCCACGAGCGCCTTGCAGTAAAAGGCAAAGAGCGACAGGACGAAGATGGAGCGAGGCTGGATGTGGAGAGCATGCACCTGGTAATCTTCCAGGATGGTGTAGAAGAACTCTGAGAAGGGCGGCATGAGCCCCACGAAGATGTTGTGGAGAAAGAAGGGGTAGCAGGACTTCGGCAAGATCCGCGTCGCGATGGATCCGGCCCAGATCCCCGTCGGGCCATGCTCGTTGTGGACGCTCGACGAGAAAGGTTGGACCTCTGAGTAGTCCTCCTCCTTTGGGATGGAGGACTCCTCAAGCGTCACCTCAAGGGAAGAGGCAGATCTGGACGCCGGCGTGGTACCCTTGTTCCTCTTCACAATTGTTGAAGGTGCCGGAGGATGCCGGCGATTCAGGAAGGTGGGAGGCATAGGAGGAAGAGATCCGAGCAGGAAGGAAGGGAAGCGATAACTCCCTCGTAGCGGAGACGGACCCTTTTTGTCAAGATGCACGGATGTCGAGACGGCGTGGGGAGCGGGGTCGCCCACGTCCCATCCAACCGTCACGCGCCAGCCTGGCCCGCAGCCTTCTTGGGGCCCGCGGCGCTTCGTCCTCGGATAAGGCATCACCCTGAAACCAACTCGGCGCGCGCCTTGGACCCGGGGGCTACTGTCGGCGTCCTGCGAACCAGGGTACCCAGACTTGCCTATCTGCGGGCCGCGACGCGCTCCTACCACGGCTTGGTCCGGCCCAGCTGATTGACCAGCTGTCCAAGACCCTCGTGAGGGGGGGGGGGCTAGGCCTCGCGAGGAGAACAATACCAAGACCCCCTTAGGAGCGGCCTCGGCAAGGTGCTCCGGAGGGGCGGAGAATCCAAGGCCAAGCCTGCCTCAGGAAGAGGCAGTGACGTAAGCAATGACGCACCGCGCCAGCGGGTGCCAGCGCCCGCCAGCGGCGCAGTTGCCGTTTCGGTGCAAAGGAGGCAGCGCAGACATAGGTTCCCGAGGAGCGGGACAAAGGTTTCCCCTTTGGTGCAACAAGACCGAAGACTGCAAGGACGGCAGGGAGGATGTCACCACGGAGCCCACCACCACGTCACCGCCTGATCCTTTTGCAGGCGAAGACTGCTTTTGTCAGGGTAGGAACGTCCTTTGTTCCCGCTCAAAAATGGTCGTTTTGGGATCCCTTCCCACCTAAACATTTCGGGGGAAGAGGACCCTGGCCGCCTATATAAGTAGCTAGGATCCGCACTCTGAGAGGTCAAGTTAGGCCAAGTCCAGTCAAGTGTAGCAGATCCATAAACTCTGCCACCACGCAAAGGAGCAAGAACACTTGCCCCCTGACCCTCCTGAGCTCAGGAATCACTGTACTAGTTCATATTCCAGCCCTCCTGAGGCCAATCCTGTTGGGGAACGTAGCAGAATTCAAAAAAAATTCTACGCTTTCACCAAGATCCAACTAAGGAGACATCTAGCAACGATCATATGAGAGTGCATCTACATACCGTTTTGTAGATCGCGAGCGGAAGCTTTCGAAGAAGCGTGGATGAAGTAGTCGTACTCTTCTCGTTCTTCGTCACCGATGATCTAGCGCCGAACGGACGGCACCTCCGTGTTCAACACACGTCCGGTACAGCAACGTCACCTCCTTCTTGATCCAGCAAGGGGGGAGGAGAGGTCGTCGGAGATCCAGCAGCACGACGGCGTGGTGGTGGATGCAGTGGAGAATCCTGCAGGGCTTCGCCGGCGCCCTGCGGAGGGAGAATGAGGTGTGACGGGAGGGGGAGAGGCGCCAGAGACTTGGGTGCGGCTGCCCTCTCCCCCCCCCCCACATATATATAGGGGGCCAGGGGGTGCGCCAGCTCCCGCAGATGGGATCTGCAAGGGGGGGCGGCGGCCTGGGGGGGAGTCTTGCCCCCCAAGGCAATGGGGGCGCCCCCTCCCCTTAGGGTTTCAACCCTAGGCGCATGGGAAGGGGGCCCATGTGGTGCGCCAGCCCACCAGGGGCTGGCCACTTCCCCCACGTAGCCTAGGGGCCCCACCGGGATGGGTGGCCCCACCCGGTGGACCCCCGGGACCCCTCCGGTGGTCCCGTGACACTCCCGGTGACACCCGGAGATCACCCGATGGCCGAAACTGGAGTTCCTATATATCATTCTTTACCTCCGGACCATCCCGGAACTCCTCGTGACGTCCGGGATCTCATCCGGGACTCCGAACAACTTTCGGGTTTCCACGTGCATGTATCTCTACGACCCTAGCGTTACTGAACCTTAAGTGTGTAGACCCTACGGGTTCGGGAGACACGTAGACATGACCGAGACCACTCTCCGTTCAATAACCAACAGCGGGATCTGGATACCCATGTTGGTTCCCACGTGTTCCTCGATGATCTTCATCGGATGAACCACCGTGTCAAGGATTCACTCAATCCCGTATGTTATTCCCTTTGTCCATCGGTACGGTACTTGCCCGAGATTCGATCGTCGGTATCCCCGATACCTTGTTCAATCTTGTTATGGCAAGTCTCTTTACTCGTTCTGTAATCCATCATCCCGTGACCAACTCCTTAGTCACCTTGAGCGCATTTATGATGATGTCTTACCGAGTGGGCCCAGAGGTACCTCTCCGTTATACGGAGTGACAATATCCCAGTCTCGGTTCGTACCAACTCAACAGACACTTTCGGTGATACCCGATGCGTACCTTTATAGCCACCCAGTTACGTTGTGACGTTTGGCACACCCAAAGTATTCCTACGGTATCCGGGAGTTGTACAACCTCATGGCCTAAGGAATAAATACTTGACACCGAAAAGCTTATGCATTACGAACTATACGATCTCGTGCTATGCTTAGGATTGGGTCTTGTCCATCACATCATTCTCCTAATGATGTGATCCCGTTATCAATGACATCACATGTCCATGATCAGGAAAGCGTGATCATCTGTTGATCAACGAGCTGGTAACTAGAGGCCTACCAGGGACTCATTGTGGTCTATATATTCACGCATGTATCGTTGTTTCCGTACAATACAATTCAAGCATGAATAACAGACGATTATCATGAACAAGGAAATATAATAATAATACTTTTATTATTGCCTCTAGGGCATATTTCCAACAGTCTCCCACTTGCACTAGAGTCAATAATCTAGTTACATTGTGATGAATCGAACACCCATAGAGTTCTGGTGTTGATCATGTTTTGCCCGTGGAAGAGGTTTAGTCAACGGGTCTGCAACATTCTGATCCGTATGCACTTTACAAATATCTATGTCTCCATCCTGAACATAATTCCGGATGGAGTTGAAATGGCGCTTGAAGTGCTTGGTCTTCTTGTGAAACCTGGGCTCCATGGTAATGGCAATAGCTCCAGTGTTGTCACATAAGAGAGTCATCGGGCTTGACGCGCTCGGAATGACTCCTAGGTCGGTGATGAACTCCTTCATCCAGACTCCTTCCTGCGCTGCTTCGGAAGCAGCTATGTACTCCGCTTCACATGTAGATGCCGCCACGACGCTCTTCTTGCAACTGCACCAGCTGACTGCCCCTCCGTTCAAAATATACACGTATCCGGTCTGAGACTTAGAGTCATCCAGATCTGTGTCGAAGCTAGCATCGACGTAACCCTTTACGACGAGCTCTTCGTCGCCTGCATAAACGAGAAACATATCCTTAGTCCTTTTCAGGTACTTCAGGATGTTCTTGACCGCTGTCCAGTGTTCCATACCGGGATCACTTTGGTACCTCCCAACCAAACTTATGGCAAGGTTCACATCAGGTCTGGTACACAGCATGGCATACATGATAGAACCTATGGCCGAGGCATAGGGAATGACACTCATCTTTTCTCTATCTTCTGTCGTGGTCGGCGACTGAGCCTTGCTCAATCTCATACCTTGCAAAACAGGCAAGAACCCCTTCTTGGACTGATCCATATTGAACTTTTTCAATATCTTATCAAGGTATGTGCTTTGTGAAAGACCAATGAGGCGTCTTGATCTATCTCTATAGATTTTGATGCCTAATATGTAAGCAGCTTCTCCAAGGTCCTTCATTGAAAAACTCTTATTCAAGTAGGCCTTTACATTTTCCAAGAATTCTATATCATTTCCCATCAGCAATATGTCATCCACATATAATATGAGAAATGCCACAGAGCTCCCACTCACTTTCTTGTAAATACAGGCTTCTCCATAATTCTGTATAAAGCCAAACGCTTTGATCACATCATTAAAGCGAATATTCCAACTCCGAGATGCTTGCACCAGCCCGTAAATCGAGCGTTGGAGCTTGCATACCTTGTTAGCATTCTCTGGATCGACAAAACCTTCCGGCTGCATCATATACAACTCTTCCTTGAGGAAGCCATTAAGGAATGTCGTTTTGACGTCCATTTGCCATATCTCATAATCATAGAATGCGGCAATAGCTAACATGATTCTGACTGACTTCAGCATCGCTACGGGAGAGAAAGTCTCGTCGTAGTCAATCCCTTGAACTTTTCGATAACCCTTAGCGACAAGCCGAGCCTTATAGATGGTCACATTACCATCTGTGTCTGTCTTCTTCTTAAATATCCATTTGTTTTCTATGGTGTGCCTATCATCAGGCAAGTCCACCAAAGTCCATACTTTGTTTTCATACATGGATTCTATCTCGGATTTCATGGCTCCAAGCCATTTATTGGAATCCGGGCCCGCCATCACTTCTTCATAGTTCGAAGGTTCACCGTTGTCTAACAACATGATTCCCAGGACAGGGTTCCCGTACCACTCTGGTGCGGAACGTGCCCTTGTGGACCTTCGAAGTTCAGTAGTAACTTGATCTGTTTCTTCAAGATCATTATCATCAAATTCCTCCCTTGTCGGTGCAGGCACCTCAGGAACAATTTCCTGCACTGCGCTACTTTCAGGAGGGGTGACTGTCACCTTATCAAGTTCTACTTTCCTCCCACTCACTTCTTTCGAGAGAAACTCTTTCTCCAGAAAGCATCCATTCTTGGCAACAAAGACTTTGCCTTCGGATCTGTGGTAGAAGGTGTACCCAATCGTTTCCTTTGGTTATCCTATGAAGACGCATTTTTCCGATTTGGGTTCGAGCTTTTCAGGTTGAAGTTTCTTGACATAAGCATCGCAACCCCAAACTTTTAGAAACGACAGCTTCGGTTTCTTGCCAACAAAAGTTCATGCGGAGTCGTCCCAGTCTCTAAAGCATAACCCCAAAAGGATAGCGGTAAATCGGTGAGGGACATCATAGATCACACCATGTCCAACAGAGTACGATTTTGACGTTCGGACACACCGTTACGTTGAGGTGTTCCGGGCGGTGTCAATTGTGAAACAATTCCATAGTTACTAAGGTGTGTGCCAAATTCATGACTTAAATATTCACCCCCACGATCTGATCGTAAGAACTTCATTTTTCTGTCACGTTGATTCTCAACCTCATTCTGAAATTCCTTGAACTTTTCAACGGTCTCAAACTTGTGTTTCATCAAATAGATATACCCGTATCTACTCAAGTCATCTGTGAGGGTGAGAACATAACGATAGCCTCCGCGAGCCTCAACACTCATTGGACCGCACACATCGGTATGTATGATTTCCAATAAGTTGGTTGCTCGCTCCATTGTTCCGGAGAACGGAGTCTTGGTCATCTTTCCCAATAGGCATGGTTCGCACGTGTCAAATGATTCATAATCAAGAGACTCTAGAAGTCCATCTGAATGGAGCTTCTTCATACGTTTGACACCAATATGACCAAGGCGGCAATGCCACAAGTATGTGGGACTATCATTATCAACTTTACATCTTTTGGCGTCTACACTATGAATATGTGTATCATCACGTTCGAGATTCATCAAAAATAAACCATTGACCAGCAGGGCATGACCATAAAACATATCTCTCAAATAAATAGAACAACCATTATTCTCCGATTTGAAAGAGTAGCCATCTCGCATAAGACGAGATCCAGATACAATGTTCATGCGCAAAGCTGGTACTAAATAACAATTATTAACGTTTAAAACTAATCCCGAGGGTAGATGTAGAGGCAGCGTGCCGACAGCGATCACATCGACCTTGGAACCATTCCCGACGCGCATCGTCACCTCATCCTTCGCCAGTCTCCGCTTATTCCGCAGCTCCTGTTTTGAGTTACAAATGTGAGCAACCGCACCGGTATCAAATACCCAGGAGCTACTACGAGCGCGGGTAAGGTACACATCAATAACATGTATATCACATATACCTTTGACGTTGCCGGCCTTCTTATCTGCTAAGTATTTGGGGCAGTTCCGCTTCCAGTGACCCGTTCCCTTGCAATAAAAGCACTCTGTCTCAGGCTTGGGTCCATGCTTTGGCTTCTTCCCGGCAACAGGCTTACCGGGCGCGGCAACTCCCTTGCCGTCCTTCTTGAAGTTCTTCTTACCCTTGCCTTTCTTGAACTTAGTGGTTTTATTGACCATCAACACTTGATGTTCTTTCTTGATATCCACCTCCGCTGATTTCAACATCGAATACACCTCGGGAATGGACTTCTCCATCCCCTGCATATTGAAGTTTAACACGAAGCTCTTGAAGCTTGGTGGGAGCGACTGGAGGATTCTGTCAACGACCGCTTCATCTGGGAGATTCATTCCCAGCTGAGACAAGCGGTTGTGCAATCCAGAAATCTTGAGGATGTGCTCACTGACAGAACTGTTTTCCTCCATCTTACAGCTGTAGAATGCGTCGGAGACGTCATATCTCTCGACTCGGGCATGAGCTTGGAAAACCATTTTCAGCTCTTCGAACATCTCATATGCTCCGTGGTTCTCAAAACGTTTTTGGAGCCCCGACTCTAAGCTATAAAGCATGCTGCACTGAACCAGGGAGTAATCATCACTATGCGACTGCCAGACGTTCAAAATGTCTTGGGTCGCATCGGGACCGGGTGCATCACCTAGCGGTGCTTCAAGGACATATGATCTCTTGGCAGCTATGAGGATAATCCTCAGGTTATGGACCCAATCCGTATAGTTGCTACCATCGTCTTTCAGCTTGGTTTTCTCTAGGAACGCGTTGAAGTTGAGGGAAACTTGAGCGTGGGCCATTTGATCTACAAGAGATATTGTAAAGAATTTAGACTAAGTTCATGATAATTAAGTTCATCTTGATCAAATTTTAATGAACTCCCACTCAGAGTGACATCTCTCTAGTCATCTAAGTGATACACGATCCGAATCGACTAGCCCGTGTCCGATCATCATGTGAGACGGACTAGTCATCAACGGTGAACATTTTCATGTTGATCGTATCTTCTATACGACTCGTGTTCGACCTTTCGGTCTTCCGTGTTCCGAGGCCATGTCTGTACATGCTAGGCTCGTCAAGTGAACCCTAAGTGTATTGCGTGTGTAAATCTGGCTTACACCCGTTGTATGCGAACGTTAGAACCTATCACACCCGATCATCACGTGGTGCTTTGGAACAACGAACTTTAGCAATGGTGCACAGTTATGGGGAACACAATTCTTGAAATTTTAGTGAGAGATCATCTTATTTACTACCGTCGTTCTAAGTAAACAAGATGCATAAACATGATAAACATCACATGCAATCAATTAAAGTGACATGATATGGCCAATATCATCTTGCTCCTTGGATCTTCATCTTCGGGGCACTATGATCATCTTGTCACCGGCTCGACACCATGATCTCCATCATCATGATCTTCATCATCGTGTCTTGAAGAAGTCATCACGCCAACTATTACTTCTACTACTATGGCTAACGTTTAGCAATAAAGTAAAGTAAGTACATGGCGTTTATTCAGTGACACGCAGGTCATACAATAATTAAGACAACTCCTATGGATCCTGCCGGTTGTCAAGTTCATCGACATGCAAGTCGTGATTCCCTATTACAAGAACATGATCAATCTCATACATCACATATATCATTCATCACATCTTCTTTGTCCATACCACGTCACATAGCACATGCTGCAAAAACAAGTTAGACGTCCTCTAATTGTTGTTGCAAGTTTTACGTGGCTTCTATAGGTTTTCTAGCAAGAACGTTTCTTACCTACGCCAAAACCACAACGTGATTTGTCAATTTCTATTTACCCTTCATAAGGACCCTATTCATTGAATCCGATCCGACTAAAGTAGGAGAGACAGACACCCGCCAGCCACCTTATGCAACTAGTGCATGTCTGTCGGTGGAACCAGTCTCACGTAAGCGTATGTGTAAAGTCGGTCCGGGCCGCTTCATCCCACAATACCGCCGAATCAAGACTAGACTAGTAACGGCAAGAAAATTGAGCAAACTCAAACGCCCACAACTGCTTTGTGTTCTACTCGTGCAAGATGCTACGCATAAGACCTAGCTCAGATGCCACTGTTGGGGAACGTAGCAGAATTCAAAAAATTTCTACGCTTTCACCAAGATCCAACTAAGGAGACATCTAGCAACGAGCATATGAGAGTGCATCTACATACCGTTTTGTAGATCGCGAGCGGAAGCTTTCAAAGGAGCGTGGATGAAGTAGTCGTACTCTTCTCTTTCTTCGTCACCGATGATCTAGCGCCGAACGGACGGCACCTCCGTGTTCAACACACGTTCGGTACAGCAATGTCAACTCCTTCTTGATCCAGCAAGGGGGGAGGAGAGGTCATCGGAGATCCAGCAGCACGACGGCGTGGTGGTGGATGAAGTGGAGAATCCTGCAGGGCTTCGCCGGCGCCCTACGGAGGGAGTATGAGGTGTGACGGGAGGGGGAGAGGCGCCAGAGACTTGGGTGCGGCTGCCCTCTCCCCCCACATATATATAGGGGGCCAGGGGGTGTGCCAGCCCCTGCAGATGGGATCTGCAAGGGGGGGCGGCGGCCTGGGGGGGAGTCTTGCCCCCCAAGGCAAGGGGGCGCCCCCTCCCCTTACGGTTTCAACCCTAGGCGCATGGGAAGGGGGGCCCATGTGGTGCGCCAGCCCACCAGGGGCTGGCCACTTCCCCCACGCAGCCTAGGGGCCCCACCGGGATGGGTGGCCCCACCCGGTGGACCCCCGGGACCCCTCCGGTGGTCCCAGGACACTCCCGGTGACCCCCGGAGATCACCCGATGGCTGAAACTGGACTTCCTATATATCATTCTTTACCTCTAGACCATTCCGGAACTCCTCGTGACGTCCGGGATCTCATCCGGGACTCCTAACAACTTTCGGGTTTCCACGTGCATGTATCTCTATGACCCTAGCGTTACCGAACCTTAAGTGTGTAGACCCTACGGGTTCGGGAGACACGTAGACATGACCGAGACCACTCTACTGTCAATAACCAACAGTGGGATCTGGATACCCATGTTGGTTCCCACGTGTTCCTCGATGATCTTCATCAGATGAACCACCGTGTCAAGGATTCACTCAATCCCGTATGTTATTTCTTTTGTCCATCGGTACGGTACTTGCCCGAGATTCGATCGTCGGTATTCCCGATAGCTTGTTCAATCTCGTTATGGCAAGTCTCTTTACTCGTTCCGTAATCCATCATCCCATGACTAACTCCTTAGTCACCTTGAGCTCATTTATGATGATGTCTTACCGAGTGGGCCCAGAGGTACCTCTCCGTCATACGGAGTGACAATATCCCAGTCTCGGTTCGTACCAACTCAACAGACACTTTCGGTGATACCCGATGCGTACCTTTATAGCCACCCAGTTACGTTGTGACGTTTGGCACACCCAAAGTATTCCTACGGTATCCGGGAGTAGTACAACCTCATGGTCTAAGGAATAAATACTTGACACCGAAAAGCTTATGCATTACGAACTATACGATCTCGTGTTATGCTTAGGTTTGGGTCTTGTCCATCACATCATTCTCCAAATGATGTGATCCCGTTATCACTGACATCACATGTCCATGATCAGGAAACCGTGATCATCTGTTGATCAACGAGCTGGTAACTAGAGGCTTACCAGGGACTCATTGTGGTCTATATATTCACACATGTATCGCTGTTTCCGTACAATACAATTCAAGCATGAATAACAGACGATTATCATGAACAAGGAAATATAATAATAATACTTTTATTATTGCCTCTAGGGCATATTTCCAACAAATCCACCAAAACAGGAAGTAGGGTTTTACACCACAAGGTGGCCCGAACCTGGGTAAACTCTTGCGTGTTTCACTTGTTGTTTGCTTGAATTTCTTCACTGGGCGAGGGCGAGACGCTAGGTAGACGTGAGTGGGAGAGATCTTCGTTCACGCCCCTGTGTTCGAACTTCTTGGGTTTTGCGGAGCCCGTAATTCGACAGTCGTCATGCCGCTGCTCAACTTGCACTACTTCATCGTAGGCAAGCACTCGAGGAGACCCGTAAATGAGTTCTGTGGGGATAACTGCTTCTGCTCCGTTGACCAGGGAGAAGGAAGTCGGCCCTGTAGCTCGGTTTGGTGTTGTTCTGAGGGACCAGAGAACTATCGGCAACTCATTGATCCACCGCCTGTTGTGCTTCTGTAGCATATCAAAGATTCTTGTCTTCAGTCCATGCCGCACTTCAGGGTTCGCCCTCTCAGCTTGTCCATCGCTCCGAGTGTGTGCCACAGAGACGAATGAGATCTTGCATCTGAGGGTATGAACATATTGCATGAAGGTGCGGCTTGTGAACTGGGTGCCGTTGTCGGTGATGATCATTGCCGGAAGTCCAAAACGACACACCGGATCTTTCAAGAACTTGATAACTGAGTGAGCAGTCACCTTTTTCACGGCAGCTACTTCCGGCAACTTTGTAAAGTGGTCGATGGCAACAAATAATAATTC
The DNA here is from genome assembly GCA_902687465.1 of Secale cereale. Taxonomy (NCBI): domain Eukaryota; kingdom Viridiplantae; phylum Streptophyta; class Magnoliopsida; order Poales; family Poaceae; genus Secale; species Secale cereale. The sequence goes on from LR738712.1 coordinate 332,689,245, forward strand.
AAAGCCCCCGACAGCTCGGGGGAAAGGGCCGAGGATATCGAGCCCCTAGACCGAAAATGTCCATGAGAGAGGAATTGTCTGAAGTGGTTGGGCAGGCAGGTGGGTTTTCTTTAAATGGAACTGGGAGGCTGCACATTTTGTGATGAACTCAACCGCATCTTAGAGTGTTGTGGGCCAATAGAATCCTTGGAGGAATAATTTCCCAACTAATGCCCTTTATCCAATATGGGAGTCACACATGCATTTGTGTATTTCAGACAACAGTTCCTTTCCTGCTTCCCGGTAGATGCACTTCAATTTCACACCGCTGGGCCTTCTTCTGTACAGAGTGTCATCGTCAAACTGGTATATACTGGCTCTTTGGGCTACTTTCTTAGCTTCATCTTGGTTGCCAGGAAGCTCTCCAGTTTGGAGGAAGTGGACAATGTGCCTTTCCCAAGTTGGAGCTTGGGGCTCGGCAACGAGGACTAGCGGCACCTCCTCTGCTGCAGGAGCACCAGCCTCATTCGCGGGGTTCGTGGACCGGGCCGGAGGGGCTGGTCCGGCAGGCTGTGTGGAGTTGTTGCCGGCAGGGTCTCTGCCGCGAGCGGACGGCTCTGCCGGGAGAGGCTTACCGTTGTCCAACTTTCTCCTCTTACGGGCCTTTGTTGCTGGGGATACGGAGGGTTGTGTGAGATGGAGAACTAAAGTCCCTAGTTCCACAGGAAGCTTCTGCGCAGAATACTTTGATAGATGATCAGCTATGTTGTTTTCTGCACGGGGTATGTGCTCTGTTTGCAATCCGTCAAATTCTCCTCCTATCTCCTCACTTCCTCGACGTATGCCTCCATCAATGGACTTTGATAATTCTTGTTGACTTGTCTAACCACAAGCTGTGAATCTCCTCGAATGATCTGTTTCTTAATTCCCAATTCCATTGCAATCCTCAGCCCGACAAGGAGCCCTTGATACTCAGTTGTACTGTTGGTTGCTTCTTCCCAGGCAAAATGCATTTGGACGACGTACTTCAAGTTCTCCCCGGAGGGGGTGACGAGAAGCACGCCAGCTCTTGCACCTTTTAGGGAAAAAGGACCATCAAAATACATAATCCATTCCTAGGATGATTCCTTGCCGGGGATAGATGTCTCTGTTGTCTCCTCATCAGGGCTTGGCGTCCATTCTACAATAAACTCTGCCAATGCCTAGCTCTGAATAGTTGATGTGCTCTCATACATCAAACCAAAGTTGGATAACTCCAAAGCCCACTCCACTATTCTGCCGGTAGCCTCAGGGTTTCGGAGTATCCTTTGCAATGGGGAGTGTGTGACAACCGTAATCTCATGGGATTGGAAGTAGTGGCGCAATTTCCTTGAGGCCATGATGAGACCAAAGAGCAAGTTTTGCATGCCAGGGTACTTCGATCGAGCCCCCTATAAGAGAGAGCTGACGAAGTACACTGGGCGCTGAACCACTTACTTCCTTGCTACATCCTTGGGGTTGTTCTCGCTGTCGTGTCACTGCTATCCTGATCGTTTGTTGGCCTTGTCAGCCTCTTCTTTCTTTCTGCCTCATCTACTTCTTGCTGTCCCGCCAAGGCTGCACTAACCACTTGGTTGGTTGCCGCTAAGTATAGCAACAACGTCTCTTGAGGCTTGGGGGCAACCAAGGTAGGCACAGAGGACAAATAAGCCTTCAATTCTTGCAAAGCTGCATATACTTCCGGAGTCCACTTCATAGGCCCTGCCATTTTTAGAATCTTGAAGAACGACAGGGCGCGCTCGACAGACTTGGAGATGAATCTGCTTAGCGCGGCAACACATCCTGTTAGACGCCTCAAATCCTTAACTATCCTCGGTGCTTGGATCTGCTCGATAGCCTTGATCTTGTCGGGGTTGGCTTCGATCCCACGATGGGATACGAAGAACCCAAGTAGCTTGCCAGAGGGAACACCAAATACGCACTTCTCCGGGTTGAGCTTCAAATTGATCTGGCGCATGTTAGCAAATGTCCCTTCCAAATCCTGAATAATGGTGTCCCTATCCTTGGTCTTGACCACAATATCATCCATATAGGCTTCTATATTTCTGTGTACCTGTGGCTCAAAACCAATCTGAACTGCCCTTGCAAAGGTGGACCTAGCACTCTTTAATCCGAATGGCATGCATACAAAGTGGTATGTACCACATGGAGTGATGAACGACGTCTTCTCTTCATCTTCCTTGGACATGAAGATCTGATGATATCCATAGTATGCATCCAAAAAGGAAAGCAAATCACAACCTGAAGTGGAATCCACAATCTGATCAATGTGCAGCAAGGGAAATGGGTCCTTCGGGCAAACCTTGTTGAGATCTGTAAAATCTATGCAAAGCCTCCACTTCTCGTTAGCCTTTCAGACCACCACTGGGTTTGCCAACCATGTTGGATGTAGCACTCCTCTAACCAAATCAGTTGCCTCAAGTTTCTTGATCTCTTTTGTAATGAACTGCTGCCTCTCCAAGGCCTGCTTCCGGACTTTCTGCTTGACAGGTTGGGCATGAAGGTAGACAACAAGGTGGTGCTCGATTACCTCCCTGGGAACACCGGGGATATCAGATGGTTGTCAGGCAAACACATCGACATTCGCCCGTAGGAAGGCAACGAGCGTGCTTTCCTATTTGTCATTGAGGGTGGCGCTGATAGAAAAGGTACCATCAACGCCAGCCAGCCCTGCCGAGGCCTTCTTAACTTGGGGTGCAGCAACCCTGGATCTCTTGATGTAGGAACACTCTGGCACGTCGTCAACGGGTGCCATGCACGCGGTGGGCGCACACTTCCCGGACTCTTTGCCAGCGGTCCTACAATCCTCCTTCTTTCCTTTATTCTCCTTGGCAGGAACTGTTGTTGCCGCTGCCTCTGCCGTGACTGCGTCCCGGTATATCTTTTCTAAACAAATGATTGCATCCTTCTCATCTAATGGGATAGTGATAAATCCTAATGGCACAGGCATCTTCAAGGTGTTGTAGGCATAGTGGGATGCTGCCATGAAATTAGCCAGTGCCGAGCGTCCAAGAATCCCATTGTACGGCAGGGGGAGATCAACCACACCAAACACAATCCTCCCAGTCTGGTAGTTCAATTCAAAGATGATGGTCGTACGGGACCATTTGAGCAGATTCCGGGCCTCTGGCGCTAGCTCCACGGCATTGACTTCTCGTACCCACCACTTAAGTTGACGGTGAGAGGTGTGCAGAGATGCACCCCCGTCAATGCAAAGGGTGTCAGTGGCTTTCTGAACCTCGTGCTCACTAGTTTCCTTTTCATCCCCTCCATCACTCTCATCATTGCAGACTCCCTTTTCAATACCTCTAGCGGGCTTTCCTTGGTTCCGAAGGGATTGCCGGGGCGATTTACTTCACCACCCCGGCCCTTACCGCCAGCAACATTCTGACCCTTTTCCTTATCACGTTTCTCATATTCTACTCTTTACCTCTTGACAAGCTGCTGAACCTGATAACACTCTTGAAGGTCCTGGCCCTTGGTCCGATGAATCCTGTAATATGGCCCATTACCTTTCCCGGCTTTCTCGGTAGCAGCAGCTTCCCGGCAATCAGTGGACAGGGTAGCCCCCTTGCCGGGGACCTCATCCTTGGCCTTCTTGCCGGTACTAGGCGTACCCGATCCTTCAACAGTCATCACTGCCTTATCTCTTGGCTTCTTATTGTGCTTCTTGCTCTTCTTCTGACTGGTTGATTCATCATAATTCTGTGAATCAACATTGATGCAATCCTCCTCTCTGGGAAACTTTCTTTCCTCCTCCATCCGAGCACACTTATCCACCAGGGTGTAGAGCTCCCTCACAGTCTTGGGCAACTGCACGTTCATCTTAGAACGAATCTGGCGGTTGCACACATTGGAATGGAGGGCGGCTATCACAGCTGTCGGATGGATATTTGGGATATTTCTCTGAACTTTGCTGAATCTTCGCAAATACTTACAGAGAGTTTCTCCTTCCTTCTGCTGGAGAACAGGTCGCTGGGCCTACCGGGTTCTTGGTGGCCACCAATGAAGACACCGATGAATTCATGGCACAGGTCAGCCCACGACGAAATGGAGTTCTCCGGCAGGTGTATCAGCCAAGACCTCACATTGGACTTGAGGGACAAAGGAAACTAGTTGGCGAACACCTTCTCATCTCTTCCCCTGGCAGCCTGAACAGCGATGGTGTACATGCTCAGGAACTATGCCGGGTTCAGCATCCCGTCTTACTTCTCAGGTATCTCTGCCTTGAATGTGTGAACGGACGACCAATGGACTTGCCGCAGCTCACGAGTAAAGCCAGGGCATACAACCTTGAAAGGTAAGCAACCGTCGATACTGAGCGCAGGCTCGTCGACGTCGGGGCCGTCGCACCCGTCGGTCTGGCAGAGGTTGTCGCGACGTTGCTCGACAACCACGCACACATCTCCTCCCCGCCTATCCTCCGGGGCTCGATGCTGGCTGCTACTTCTCGAGCTTGCGTTGTATTCCCTTGAAGAGGAAAGGGTGATGCATCACAGTAGTGTAAGTATTTCCCTCAGTTTTTGACAACCAAGGTATCAATCGAATAGGAGACCACGCGCGAGTCCCTCGAACCTGCACAAACAAATAAGAACTTCGCAGCCAGCGTGATAAGGGGTTGTCAATCCCTTTACGGTCACTTACAAAAGTGAGATCTGATAGATAGGATAGTATAATATTTTTTGGTATTTTGGTATAAGAACAGAAAGTAAATAAAGAAAATAAGCAACGGCGGCAGAAATTAAATGGAAAGTAATATGATAAAGATAGGCCCGGGGGTCATAGGTTTCACTAGTGGCTTCTGTCATGATGGCAGAATTCTACGGTGTATGAACAAATTACTGTCGAGCAATTGATAGAAAAGCGCATAGTTATGAGAATATCTAGGCATGATCATTATATATAGGCATCACGTCTGTAACAAGTAGACCGAAATGATTCTGCATCTACTACTATTACTCCACACATCGACCGCTATCCAGCATGCATCTATACTATTAAGTTCATAAGAACAGAGTAATGCTTTAAGCAAGATGACATGATGTAGAGGGATAAACTCAAGCAATATGATATAAACCCCATCTTTTTATCCTTGATGGCAACAATACAATACGTGCCTTGCTGCCCCTGCTGTCACTGGGAAAGGACACCGCAAGATTGAACCCAAAGCCAAGCACTTCTCCCATTGCAAGAACTATAGATCTAGTACGCCAAACCAAGCCGATAATTCGAAGGGACTTGCAAGGATATTATAATCATACATAAAAGATTTCAGAAAAGAATCAAATATTTTTCATAGATAATCTTGATCATAAACCCACAATTCATTGGATCTCGACAAACACTCCGAAAAAAAGATTACATAGAATAGATCTCCTCGAAGATCGAGGAGAACTTTGTATTGAGATCCAAAAAGAGAGAAGACGACATCTAGCTAATAACTATGGACCCGAAGGTCTGTGGTAAACTCCTCACAACTCATTGGTGAAGCTATGGCGTTGATGTAGAAGCACTCCGTGGTAGATCCCCCCTCCGGCGGAGCTCCGGAACAGGCCCCAAGATGGGATCTCACGGGAACAGAAGGTTGCGGCGGTGGAATTAGGGTTTTCTCTGTTGCATCAATGTTTTCAGGGTACATGGATATATATAGGAGGAAGGAGGGCATCGGGAAAGCCAGAGGGGGGCCCATGAGGGTGGGGGCACGCCCTGGACCCTCGTGGCCACCTCCTTCGTTCCCTCGGGTGTACTCCAAGTCTTCTGGGTAGATACGGTTCCAAAAATAACTCTCCCAAAGGTTTCATTTCGTTTGGACTCCATTTGATATTCCTTTTCTGCGAAACACTGAAATAGGCAAAAAAACAACAATTTGCACTAGGCCTTGGGTTAGTAGGTTTGTCCAAAAAAATAATATAAAAGTCTATAATGAAGCCTATTAAACATCCAAAACAGAATATATAATAGCATGGAACAATAAAAAATCTATGCGAAGCCTCCACTTCTCGTTAGCCTTTCAGACCACCACTGGGTTTGCCAACCATGTTGGATGTAGCACTCCTCTAACCAAATCAGTTGCCTCAAGTTTCTTGATCTCTTTTGTAATGGACTGTTGCCTCTCCCAGGCCTGCTTCCGGACTTTCTACTTGACAGGTCGGGCATGTGGGCAGACAACAAGGTGGTGCTCGATTACCTCCCTGGGAACACCGGGGATATCAGATGGTTGTCAAGCAAACACATCGACATTCGCCCGTAGGAAGGCAACGAGCGTGCTTTCCAATTTGTCATTGAGGGTGGCGCTGATAGTAAAGGTACCATCAACGTCAGCCAGCCCTGCCGAGACCTTCTTAACTTGGGGTGCGGCAACCCTAGATCTCTTGTTGTAGGAACACTCTGGCACGTCGTCAACGGGTGCCATGCACGCGGTGGGCGCACACTTCCCGGACTCTTTGCCGGAGGTCCTACAATCCTCCTTCTTTCCTTTACTCTCCTTGGCAGGAACTGTTGTTGCCGCTGCCTCTGCCGTGACTGCGTCCCGGTATATCTTTTCCAAACAAATGATTGCCGCCTTCTCATCTAATGGGATAGTGATAAATCCTAGTGGCCCAGGCATCTTCAAGGTGTTGTAGGCATAGTGGGATGCTGCCATGAAATTAGCCAGTGCCGGGCGTCCAAGAATCCCATTGTACGGCAGGGGGAGATCAACCACACCAAACACAATCCTCTCAGTCCGGTAGTTCAATTCTCCCCCAAACATCACCGGCAACGTGATATTTCCCTTAGGATGACTACTGCCAGGATTAACTCCTTGAAACGTGCCGGTAACTTCTAGTTCTTCCTCCGCTATCTGAAGCTTGCTGACAATTGCTGGGGAAATCAAATTCAACTTGTCCCCGCCGTCCACCAACATCTTCGTGACCTTGAGGTTGCGGATTGTTGGGGAGACCAACAACGGCAAGCAACCTACCATAGTGGTATAGCTTGGATGATCCTCCTCTTCAAAGATGAAGGCCGTACGGGACCATTTGAGTGGATTCTGGGCCTTTGGCGCTAGCTCCACGGCATTGACTTCTTGTGCCCACCACTTAAGTTGACGGTGAGAGGTGTGCAGAGATGCACCCTCGTCAATTCAAAGGGCGTCTGTGGCTTTCTGAACCTCTTGCTCACTAGTTTCCTTTTCATCCCCACCATCACTCTCATCATTGCAGACTCCCTTTTCAATACCTCTAGCATGCTTTCCTTGGTTCCGAAGGGGTTGCCGGGGCGATTTACTTCACTACCCTGGCCCTTACCGCCAGCAACATTCGGACCCTTTTCCTTATCATGTTTCTCATATTCTGCTCTTTATCTCTTGACAAGCTACTGAACCTGATGACACTCTTGAAGGTCGTGGCCCTTGGTCCGATGAATCTTGTAATATGGCCCATTACCTTTCCCGGCTTTCTCGGTAGCAGCAGCTTCCCGGCAATCAGTGGACAGGGTACCCCCCTTGCCGGGGACCTCAGCCTTGGCCTTCTTGCCGGTACTAGGCGTACCCGATCCTTCAACAGTCATAACTGCCTTATCTCTCGGCTTCTTATTGTGCTTCTTGCTCTTCTTCTGACTGGTTGATTCATCATCATCCTGTGAATCAACATTGATCCAATCCTCCTCTCTGGGAACTTTCCTTCGTCCTCCATCCGAGCACACTTATCCACCAGGTTGTAGAGCTCCCTCACAGTCTTGGGCAACTGCACGTTAACGAATCTGGCGGTTGCGCACATTGGACTGGAAGGCGGCTATCACAGCTGTCGGATGGATATTTGGGATATTTCTCTGAACTTTGCTGAATCTTTGCAAATACTTACAGAGAGTTCCTCCTTCCTTCTGCTGGAGAAGCTGCAGGTCGCTGGGCCTGCCGGGTTCTTGGTGGCCACCAGTGAAGGCACCGATGAATTCATGGCACAGGTCAGCCCATGACGAAATGGAGTTCTCCGGCAGGTGTATCAGCCAAGACCTCACATTGGACTTGAGGGACAAAGGAAAGTAGTTGGCGAACACCTGCTCATCTCTTCCCCCGGTAGCCTGAACAGCGATGGTGTAGATGCTCAGGAACTATGCCGGGTTCAGCGTCCCGTCTTACTTCTCAGGTATCTCTGCCTTGAATGTGTGAACGGACGACCAATGGACTTGCCGCAGCTCACGAGTAAAACCAGGGCATACAACATCGAAAGGTAAGCACCCGCCGATACTGAGCGCGGGCTCGTCGACGTCGGGGCCGTCGCACCCGTCGGGCTGGCGGAGGTTGTCGCGGCGTTGCTCGACAACCACGCACACATCTCCTCCCCGCCTATCCTCCGGGGCTCGACGCTGGCTACTACTTCTCGAGCTTGCGTTGTATTCCCTTGAAGAGGAAAGGGTGATGCATCACAGTAGTGTAAGTATTTCCCTCAGTTTTTGACAACCAAGGTATCAATCCAATAGGAGACCACACGCGAGGCCCTCTTACCTGCACAAACAAATAAGAACTTCGCAGCCAACGTGATAAGGGGTTGTCAATCCCTTTACGGTCACTTACGAAAGTGAGATCTGATAGATAGGATAGTATAATATTTTTGGTATTTTTGTATAAGAATAGAAAGTAAATAAAGCAAATAAGCAACGGCGGCAAAAATTAAATGGAAAGTAATATGATAAAGATAGGCCCTGGGGCCATAGGTTTCACTAGTGGCTTCTGTCATGATGGCAGAATTCTACGGTGGGTGAACAAATTACTGTCGAGCAATTGATAGAAAAGCGCATAGTTATGAGAATATCTAGGCATGATCATTATATATAGGCATCACGTCCGTGACAAGTAGACCGAAACGATTCTGCATCTACTACTATTACTCCACACATCGACCACTATCCAGCATGCATCTATAGTATTAAGTTCAGAAGAACAGAGTAATGCTTTAAGCAAGATGACATGATGTAGAGGGATAAACTCAAGCAATATGATATAAACCCCATCTTTTTGTCCTCGATGGCAACAATATAATACGTGCCTTGCTGCCCCTGCTGTCACTTGGAAAGGACACCGCAAGATTGAACCCAAAGCCAAGCACTTCTCCCATTGCAAGAACTATAGATCTAGTAGGCTAAACCAAATCGATAATTCGAAGAGACTTGCAAGGATGTTATAATCATACATAAAAGATTTCAGAAAAGAATCAAATATTTTTCATAGATAATCTTGATCATAAACCCACAATTCACTGGATCTCGACAAACACACCGCAAAAAGATTACATCGAATAGATCTCCTCGAATATCGAGGAGAACTTTGTATTGAGATCCAAAAAGAGAGAAGACGACATCTAGCTAATAACTATGGACCCGAAGGTCTGTGGTAAACTACTCACAACTCATTGGTGAGGCTATGGCGTTGATGTAGAAGCACTCCGTGGTAGATCCCCCCTCCGGCGGAGCTCCGGAACAGGCCCCAAGATGGGATCTCACGGGAATAGAAGGTTGCGGCGGTGGAATTAGGGTTTTCTCTGTTGCATCGATGTTTTTAGGGTACATGGGATATATATAGGAGGAAGGAGGGCATCGGGGAAGCCTGAGGGGGGCCCATGAGGGTGGGGGCACGCCCTGGACCCTCGTGGCCACCTCCTTCGTTCCCTCGCGTGTACTCCAAGTCTTCTGGGTAGATACGGTTCCAAAAATAACTCTCCCAAAGGTTTCATTTCGTTTGTACTCCATTTGATATTCCTTTTCTGCGAAACACTGAAATAGGCAAAAAAACAACAATTTGCACTGGGCCTTGGGTTAGTAGGTTTGTCCCAAAAATAATATAAAAGTGTGTAATGAAGCCCATTAAACATCCAAAACAGAATATATAATAGCATTGAACAATAAAAAATTATAAATATGTTGGAGACGTATCAAGCATCCCCAAGCTTAATTCCTACTCGTGCTCGAGTAGGTAAATGATAAAAACAAAATTTTTGATGTCGAATGCTAACCAACATAATTCTCAATGTAATTTCTTTATTGTGACATGAATGTTCAGATCCGAAAGATTCAAGACAAAAGTCTATATTGACATAAGAATAATAATACTTCAAGCATACTAACAAAGCAATCATGTCTTCTCAAAATAACATGGCCAAAGAAAGTTATCCTACAAAATCATATAGTCTGGCTATGCTCCCTCTTCATCACACAAATTATTCATATCATGCACAACCCCGGTTTCAGCCAAGCAATTGTTTTCGTACTCAAATTTTTTCAAACCTTTCAACTTTCACGCAATACATGAGCGTGAGCCATGGATATAGCACTATAGGTGGAATAGAGTGGTGGTTGTGGAGAAGACAAAAAGGAGGAAGATAGTCTCACGTCAACTAGACGTATCAATGGGCTATGGAGATGCCCATCAATAGATATCAATGTGAGTGAGTAGGGATTGCCATGCAACGGATGAACTAGAGCTATAAGTGTATGAAAGATCATCAAAAGAAACTAAGTGGGTGTGCATCCAACTTGCTTGCTCATGAAGACCTAGGGTATTTGAGGAAGCCCATCGTGGGAATATACAAGCCAAGTTCTATAATGAAAAATTCCCACTAGTATATGAAAGTGACAAAACAAGAAACTCTCTATCATGAAGATCATGGTGCTACTTAGAAGCACAAGTGTGGAAAAGGATAGTAGCATTGTCCCTTCTCTCTTTTCTCTCATTTTTTGGAGGGGCTTTCTCTTCTTTTTTTTTAGCCCCTCTTTATCTTTTGTTTGCCCATCTCCTTTTTTTATTTGGCCTTACCTCACATGGGACAATTCTCTAATAATGAAGATCATCACACTTTTATTGACTTACAACTCAAAGATTAGAACTCGAAGCTAGAAAAAAATATGACTCTATGTGAATGATGATGAAGCATGTCATCTGAACGGGACGATGGAAAGTTGCATGGCAATATATCTCGGAATGGCTATGGAAATTCCATGGTAGGTAGGTATGGTGGCTGTTTTGAGGAAGTGATGCGGAGCATCCTATGGACATCACCATGTCAAGAGTCTACTTGGCAAGTGACACGTGTGACCTCTACTTCACATACAAAAAGGTGAATCATCTCCTTTACACGTGTCCACTTGACCCCTTCGAGGATGGTTTGCTACTTGACACTCCACTCGTGTGCATGCATAGGTATCGTCGGAGCTTCACAGACGACGAGGAGGAGTGCAAGCGCCGAGGAACACCTACGCCATCAGCGAGGGAAGCATCGAAGCGAAGGCGGAAGAAGACGGAGCAACTGAAGGTACAGCTGCCGGACATCCAGCGCCAGCCCGGACATCCGGCGCCAGCCCGGACATCCGGCCTTCAGCCCGGAAATCCGGCGCCTGCAACAGAACCACACCCGAGACTTGGCCCCGCTAGCCCGGACATCCGGCCAACCGCCCCGGACATCCGGCGTCTCATGAGAGCCCGGACATCCGGCCCCCAGCCGGACATCCGGCGCCTGCCTGCGCGCATGGACAGGGCCCGAGGCCCATGTATCCCCCCATCTACTTACCCCTTCATGTACTAGACTATATATACTCCTCCACCTCCACCATTTTAGGGTTAGCATTGATTTAGCTCATATGTGAGATAGAGCTTTGCTCATCCATCCCGGATCTACTCCACGAGAGAGACCGTGGCCCCTCTATGGAGAAGATCCACCTTGGATTCAAGACCCCTAAACGGGAAGATCCTTCACGGATTCAAGACCTCCTCTTGGAGATGAACTCTACCTTGTATCTTTCCCTTTGTTGTTCATGTATCTTGTGATCTTGTGTGTTTGATTGTCTAGTGGATGTGTGATTGGACTTGTTCTTGAGTGTTTCCCTCGTGATTCCCCTTTGTGTTCTTCGTGTTCATCGTGGGATCCCCTCCATTTCGTGAAAGATCGGCCACATAGGGTTCCACCCTACATCAGGAAGGTATATGGTGGGTGTATGGTACCGGCGAATGTTGTGTGGTACAAGAGAGGCTAGCAATGGTGGAAGGGTGAGAGTGCGTATAATCCATGGACTCAACATTAGTCATAAAGAACTCATATACTTATTGAAAAAATCTACGATTCATCAAAACAAAGTATTCAACGCATGCTCCTAGGGGAAGGGTTGGCAGGAGTTAACCATCACGCGATCCCGACCTCCACACAAAGGATGACACTCAATAAGTACCTCATGCTCTAACTTTGTCACATAGCAGTTCAACATACGTTCATGCTACGGGAATCAAAAACTTTAACACAAGTATTTCTCAAATTAAAAATTACTCAACTAGTATGACTCTAATATCACCATCCTCATATCTCAAAACAATCATCAAGTATAACACTTCTCATCATATTCAATGCACTTTATATGAAAGTTTTTACTATATTCATCTTCGATGCCTATCATATTAGGACTAGTTTTATAACCAAAGCACATTACCATTATGTTCTAAAAGACTCCCAAAAGGATATAAGTGAAGCATGAGAGATCAACAATTTCTAAAAAATAAAACCACCACCGTGCTATAAAAGATATAAGTGAAGCACTAGAGCAAAACTATCTAGCTCAAAAGATATAAGTGAAGCACATAGAGTATTCTAATAAATTCTAAACCATATTTATCTCTCTCAAAAGGTGTGTCCAGCAAGGATGATTGTGGCAAACTAAAAATCAAAGACTCAAATCATACATGACGCTCCAAGCGAAACACATATCATGTGGTGAATAAAAATATAGTCCCGAGTATAGTTACCGATAGATGAAGACGAAAGAGGGGATGCCTTCCCGGGGCACCCCCAAGCTTATGTTTTTGGTTATCCTTGAATTTTACCTTGGAGTGCCTTGGTAATCCACAAGCTTAGTCTCTTGCCACTCTTTGTTCCATAGTCCATCAAAGCCATACTCAAAACTTGAAAACTTCACAACAAAAAACTTAGCCAAAAATCTCATGAGCTCCGTTAGTATAAGAAAACAAACCACCACTCAAAGGTACTGTAATGAACTCATTCTTTGTTTATATTGGTGTTAAACCTAGTGTATTCCAACTTCTATATGATTCATATTCCCCAATACTACTCATAGATTCATCAAAATAAGCAAACAACACACGAAAAACAGAATCTGTCAAAAACAGAACAATCCGTAGTAATCTGTAACTTTCGAATACTTCTGTAACTCCAAAAAATTGAAATAAATTGGTAAACGTGAGGAATTTTTCTATTAATCATCTGCATAAAAAATCAACTAAATATCACTCTCCAGTAAAATATTACAGCCAAACTCATGAGCGCCAAAGTTTCTGTTTTTTACAACATGATCATATAAACTTCACACAAGTCTTCCCAAAGGTTGTACTTGGCCCAAACACTAACTAAAACACAAACCACATCTAAACAGAAGCTAGATGCAATATTTATTTCTAAATAGAAGAAAAAACAAAGAAAATAAAATTATATTGCCTCCCAACAAGCGCTATCGTTTAACGCCCCTAGATAGGCACCATACAAGAATAGATCTAGGTATTGCCATCTTTGGTAGGCAATCCATAAGTGGCTCTCATAATAGATTCATATGCTAATTTGATTTTCTTTCTAGGAAAGTGTTCCATTCCTTTCTTTAATGGAAACTGGAATCTAATATTTCCATCCTTCATATCAATAATTGCACCAATCGTTCTAAGGAAAGGTCTACCAAGAATAATAGGACATGAAGGATTGCAATCTATAGCAAGAACGATGAAATCGACGGGCACATAACTCCTATTGGCTACAATAAGAACATCATTAATCCTTCCCATAGGTTTCTTAATGGTAGAATCCGCAAGATGCAAATTTAAAGAACAATCATCAAGCTCATGGAAACCTAACAAATCACACAAAGTTTTTGTGATTGTAGAAACACATGCACCCAAATCACACAAAGGAAAGAATTCATGAGCTTTAATTTTAATTTTAATAGTAGGTTCCCACTCATCATAAAGCTTTCTAGGGATAGAAACTTCTAATTCAAGTTTTTCTTCATAAGATCGCATCAAAGCGTCAACTATGTGTTTGGTAAAAGCCTTATTTTGACTATAGGCATGCGGAGAATTTAGTACGGATTGCAACAAGGAAATACAATTTATTACAGAGCAATTATCATAATTGAATCCATTGAAATCCAAAATAGTGGGTTCATCACTATGCAATGTTTTAATCTCTTCTATACCACTTTTAACAATTTTACCATCAAGATCAAGTAACTCCGAATCATTGGGACGCCTTTTAACTAAAGTAGACTCATCTCCAATCCCATCTTTATCAAGATTTATACTAGAAAACAAGGATCTAATTGGAGACACATGAATAACTTTCAGATCTTCATCTTCATTTTCATGATAACTAGAAGAACACGCTTTCATAAAGGAATCTTTTTTAGCACGCAACCTAGCGGTTCTTTTTTTGCACTCATCAATGGAAATTCTCATGGCCTTGAGAGACTCATTGATATCATTCTTACGTGGAATAGATCTAAGTTTCAAAGAATCAACATCAAGAGTTATTCTATCCACGCTTCTGGCCAACTCATCAATCTTAAGCAATTTTTCTTCAAGCAAGGCATTGAAATTCTTTTGCGAATTCATAAACTCTTTACACTAGTTTCAAATTCAAAGGGCATCTTACCAAAATTTCCATAAGAATTATTGTAGGAATTACCATAATTGTTAGAGGAATTACTAGGAAAAGGTCTAGGATTAAAGTTTCCTCTATAAGCATTGTTACCAAAATTATTCCTACCAACAAAATTCACATCCAAAGATTCACTATTATTTTCAATCAACGTGGATAAAGGCATATCATTAGGATCAGAAGAAGCACTCTTAGTAGAAAATAATTTCATAAGTTCATCCATCTTTCCACTCAAAACACTAATCTCTTCAATAGCATGCACTTTTTTACTAGTAGATCTTTCGGTGTGCCATTGAGAGTAGTAAACCATAATATTATCTAGGAGTTTGGTAGCTTCTCCTAAGGTAGTTTCCATGAAAGTGCCCCCCGCGGCCGAATCTAAAAGATTTCTAGAAGCAAAATCCAAGCCAGCATAAAAGTTTTGTATAATCATCCATAAGTTCAAACCATGTGTAGGGCAATTACGTATCATTAATTTAATTCTCTCCCAAGCTTGTGCAACACGCTCATGATCTAGTTGCTTAAAATTCATAATATCGTTTCTAAGAGAGATAATCTTAGCGGGAGGAAAATACTTAGAGATAAAGGCATCTTTGCACTTGTTCCATGAATCAATACTATTTCTAGGCAAATAGGAAAACCAAGTTTTAGCACGATCTCTAAGTGAAAATGGAAATAGCTTCAATTTGACAATATCATTATTCGTATGCCACTTCTTTTGCATATCACAAAAATCAACAAAGTTGTTCAGATGGGTAGCGGCATCTTCACTAGGAAGGTCAGAAAATTGATCTTTCATGACAAGATTCAACAGGGCAACATTGATCTCACAAGATTCAGCATCGGTAATAGGAGCAATAGGCGTGCTAATTAAATCATTATTGTTGGTATTGTAAAAGTCACACAATTTGGTATTGAATTGAGCCATAGTGACAAGCAAGCAATCCAACACGCAAGCAAACAAGAGGCGAGCGATAAAACACACGGAAAAAGAAGGGCAAATAAAACAGCAGGGGTGTAGTGGGGGAGAGGAAAACGAGAGGCAAATAATGTAGTGCGAAGGATAAGGGTTTGTGGTAGGTACTTGGTATATCACTTTTGCGTAAGCCTCCCCGGCAACGGCGCCAGCAATTCTTCTTGCTACTTCTCGAGCTTGCGTTTTATTCCCTCGAAGAGGAAAGGGTGATGCAGCACAGTAGTGTAAGTATTTCCATCAGTTTTTGAGAACCAAGATATCTATCCAGTAGGCGACCACGCGCGAGTCCCTCACACCTGCACAAACAAATAAGAACTTCGCAGCCAACGCGATAAGGGGTTATCAATCCCTTTACGATCACTTACGAAAGTGAGATCTGATAGATAGGATAGTATAATATTTTTGGTATTTTTGGTATAAGAACAGAAAGTAAATAAAGCAAATAAGCAACCGCGGCATAAATTAAAGGGAAAGTAATATGATAAAGATAGGCCCGGGGGCCATAGGTTTCACTAGTGGCTTCTCTCATGATGGCAGAATTCTACGGTGGGTGAACAAATTACTGTCGAGCAATTGATAGAAAAGCTCATAGTCATGAGAATATCTAGGCACGATCATTATATATAGGCATCACATTCGTGACAAGTAGACCGAAATGATTCTCCATCTACTACTATTACTCCACACATCGATCGCTATCCAGCATGCATCTAGAGTATTAAGTTCATAAGAACAAAGTAATGCTTTAGGCAAGATGACATGATGTAGAGGGATAAACTCAAGCAATATGATATAAACCCCATCTTTTTATCCTCGATCGTAACAATACAATACGTGCCTTACTGCCCCTGCTGTCACTGGAAAGGACACCGCAAGATTGAACCCAAAACCAAGCACTTCTCCCATTGCAAGAACTATAGATCTAGTAGGCCAAACCAAACCGATAATTCCAAGAGACTTGCAAGGATATTAGAATCATACATAAAAGATTTCAGAAAAGAATCAAATATTTTTCATAGATAATCTTGATCATAAACCCACAATTCATCGGATCTCGACAAACACACCACAAAAAGAGATTACATCGAATAGATCTCCTCGAAGACCGAGGATAACTTTGTATTGAGATCCAAAAACAGAGAAGAAGCCATCTAGCTAATAACCATGGACTTGAAGGTTTGTGGTAAACTACTCACAACTCATTGGTGAGGCTATGTCGTTGATGTGGAAGCACGCCATGGTAGATCCTCCCTCCGGGTGGAGCTCCGGAACTGGCCCCAAGATGGGATCTCACGGGAACAGAAAGTTACGGTGGTGGAATTAGGGTTTTCTCTATTGCCTCGATGTTTTCAGGGAACATGGATATATATAGGAGGATGGAGGGCATCGGGGGAGCCAGAGGGGGGCCCACGAGGGTGGGGGGCGCGCCCAGGGGGACGGGCGCTCCCTGGACCCTCGTGGCCGCCTCCTTCGTTCCCTCGCATGTACTCCAAGTCTTCTCGGTAGATACGGTTCCAAAAATAACTCTCCCGAAGGTGTCATTCCGTTTGGACTCCGTTTGGTATTCCTTTTCAGCGAAACACTGAAATAGGCAAAAACAACAATTTGCACTCGGCCTTGGGTTAGTAGGTTAGAACAAAAAATTATATAAAAGTGTATAATAAAGCCCATTAAACATCCAAAACGGAATATATAATAGCATGGAACAATCAAAAATTATAGATACATTGGAGACGTATCACTGGCCTGGACGCGCTCGAGGGTCAGAATAGGCCATCGAGACGTCGTCGTGGTCTTGATTCTGCCGCTCTCGTGCTGGCTGGCGTGGCGGGGACTGCACCATGGGGACGGCTCCCTCCGTACGGCCAACATCACGAACCGTTGCTGTCGCTTGGGGAGGCTGTAGCGGGTCAGCTCGCCGTGAGCTCCCAGCTTTGGCGAAACCGAGCAGACTTTGGATGCTAGCACACCATTCGTCCATCTGCTCGGCCGCTGGCGGAAACCTCAGCAGCAGCTAAACTCGCGCCATGGCCTTCGTGGTTGTGCTTGGCATGGGTGCTGAAGAACTCGAATGTACCGTCGCCCGGCTCCTGACAGTGCCAGCGGCGGTAGTATTGTGCCCCTGCTGCTGCGGGGCGACCACCTGGATGGTAGGGTGGTGTGGTGAAGGTGCACAAGGGCTAGTGGCTCCGCCGAGCACAACGGCTTGGTCAACCCGTCCCAATGGAGGCGCGCGTGCTACAACCGCACATGTGGTGGGAACGGCCGGAGGACGACGATTCGCCCCGGTATGAGCGTGGTTGCTGCGGCTATGCTCATCGGTAGGTAGAAGGGGCACAGACGGAGTAACCCCTTCACCCAAGACTTGGGAGCATGGCTGCCGAGGTGTTGCTGATGTTGCTCTCCTTCGGCGGCGGCTGCTCCCACATCGGTCGCGAGGGAAGTGTGATGGGGCCGCCTGCTCCAACCACATCTCTCGCCGTGTCTGCGTCCTCGCGGGCCTGCACACCCCCCGCAACATTAGAGGCCGCGGGCTGCGGAGCCTTTGATCTAGCCGGACGCGCCGAAGAAGCTGGTTTCTTCTTGGGCGCCATGGTTGATGGTGCTGTTGAAGATGAAGATGGTGATGAAGATGACGTGTTGCACATGCCTTCAGGTTCGCGCAAGTGATGGTCCTACCTGGCGCGCCAAAGATGTCGTGGGAAAACCAACTCCACCTATGGGACCAGGGGTCCCTTACTGGTTCGGCGGGGCGACGTCGCGTTTCACAAAGAGCAGACAAGCGTGGGATAGCACGGGAAATATCACTCGATCATTTTTACCCAGGTTCGGGCCGCCATTGTGGCGTAAGACCCTACTCCTGCTTTGGTGGATTGATGGTGACAAATGAGGTGGTGGAGAGTAGTACACTTGCCCGTCAAGGGTAACCTCAGAGCAGCAGCGACTACACGCGTATGGGTGTGTGGGTTATCCAACCTTCTAACCCTGTCTACTGTTGTCATGGCCTCCTTTTATAGATTAAGGGGTCACCATAGTGGCAAAGTAGTCATTATGCACTGATATGACAGCAATAGTGCTATCATACCTAACTCTGTGGGTTGATAGTGCACATTAAATGTGCTGCTTAGTGTCACATGAATGGTTGCCCGGCAAGGCTTGCCGGGCTATCTTGCCAGCTCCAGGCCTGCTAGCTTTACACATCGCAGGATGGGTGTCATTTGTGGGTTCTCCTCGTAGGGAGAGATGCCATGTGGCTAATGGCTGCCACTTAATCACTTTACGGCTTGGCACCGCACTGATCGATGTCGTGAGTCATGGAAGAGCGGTCGGTGAGGTGGTTTAGCCTCCACGAGGCCCCGCATGCTCTGCCAGGATGCCTTGATTGTCTTCTTCTGGGGATGGCCTTGCCCCTTGCCGGGCTCGCCTGCCCGGCAATGGAGTCCCTTCTCTTGGCGATGTCTTGCTTTTCTTGCTTGGTCTTGGTCTCTCTGATCTGCTTGTTGGTTACTCGAGCGTCTTGGTCTCTTGTACTCTGACTTAGGTTGGTGCCTCAATCTTGCTCCCATGCCTTTGCACAGTCAGGGCAACAGACCCAGGGTTTGCTGTACCGACAATGGCCTTGCTCATCCCAGGTCCAAATAGTCCTAGAAAGGATTTTGATTTATTCGTGGAGCCTCTTGTGGAGGAACTTCAACATCTATGGAGAGGTGTTCTGACTAGAAACCTATATAGCAGCCCACCAGCTGATTTCTTTTTGTGTGCTATTATACTTTGGTGCATGCATGATTATCCAGCTTTGGGCACTATGTCAGGGCGAACGACACATGATTACAATGCATGTGTTCGCTGTGGCAGGAATCTGATTTCATACCCAATACTAAGCAAGATCTGTTACATTAGACACCGTTGTTTCCTTGCCAAGGACAAGCTGTGTCCTACAAATACCAAAAATATGTTTTCAATGCAAGGCATGAAAACCGTGATGCGCCAAAGAGGCTCACCTCCGATGAGTTGCAAGTGCATTTAGAGAAGGTCAGGCATATTACACCAAGAAACCATCCCGATAATGGTAGCGGGAAAAGGAAGCATGGAAGGGCGGAAGAGAGATTATTGTTTACCCACAGGTCCACTTTGTGGGACTTGGAGTATTGGAAAGATTGGGATCTACGGCATAATCTTGATGTGATGCCCATCGAGAAAAATATATGTGACAGCATTATCGGAACACTTCTTAATATTGAAGGCATGACGAAACATAGCTTAAAATCTAGGATTGATTTGACACACCTGGGTATCAGAAGGGATTTGCAGGTGAAAGATGAAGGTAAACCACGGGATATGGCACCAGCTGTGTACGTCTTGGACAAGGTAAAAAGAAAAGAATTATGCGAGGTCCTGTCACATGTGAGATTCTCGCAAGGATTTGCTTCCAACCTTGAAAGAGGAGTCAGTGCATATGGAAACAAGGTACACGGGTTGAAAACTCATGACTGCCACGTCCTACTTCAAAGAGTTTTACATGTTATCCTTAGAGTATTGGGCCGCCCTGACTTATACAGAGCAGTTGCAGAGTTTTGACAATTCTTAAGTGAACTCTGTAGTAGAAATATCAGGATAGATGCTTTGGAGCATCTTAGAGACAAGATACCAACTATCATATGCGACCTTGAGAAGATATATCATCCAGCCTTCTTTGATGTGATGGTGCATTTGGGTGTTCATCTACGTGATGAGGCACTACTTAGAAGTCGAGTATAGTATGGCTAGATGTACCCTATTGAAAGGCGGTTAGGCACTTTCAAGGGCTATGTTAGGAACAGGGCTAGACCCAAGGGTTCCATTGTAGAGGCCTACATTGCTAAAGTAATGTTGACATTCTTCTCAAAATACATTGAAACGGTAGCAAAGAGGTTGGTGAAGACATCCCGAGCTCAATGTTTTTGATTGTTCTGTTCGAGTTATAGGGAAGAGTCGACAAGGCGACAAACCTAAAGATTTGGACAAAATGGTTTGGTATGTATTGAATAACTGTCCTGAGATTCTACCTTATATCGAGTAGGTTCTAAGTACTACAGCTTATACATCATAATCTACTAAACTTGCAGCACATTCTTATATATTTAGATGTTTGAAACAATCACTATGTTTTACAGCATCTACAAAAAGGAGTTACTGGCGCAAAATCCAAGAAACATTGACAAACTGGTTATGGCAGGATTTGCGAAATGGTTCAAGAGCCATGTAAGCTTTTGAATTGCACTGTCAGTTTTTTTTTATTGAGTACATAAGATGATCAGCTTGTCTATTTTCTAACCATGGGTTAAGAAGATGCGGGAGGATGGGCAGGCAGTTAATGATACCCTTTACGCACTAGCAATGGTTCCTTATACTCGGGTAAGACATGATGAATCTTGTGTTGTTGTAGATATGCGCTACAACACCCTTGCACGCAATGAAGGCAGGAAGACACAAAACAATGCCATCATGAGAATGGATACGTATGGAGAAGAGACAACTGAAATGTATGCTTACATAACAGACATTGTCCAGTTGCAGTATATCTCCAGTTTTGAGGTTCATCTATTGTGCCGTTGTTGGTATAACCTATTTTCCAGGATCGCAAAACCCAGAGCTAGCGATTATTTCAAATCCATCAATGTCAAGGCGGCGTACAATATCGACGAGCCTTTTATTTTTGGCAAATCAAGCAACACAGATATTTTTCTTCGAAGACACATTCCCCCATAGCGATTACTGGAGAGTAGTGCAAAGTTTTGAGCAGAGGAATTTGTTTAATGAAGTTGCATAACAAGATGATGCTTACACTGCTCCTGATGTAGAAGATTCCATAGATATTACTATTATCTTTGAGAACCATCATGTTAATGATGCTGGCAAAAAGATTGCCTATCAGGCTATGGACATACGAGAGTTGATCAATAAGAAGCCAAAGTTCGAGGACATTGAGGATGAAGAAGAAGATGACACTAGGGGGGAATTACGATTCAGACTGATACACATGGCGAAGATGTTGACAATGGCAGACTAAGGCATAGCCTAATGGTGGGAAGGGGTTGATGCCTCCCCACCCACCCAAGTTCATGGCACGGTACTTGTAATTTGGGTTTGTTGCACCAATTATATTGTACGGGGTTCCCTTATAGTCTTTCTGTCAAAAAAAAGATTTTGACGCTGCTTCAACGGATGATGATTATATTGCTTTTGTCATATTTGCCTGTCAAAAAACATTTTTTATCCACTATTTGAAATTGTGTTTTCTATGACAACTGAAACCTGATGAAGTTGTTGTTTAGTATTTTGCTTTGAGAACATCACTTATTATGTATGTTGATTTGTGTGGTGGTTGTATGATGACTAAAACTTGATGACATTGTTCTTTATTTATACTCATATTTGGTTGTGAAAACTTGTATTTAATGACATAGATTGCTGTTGGGCTTCAATTTTCTCGGCGTCTTCGGAAGGGAACAAAGCTGAGCCGACATGGCCTCTGCTAATTTATTTATTTGTTAGGAAAAGGGCCTCTGCTATTAATTTATTTATGAGCAAAAGGGGATACCCCCCGATTTTCGTTAATACAAATCATTAGATGTTCACAACACTACGCCCAGCCTGCTAAACAAGTTTCATTCATTACTAGTTTCAGCAACGTGCTCATGCCATAGCCACTGAATACATCATGAGTGCTACATACACTGCAAATAAACAGACAACCATCCTACAGAGCACATCAATTTTTTCCATTGTCTTCACAAGCTCTTTCATCTCCTCATTGTTGTCAAGGCCGTTCAGCAGCTGTTGCTTGGCCATGATTAGAGGAACTGCATCTTTAACCTTCTGCTCTGCATCTTCCTCTTCTGCTGTTCCTTTAGTTATTTGTCCAACACCCCAACCTGCTGGTATTGGGATTCCTCGGCTAACCAAATAATCAACGTAGTTGCATTCCCCCACATCAGCAACTTCCAGAAATACAAATCACACGAATCTTCCCTTTTCTGCATGAATCAAATTGGAAGATCATCAACCAAACTATTAAAACAATCAGCAACTGAAAGCAGCGGAACAACACTTAAACATATTATTACCCCATGATTAGGGCATTTGTAGAAGACTCGGCCATGGTTCAGGATTGTGGTTGAGACGCGACGGATATCTCTGCGTGATTTGCAGCAGTGGCACCACACCAACGGCAGCGGGTTGTGATGAGAAACCAGCTGCGGTGCATGTGCCGATGGGGGTGTGATGAGACCCATAGGCGATGGTACGGATGGCGACTTGGCGCATATCTGGTTGTTGCCTGTTGAAGAGCAAGTGGACAAGCCGCCAGCGGACATGGTTGCTACGGCCAGAGCTTCTCATGCTAGGCAGAGTAAGTAGAGAAGAGCTGAAGCGAACGTTGGATATGTCAGTTTCATTACTTGGAGAGTAGCATAGCACCATATATAGTCATAGTCTAGGTTTGGATTCAAACTAGCTATAGGAGCACGTCTCTCTTTATTCTATAACTCAACAACGTCTCTTTACTGGTACACTAGCTTGTTCTGTACGCCTTCTCAAGTCTTTGATTTTCTATCTCGGCAATGATCTTCACGGCCCACGGGTCTGGCCCACCACGAGTTATCCGGCCACATGAGGACCACTCGATCCAGGACTCCCTCCGTAGCCCCTGAACCTGTCTTCAATGACGATGAATTCGACTTCCGTATTTTCTTGGCATTGCACGGCGGGTTCCCTCTTCCAAACATATCAAGGCATTATCCTCTGTAAAAAGTGTACTGTGTCCGGCTCTGTATGCTTAGTACAACCCTTAGCCTCGAAGGCAAGGCACTGAAATAAAATAAATAATGTGTCTTTACTGACAACCTTTTGGTGAAGCGTCGCGTCGATCCCACTAATATACCAGACCATTTTAGTTGGTCCTAGTTTCGCGTTTGGAGGCATAACCCCCCTTGGCACGTCCTATCAATGCAGAGATCATGGTCGCTTATTAGGGGATCCTTATCAATGTGACGTGAGCATCCAAACCGCGCATTACGCACGATAGCTTTGGGAACCTGCGAGGTTTGCGGCTAAAGTGGGACACGTTCTGTATTCACAGCGTTATAAAAGGATACCAATCCCTTCCATCAGCCCCATGCTTTCCTCAAGCTTGAGTTCTCCAATTTTCCTAGCCCCAACATCCTCATCTCTTGCGCCCGCAGTTCTCTGTTCCTCAATCACCACTTTCTTTCCCAGCAATGGACGGATCCGGCGCCAAGGGCAAGTGGGAGGCATCCACGGTTACTGAGAAGGCCATGGAGAATCTCTAGAGTGCGGGCTATCTCGCTGCCCACATTGCGCACCGAGTCCTCGCCCAGGACTAGGTGGTTCCCGTCCCAGAGGCGGGTGAGAGAGTCGTGTTCCTCTCGCACCTCGTTAGGGGGCTAGAATTTCCACTTCACCCCTTTGTACGGGGTTTGCTGTTTTTCTACGGGCTAGATTTCCATGATCTAGCCCCGAATTCGATTCTTCACATCTCCGCTTTCATAGTGGTGTGTAAGCTTTCCTCCGCATTCCCCCACACTTTGGCCTAAGGCTCAAGACCTTCAATATGAAGCCGAAGGTGGTGGACGGGCAACATGTGGAGTGCAGGGGCGCTGTGATAAGCAAGCTCCCGAATGTAACCTGTCCAAAGGGGTCGTTCGTGGAGACGAACAAGGTTTGGCAGTAGGAGTGGTTCTAAATCACTGAGCCCCGCAACACCAAATGGGCGGTGGCACCTACCTTCAGCTCTTGACCCCCGGAGAGGCTCACCTCTTGGACCGATAAGGGTCCGAACTGGGGGTCTCAGACTGAGGTGACAGCACTCCATGTCCGTGTGTCCGGCATGATCTCCAAGGGCTACCAACTCACAACCGTAGTTCAGGTAATGCTGGCCCGACTTGTTCTTCCCTACCAACACCGGGGCTCCTCCCTATGGGAGTTCGATCTGGCTGGAGACCGGCCCCTGATGCATCTCTTCGGCTTCACGCACAAAGAGATCTGGAAGCATCTCTTCAAGAGCGAGAAGGCGTAGCCAAAGAAAACGGAGGACACAGGCTACAGCACTGCGTTTACCGCACAAGAGGTAATCAAAAGGTTCTGCCGAACATATATCCCCTTCTTATTTTTAACAATAATAGGAATTGGAGTCTTTGCGTGACATACAGGGCTGGAAGAAGAACGCAATCCGGATAAAGTGACGAGCGCCTTTGCCAGAAGACCCAGAGACGCCTCAACTGACGGTGATGCTGGTCCCGGCGCCGTACAAGGCGCCGGATAAGAAGTCCAAGAAGAAGAGCAAGGAGGCTGAGGGCGGCCCCGGCCCTACGGGCGCGAAGTCTGAGGAGATCAACAGCCTCTCCTCCAAATAGGGGGTGGATGAGGAAGAATAAGTGATGCGAAGCATCCTGTGGACATCACCATGTCAAGAGGGCGCTTGGCAAGTGACACGTGCGACCTCTACTTCTCATACATAAAGGTGAATCATCTCCTTTACACATGTTCACTTGACCCCTTCGAGGATGGTATACTACTTGACACTCCACTCGTGTGCATGCATAGGTATTATCAGAGCTTCACGGATGACGAGGAGGGGTGCAAGCACCAAGGATCACCTACACCATCTGCGAGGGAAGCGTGGAAGAGAAGACGGAAGCTGAAGGAGTTGCGGAGTCTACAGCAACCGGACGACCAGAAGCCACCGGACGTCCGACCCACTACAGCACCCGGACAACCGGCGACCACCGGACGTCCGACAAGTCCCAGGCACCAGACGTCGGACGCTTACCGGAAACCTGGTGCCACCTATCCAGAAGCAAAACGACGGACTTCTGACGCCCGCCGGACTTTTGGTCCCCCACGAGCCGTCTCATGTCCGACCCCTACTGGACGTCTGGTACCTGCCTGTGCGCAGCCATGGGCCTTTGGCCTTCTATCCCTCTTCCACTTACCCCTTCGTGGCTAAGACAATAAATAAACCACCCCACCTCATTTCTAGGGTTAGAAAATGTGATAGCTCATTTTAGACTAGAGCTTTGCTCTATGTGGTTCTACTCCTATGAGTGACCGCGGCCCCTCTACGGAGAAGATCCACAACGGATTCAAGACCTCTTCGGAGAAGATCCTATGGGATTCAAGGCCCCCCATGGGAAGATCCCACGGGATATCATCAAGACCTCCTCTAGGAGATGAACTCTACCTTGTATCTTTCCCTTTTGTTGTTCATGTACCTTGTGGTCTTGTGTGTTTGATTTTCTAGTGGATGTGTGATTGTACTTGTTCTTGAGTGTTTCCCCTTGTGATTTATCCTTGTTCTTCCCCGTGTTCATCGTGGTCTTCGTGGGATCCCCTCCATTTCATGAAAGATCATCCTACAATCAGGTTAGCCATCATGTGGTATCAGGAGCCTTGGTTCATCACAAATTTGGAGCCTCCCCACCGTTTTCTAGCCTTGTTTTGTTGTGTTCTTCCCCAAATTCAAAAATTCCCCACCAAAAATAGCCCTAATTGTTTTTGTGATTTGTTGGTTTGATGATGTTTTGTTGATTTTGATGCAGTGATTTGCTTGGTTTCTAGTGGATCTAGCATTTACCCAAGTTTCCCCATCTTACACCCACGAATCTCATCAATTTCGAGCCCAAAATCCCCATTTTCCGCCCAAAATCGTGTCCCGAAACTCACATCACGCGTTGACCCCGACCCACCGGACGACCGGCGTTTTACCGGACGTCCGGGCCCTCATAATGCACCGGACGTCTGTCATCTACCGGATGACCAGAACAACATGTACGGAAGAAATTACCGGATTTCCGAGCCCGACCGGACGTCCGGCCACCGGACATCCGTCCATTTCCGGAAGTCCGGCCACCGGACATCCGTCCATTTCCGGACGTCCGGTACCTGTAGATTCCCACTTCGGCTGATTTTTGTTTGGGTCATAACTAATTCATCCGAACTCCGATTTTGACGTTATTTAGCTCATTTTGAAGCTCTTGACATCCCCCATACCACAAAAATACTACCATCATCATTTGACTCCATCAAATTTTGTCAAATTTGGCAAGTTTGCCTAGGCCTTCCACCATATCATCCGCATAGCCACCATAGCCTTCCGCAACATAACCCATTTTGTTCCCCATTGCATTAGTGGTTGCTTGAGCAGTGATTTGAGTCTCCTAAGGTGTTTAGGATACTTAGGTACAATTGCTTCTTCATCAACCACCACCACCACTTCCGCATACCCATTGCCCACTATACATTTCCACCCAACTTAACCCAATTTTGTTCGAGCTTGTTTGAGTTGTGGCTAGTGTCTCCTAAGGTGTTTCGGCTACTTAGGGACCGTGACTTTAACTCCGACACCGTGTATAGCATCATACCCTTCCGCCACCATAACCCATTTTAACCGGGTTTCCACCAACATTTTTGCAACCACCACTGCTTTCCCGCTACCACCATTTGACATTTGTCCTTGAGATTTTGAGTTGTAGTTTTTCCGTTTCCTAAGGT
Organism: Secale cereale; assembly: GCA_902687465.1. NCBI lineage: Eukaryota > Viridiplantae > Streptophyta > Magnoliopsida > Poales > Poaceae > Secale > Secale cereale. Next base: position 332,716,464 of record LR738712.1, read on the forward strand.
GTTTCGGCTAATTAGGAACGGTTCTACATCAAGAGCACCGCATCTCATCATCATGATCGGATGGTAACTTCGACGACATCGTTGTATATTCCCGTTGCCTTTGCATTGTTAACCCCTAGCCCATTTTGCGTCACTTTCCTATCCAGACTAGCCTTTGAGTATTGCCGGCAATGTTACTTGTGCACATTAGTGATCATAAATCCGCACATCCATTGCCTACATACCATATCATCTTGGTATCATCGTATCACCCTTTTGTCACAAGATTGTTCTCGCATATACACAATTGCTATCTTGGTTTGTGCATTTCGCATCGTGGCCATACAGAAAAAAAACAAGAATAATATTTTAAGCAAAAAGAGAAAGACAAAGAAGCTTGTAAGCAATAGACATAGCATCATACCACATTGCATATAATATTGTCATATCCGATCATCTTGGATCATCTTGAGAAGAACACCGGGAACCATACATACATAGCATACTTGGGATAGAAAGTTGATACATTTTGCATCTCATAGGTTGTGCACAAGTGTCGTATCCGCCTATACAGAAATCGTGCTAGCGTCTCTCTTGAGTTGTGCAACACGAGCATTTTCCGTGGATTCCACATTTTATGCTCATTCCTTGGTTGCATGACCCCAGTTATCTATCTGTGTGTGCGTTTCCGTGTGCCATTCATTGCTATTGATCTACTTGTTTCGCTTGCGAATTTGTGAATCTCTTTCAACATTATTTGATTCTTTCTAACATTTGCATCAAATTTTTGTGCCACTTATCCTAACCGAGCTACTCGATAAGCTTTACTTGATAGGTGTGAGTGAACAAGTCCGGTACCAATTCTACTATTCTTTCATTTCACATTGAGTGAAACGGGATACATCCTCAACATTCGGAAAAGGTAACTTGGTATTGTTTATCTCATCTCCTACTAATCTTTGCTCGAGTCTTGTGATAGATAGGCAAGGCATTTCATCTACTTCGGTCTACACCAACAACGAAAAATTCGATGCCATGACGAACAACTTGTGTGCCAACATGGATGCTCAAATGAAGGAGCTCAAAGCCCTCCTCAAAAACCACAAGAGGTCTCCCTCATCTTCGAGAAGATGCTCTAGTGCACATCCTTCCGAGCTACCATCTTTGGCGAGATCACATCAGCATCAACACCATCAACGACAAGAACATGAAGCTCATGAGCTCAACACCAACAACCGCTCAAAGACTTCATCGTGTACCTTGGCATCTTCGCCAAGCGACTTCAAGGCATCTTCGCCTTTGGACATATGGCATCTTCACCAACAAGCACCCCAAGCTTATGCTCAAGAGAAGCCACCAAGCTCAAGTCCGTGAATTCCATGAGCTACTACAACCTTGACAACCACCACGAGATTCCTTTCTATGGGACTCAAGACCCCGAGGATTATCTCAAGTGGGAGCACAAGATGGACGACTACCTCAAGCTACATCAAGTTCCCTATGAAGATCAAGTGGAGTGCGCTACAAGACACCTCCACGACAATGCGTCAACATGGTGGCTTCACACACCTTCGACGAGCTTCAATGTGAATTGGCCCAAGACGAAGAAAGCTATGCGGCGAGAGTTCGTGCCTCCTACCTACATGGAACAACTTCTACGTCAATTGGAGAACACCGCCCAAGGATCCAAGTCCATCGACAAGTACTTCAAGGAGATGAAGATTGCCTTGCGATGAGCTGGCGTGGATGACCCCATTTTGATGAAGTTCCACTTCATGATAGGATTGAACAACGACATCTCCAAGACTATCTTCCTCGAGAACTACAAGTCCCTTGACGACAACTACATTGGTGCTCTCAAGGAAGAACAAGAACTCATGATGGCCAAGGCTTCTCCACCGCAAGCACACTTCTCAAAGACCAAGCTCCAAGACGGAGAGCATGAGGCTAGTACCACCATGATGTCCAAGCCCAACGAGCTCCAAGACGACGATCCCAAGTTCGACTCCACCGCCATCCCTCTTTGTGGCATTGATGATGCCGAGTCTACTTCGACTCTTTTTCAAGATGGTGCGGCAACAACTACGACTACGGAGCCATTCGAGGACCAAGCTTTGGAGGCGAACGACATGGTGACGAGCAAGGATGATGCTTCCATCTTTGGAGGCGAGAGTGATGATGTGCCATCTTCGGCCTTCACCCACGGCGACGGTGACGAGATGGTTGAGCATGGGATTTTCCTTCGACCACGGCGGCGTATGATTACTTGAGTGACTTGTGCCACCATGTTGAGAGTGAGAGCGAGTTCACCACTAGCCCCATATATGATGAGTTGCCCCAATTCCCATTTGAGGAGAGCCACAACCCCCACCACTTGAGTGAGATGAGTGACTCCACCATATGCGACATTGAGTGCACCTACCTTGAGGGAGTGAGTGAGCCACCACATAGAGAGAGTGAGATAGTTGATAGGTCATGTGAGGCCACTTTCAACACTAACGACTTGACCTCTACCTCTATTGTGTCTTCTCATTTGGTGCTAGGTCCCATTTATGATGACGCGCCGATCCTCGACGACTTCGTGCTACCATTGGACAAGACGATGGCCATGGTGGAATATGATGCACCCGCCACATGGTTCCATCAAGATGAAGATGATTAGCACCATTTGGTCTTTCCCACCTCACCTACACCACATGAGTGGAATGAAAAAGGTAACAAAGGTGAAGGTGATGCTCTCGTCCCACTAGTGGACTATGTTAACATTGATTGCTTGCATATTGTTGATCCACCTATTGCCATGCTTCATTCTAGTATGATTTCCCCATACGATGATTTACCCATTTATGATGAGTTTGATGATTGCCATGTGGAGTCTATTAGTTGTGATGCCATGTTTCATAAGACTTCTTGTGATAATTCTCTTGGTCACATCATGTTTGATAATCCGCTAACTTGTCGTATGCTATGCATGAGATCAACAATATGTCACATTTGCAATCTCATCATAGTGACTATGCACATGCATTAAAATAAACCCAATTTGCACATATGGCATAGATGACAAGCCCATGGTTATTGGAATTTGTTTTTCTTGTGATGATATTGACATACTTCCTTTACACCATATCCACATATGCCATGCCATGATTACCTAGCTTTGGACATGCATTGTTTTGGATGTTGTTCCACTTCTCCACATTATGCTTCCGATATTGCTCATGAGGAGACCCCCATAGTTTCCTCATACATTTTAGGAGATTTCGATCCATCCCATCCATTGCATGATCCCCATACTTGTATGCACAATATGCTACCCATGAATGAAAATGCTATTCTTATGCCACATACTTGCTCTAATTTGTGTCCCCATCGTGCTATACATGACAAGTATTCTTTCATTATGGATGACATGTTCTTATACCATGCATCAAATTTCTTTGAGCGATGCTTATCTTGTGCTAACTCACACGTGCATATACACATCATGATGGATGATGTGTACATTTACCATGCACACAATTTCTTTGGTTTGTGTCTCTTTTGTGTAGGTCCACATACTTACTCGTCAACCTCGCAAGAGGACGAGTTGACGAAACGAGCTCTAGAGAGCAACAGTGACTTGGGATTCTGTGGATTATCTTTCCCACCGCTCCCTTCGCACAAGGACTTCGCGCATTCCATCTGCATGGCCCTCACATGGTTATGGCTTATTGTTCGTTATGTATCATTTTCCCATATTGCCATGTTCACATTGCATTATATGCCAATTCCTTTGCCTTTCCCATGCTTTCCATTACACATGATGATTAATTCTCATACGTGTATGTGTACTAGCAAGCTTGGTGGAGATATCACTTGTTATTGCCATGATTCCTTTGCACCCCATGACTATTATGATGCTTTGATCTTGATTTGTGACCGTGCTTGCGATATGCCATGTGCATTGCCCATATCCACTATTTTCTCACGTGACATGATTTCCATGAGTTCCTCTAGTGTGTTGCATCTTCGCGCCACTAGCTTGCACGACATGATTACCATGTTTGCTTTGTGTAGTGCATCAACCATGATTCATACATGCTCATTTCATGCGGTTGATAGCCACTATTTTCATGCTTTTTACATGCGTGCTATTTCTTGTTGTCATATGTCTCCACGTGTTGCCTCTCCAATTCTAGATGATTTGTAATGTATTGAGTGCAACCATAATTTTTGTCTTGCTAATGTGATTGCCCCCATAGCATTCTCGCATTTATTTGGATATTTTGACATATTTCTTGTGAAGTATGCTTGTCTTACATCTTTGCACCATATGCCTAGTGCCATGAATATAGCCATTGTTGCATCATATTATTCATGCACTTTTGCTTCTCATGGTTATGTGCAAGAGAAGAGAACCATCATGATGGATGAAGTGTTTATCTACCATGCGCATACGTTCTTTTTTTTGTTTTGTGCATGTGTAGGATACTTGGACTTTGTGTCGACTTCCACTTCACGTGAGTTGACCATTCGAGCTCTTGAGAGCGAACCACCTTCTACCATGATGCTTCTACATCACACTTGCTTGTGCTTCGGCATTGTGCAGAATGCACAAGGACATGCTTTCAAGGTGATATCCTTTTCTTTCGAGAACCCAAAAACCATGAGCATGAATATTGTGGATCATACTACATGTGTTGCATGCACCATGAGACTTATTTGTCATCTCGGACCCCTTGATGGCGCACATGTTAGTGATACTGCTTTCATTCACGATAGCCACATCGCCACGCCTCATGTTATATATGCCTTGTGTGTTGCATCCAATTCTTGGATTACTTGTCCCTATCACATGCTTGGTTGCAACAATGTCATCTCTTCACATATGCCATGTCCCATTGCTCTTCACGTGATTGACTTGATTGCCTCACACATGTTGAACAATTGCTCTTTCTATTGTGTTGAGTGCCACACCATTTTCACTACACCCTATGCACTTTATGCTTGGATTGTCTTGCACTTGACCCATGTGTTTAGACACTTCATTTTACTTGGTGTTTTGGATGATTCTTATGCCTACCATAGACCTTTCATTGAGCGCTTTATGCATGCTTGCTATGGCCTTGAGGTAGATGATTATTCTCTTGTCACACATACTTGCATCACTACCTCCCAATTGCAAACTTGGACCCATGATATCTTTTCTTGTGCTCAATTGATGTGCTTACATGCCATGCCACAACCATTTGTCACACCATATGCTATGCTTGATGACAACACTTGTTGGGTGAATTACCTCTTGAATGCTTGGTTTTGCACTAACGCTAACCACATTCGTTTTTCCAAGTGTTTGTTGTCCTTGCTACTTTTGAAGGAATCACTAGACGGTGCGACATTGGAGAGTGCCCATGTAGAGCTTCAAGATGATGACTACTTCGTGATCGTCCACTTCTACATAGCGACGCCACCTCTTTCCCATGGTGATTTGGCTATCGATCCGATGTCGCATCTTTCCCAAGGGGAAGGGGATGATGCGGAGCATCCTATGGACATCACCACGTCATGAGGCCGCTTGGCAAGTGACACGTGCGACCTCTACCTCTCATACATAAAGGTGAATCATCTCCTTTACACGTGTTCACTTGACCCCTTCGAGGATGGTATACTACTTGACACTCCACTCGTGTGCATGCATAGGTATTGTCGGAGCTTCGTGGATGACGAGGAGGAGTGCAAGCGCCAAGGATCACCCATACCATCTATGAGGGAAGCGTGGAAGAGAAGATGGAAGAAGAAGGAGCTGCGGAGTCTACAGCGACCGGATGACCGGAAGCCACCAGACGTCCGACTCACTACAGTGCCCGGACGACCGGCGACCACCGGACGTCCGACAGGTCCCAGGCACCGGACGTCTGACGCTTACCGGAAGTCCTGTGCCGCATATCCAGAGGCAAAACGACGGACTTGCGATGACCGCCGGACGTCCGTTCCCCCACGAGCCGTCTGTCCGACCCCTACCGGATGTCCGGTACCTGCCTGTGCGCAGCCGCGGGCCTTTGGCGTTGTATCCCTCTTCCACTTACCCCTTCGTGGCTAAGACTATAAATAGACCACCCCTACCTCATTTCTAGGGTTAACAAATGTGATAGCTCATTTTAGACTAGAGCTTTGCTCATCTATGTGGTTCTACTCCTACGAGTGATCGCGGCCCCTCTACGGAGAAGATCCACACCGGATTCAAGACCTCTTCGGAGAAGATTCTACGGGATTCAAGGCCCCCCACGGGAAGATCCTATGGGATATAATCAATACCTCCTCTTGGAGATGAACTCTACCTTGTGTCTTTCCCTTTGTTGTTCATGTACCTTGTGATCTTGTGTGTTTGATTGTCTAGTGGATGTGTGATTGGACTTCTTCTTGAGTGTTTCCCCTTGTGATTTCTCCTTGTTCTTCCCCGTGTTCATCGCGTTCTTCATGGGATCCCCTCCATTTCGTGAAAGATCGTCCTTGAATTGGGTTAGCCCCGCATCAAGAGTAGTCCCCTGCGCAAGGCAGCGGGAGGAAGAGGGCGGCCCCTGCTGACACAGGCAAGGCCGCACCCAAGTGGAAGCTGAACCTCCCCGCTAGTTCGTACTGATCGTTCGAACATGGTTTTGTGGTGAAGCCCAGGGAGAAGCCCCCAACCGAAACGTAAGTTGTTCGAATATGTCAATTGATGCACTCTGTTTATTCAGAATTTTAATGCTTACTGAGTATTTCTCACCTGCTGACCTACTGTGACGCCCGAGACCGACGTCCCAGAAGATTCCAGAAGATTCCCGAGATTCCAGATGTTACGGGTTGCCCGTGTGTTTCAGTTCTGCTGTGTTATTTTATTTTTTGCATTGCATCATGTCATCATGTCATATTTATTTATTTTGCATCTCAACCTAAATAAATTGTGTGGACCTTCGGTCCATTTAAATCGAGGGAAGGTGACTTCTCTTTATAACATATAAAGTCTCTCAATATTTAGGGAGCTATATTAAAAATATTCCATTGCTTCGGAATCACCGTAACACACTTGCATAATTTTCCCCATGTCTTTTCACTTCGAGTTTCACCTCCAAAAATCTTGCCGGTAATTCTTTCCGTTGTTTCGAGGCTCCTCCAAAATTCCGGACATTTTTGGACACCTCAATATTCTCGTCTTAGTTCAAACCTATTTGAATTAAATTCAAATATGTTTGAATTATTTCCCGTCCTTGCCTTTTGTATTTTTCTCCGGTCGTGCTCATTTTTACGAGCCCGGGAAAAATAACCTTTGACCCAATTCTTGCCTAACCCCCCTCCTCTTTTTCTTTTTCCTCTCTTTTGTTTTTATTTGTTTCTGCTAAGAGTTTTAAAAGAAGAGCAGCAGCCCAGGCCTCTAGGCCATATAACCTCCCTCCTTCCAGCCCACTTGGGCCTCAGCCCCTCACTTGGCCCAACACCAGCCTCCAGCCCGCACCCCTCGAACCCTAGCCTAGCGATCTCTCCAGCCAGTCCCGCGGCTCTCCCTCCGTTCCTCCCTCCGCCGCCAGGAGACCCGTCTCCCCCTCGCTCTCCTTTTTTTTCCCCCAGCGACCGAAAACCCTCGTTTCCCCGATCCGGTTTCCTCTCGACTCCCTCTCCTCACCCCTCGTTCTCTCTCCCTCATCGCCCCGAGCGCGACAGGCTCCGCTCCCTCCGCTCGCCTCGATGCCCAGTGCCCCGACGCCTCCCTCGCGAGCACCCCCCCTCCTTCTCCAAGCGCCCAGCGGCCAGGCAGAGCTCCCCTCGACGCGCCTTCTCCTGCGTCGCCGTCGGCCGACCTCCCTCCCGCCGGTCAAGAGCTGCAGCAACTCCGCCTCGCCAGCGACGTCCTCGGGTGCCCGCGGCCAGAGCGCCCTCGAGGCTCTCTCCTCCGTGCAGCACCTCACCTCCAGCCTGCGCCGACCCCGTCCTGCAGCGCCAGGAGGCGGCCCGCGTCCGTCCCTCCGCCGTGGCCTGCGGCCTTCCTCCGGCCAGCCATGGCCACTGCCAGCCGCCGCCGCGCCAAGGCACCGGCGCCCGACGCGCCCCGACCTCCTCCTGCGCGCCCCGAGCGCCTTCCTCCGAGCTTCTCCAGCGCTGGACCGCCTCTGCCCTGCCTCTGCGCGGATCTCGCGGCCCTGCCTCGCCGTGCTGTTGCTGTGACCTCGTGTCCCTTCCCGCAGCGCCGTGCAGCCCCTTTTGTTTAGCTCCTGTAGTTTTGTTTTGTTTGTTTTGTTGCCTGTGCTGTAATGTTTGACAGGAGACCCGTGTACCCCTACGAAACATCTTCGACCAAGTACCCCGACGTCGCGAGTACAACGACTACCGATGACGTGAACAACTACCGACGCCCGGAAAACGACCTACTTCCACTACCGTCGCAAACGGGAACCCCCAAGTACCACTACGAACGCCGACGCGACAAGTACCCCGACATCGACGACCCGAACGACTACCGTCGCCGTGTACCACTACCGTCGCCCGGAAATGAGGAATTCGCCAAGTACCACGACACTCCGTGAACGACTACTTCCTCTCCGACCGCGAGTACCACTACGTCCCTCTACGATCTCGAACCCCTCCGAGAACGATGGTTCGAAGGTATAACCCCGTGAATGACCCGTGAGATGCATGCTTGCTTGTGTTGTATGAAATGTTCTCCTTGTGTGCTTCGTGCCCGTTTCGTCCGTTTGTCTTGTTCCTCGGTTGCCTCATCGCCGACTCGTGGGAACCCGGCAACGGGATCACCCCATCATCTCTTTTGACTCGTTCACTCCACCTTTTGTTTTGCACCGGTCCCTCACCGAGTTACCGGTACCGATATGATGCCATTGCCTCATTTCGGATCGTTGCCGTGGCACCTTTTCCTTTCACCACGGGGACAATACTTCATATCTTGTTAATTGTCAACCTTTTAATAACTTGCATAAACTTGTTCATGTCATCCGCATCATGTTAACAACATTATAATGTTTAATTGTTGTTTGCTTATAATTATTTAAACATGCTCATGGGGATTTTCCGGATATGTTGTTGTTATTCTTCCGGCCTCATTTAAATTGCCTAGTTAGTGTAGTTTCTTTTTGCTTCACCTCTTGCCATGCTAAAAACAATTAAACTTGTCTTGTTAATAATGAGAGTCAACTAAATAATTAATAGGTGGTGTTTCGTCAATATGCAACTCGTTGCATATTGATCTCCACTTAACTTGTAGTGTTGTTTGTGCACTTTGCCATGCCATGCATATTTAAACCGGACATGCATCATGCTTGTTTGTGCATCGAATGCCATGTTTATGATTGTGTGTTTACCGTGTTGTTTTCTTCTTTCCGGTTGCTTCTCTTGTTAGCTTTGGTTTCGTTCCGGAGTTGTGAGGATCCGCTCGACTGTTGCTCCGTCTTCTTCTTGGATCCGTTCTTCTCCCTTGTGGAATCCCAGGCAAGATGACCGAACCCGGATACCATTACTATTTTTGCCTCTTGCTAGAGTATCGCTCTGTAGTATTTGCCTCGATGCCCATGTCTTTCTTGTCAGCCTCCTACTTGTAACCATTGCCATGTTTAACCACCCTACCTATGCAAACCGTTGTTTGGCTAAGTACGCTTCGCTCAGCCCCTCTTATAGCATTGTTAGTTGCAGGTGAAGATTGAAGATGCTTGCTTCATGTTGAAGTTTGGTTGGGTTATATCACACTATATAAATGCTTAAAAATGAAATCATCTATATACTGGCAGGGTGGAAGGCTAAGCCTTTTGCTTGGTGTTTTGTTCCACTCATGCCGTTAGGAACCGTATAAACCGGTGTTATGTTCCTTGATTATGCGTTCCTAACACGGTTGGGGTGTATGGGACCCCCTTGATAAACCGCTAAGTGCTAAGTCTTTTCCAGCAAGTCCCAACATTGGTACTATTTGCCTAATAACAAACTAATAAAACTTACATAAGGGCCTTGCAAACCCTCTTTCTTAATTCTACATAGCAGGGGGGGCCAGTGCTGATGGTGTTGGTCCCAAACTAGAGTCACTTGCGGTACCACCCAGTTATCTGGGGTCTTTGGTACTGTACGTAGCGCTCATCCGGTCGTGGCCTAAGACGAGATACGCGCGGCTACTATCAGGGTGTCGGCACGCCGGGAGGATTTGCTGGATTAGCCTTACCTTAGTTCGGTTTAACTTGAGCACGGGATTCCGAGAATACTCGGGCCTTCCCAACTATGGAGTTGCGACTCCGCGGATCGTGGGCTTGTGATGGGCCAAGTTGGAACACCCCTGCAGGGTTTGAACTTTCGAAAGCCGTGCCCGCGGTTATGTGGCAGATGGGAGCTTGTTAATTCCGGTTGTAGATAACTTGACACAATGTTTCAATACACTACCAGCGTGTGTACCGTGACTGTCAATTTCCGAATAGGGATTCGGGAGTTGAACACGGTGGAGTTATGTTTGACCGGCTTTAGTTAGGATCACTTCGTGATCATCTTTCGACCGATGCTCTTCTCTTCTCGCTCTCTATTACGTAAGTTAGTGCTAGTTGCTGCTGCAGACTCCTGTTTTGTTTCCTTCACCTCTCGTTCTTTCTTCAGCCTTATCCTCACCCAAGGCTTGAATAGTCTTGTTACCCGGGAACGGGATTGCTGAGTCCTCTGTGGCTCACAGTTACTTCACCACACCAGATGCAGGTTCAGCCGAGTTCGATGCAAGAGCTGGCTCAGAGCTTCACCAGGAGCTCGATGAAGAGTGTGGCCGTTTGCTTGTGACGTTTCGATGTTCAGTAGTGGTTTCTACTAGGATTCGATCCTGACCTGTGGCTTTTGTTGTTTTGGTATCTTTCTTTGGATCTTCACCCGTAGTCGGGTTGTGATGTTTTGAATGATGTTTTGCTTATGTAATGTATTGTGTGAAGTGGCGAGTGTAAGCCAACTATCTCCTTTTGCTTTTAATCCCTCTTTTACATGAGTTGTGCAAAGATACCAAACTTGAGATCATTCTAGGATGGGCTTATACCTTTAAGTCGTGCCTCGACACGTAGGAGGTATAGTCCCATCCTGGGCATTACAAGTTGGTATTCAGAGCCTTCTCCGACCTAGAAGCCCCCACTGATTGATCGAATCGTTGACGGTTGAGTCTAAGCACACACTGAAAACTTTTTGAGTCCTATATTATATCGGAGAGTAGGATTTCTGTTTGCTTCTCATCCCCTTTCTCTCTGGTGAGGACTCCTGACGATTACTCTTTTCTCTTCTACTTTCAAAAATTGCACCAAATTTTTTTTAGGATCCCGCGAGTATTCTGGGATTGTTTCGATGTTCTTGTGACAAGGATATTGTTCCCGATGCCTCCTGTTACCGAGGAGTTGAGCTTCGGGGTATCATTGTAACAAGCATATCGCGGCAGTACTAAATACTTAAGACGGCCGACATCGAAAATCTCTCCTATACGGCCAGTGGCAAGATAACCCCGACATCACCCAGTACTGGGGAGGTAGTTCGAGAGTATTGCCATAGCTTGTTATAGTGGATGCTTTTCGAAGGTCCGAGGTACACAGTTTCCGAGAAAGACTGGTTATGTGTTGAAGGATGGATACACCTGGATGTAGGTTTAGAGTTGATTGCGCGGTGCTTCCCGTGTATCCCCAACACCTGATTGCATAACTGGAAACTTTCGGAAATCTATAGGTGGGTTCATCTAGTAGTTCTAGGCATTCTTCCAACGAGTGCTCGATATGAAGTTTGGGGTTCTACATTGAGTGAAGTGGTTTTATGGACTTGTTCTGATCGGGAGTTGCATCTTAAAGGGTCCTTGGCTATGCTGATCCGGGGATTGCAAAACCCTTTTGTAACATGTTCCATGAGCTTTCAGCACGAAGATGCGGAACGAAGCTTCTATCTTGTATTTGTTCTATCTGATCCTTGTTCCTTTTTTTTTATTTATCTTTTTGTTCTCCAAGTGGCTTCTCGTCAGTTGATGTATCTGCGGAATTCATTCGTTCAATCCTCTGTTCGAATGATATTGTGAAGATCATGCTGCACATCTACCCCTTTGTTCTTATTTTGATTCTGGTATTCGAGTTGCTTCGATGTCAAATGTTGATTCCATACCTTTCCTAATCGGTGTTCTCATATTTCTATGGGAGTGCTAGTCCCTCTTAATCATCGAGATCTTCATGTTAATCCTTTTCAACCGGTGTGCCTTCTCTTCAAGTTATTCCATACGGACGCCGTTGAGAAATCTGACGATTGTCTGTTTCATTCATCCCAAGTTGTCTTTGTTTTCCCCACCCTCCCACCCTTCTTCTCGGAGCTAGAAATTCTCAGATGAAGTATCCATTTTATTCATGTGATATTTCTTCATTCTTTTCCTTCAATGTTCTTATCCGGTGCTTTATCATGAAGATGCTCAAGAGCTTCAAGTTCATCATTCTTTTGTTCTCTAATTCTTCCGGTGGTTTTAATTCAAGATTTTGGTGTTGATCTTATCCTTTTTCTCTTTTCACAATGCTTTCTTATTCCGGTGCACCAATTAATCATTCTCCTCTTGCTATTCATATCCGGAGTGCTCAAGATTCATAATTCCATTCTTAATCCATTCAAGCTATTTTGAGATTGCTATCTTATTCAAGCCATTTAATTCAACCGGTGCAATATCTCTTAAGCAATCTTTTCAACGGTGATTTCTTTGAGTGGGCCCTAACCCACAGGTCTTTTCCAGGATCTTACCTGACTCTTCTATTTGTTTTCTGGAGTTATACTCAAATTCTTGTCAAAGTGTGACGTAAGAATGATTTCCATCAGTCACATGCCTTCTCCAAGCTTGTTTTCAATTATTTCCATCTTTAGCTCCACCTCCCATTTTTTTTATTCTTCCGGAGTGCTCAACAATTCTTATGGCTTTTCTCGTCTTCATTATCAACATTTGGAGACCGGAGAAGTGTTTCTCTTAAATCTTGGCCGTTCTCTCAAGCATTCTTGAATTCTTTTCTTTGTGATCCTCCGAAGGCCATCATTTCAGAATATTTCTTCGTTCTCAGTTTTCAACTTCGTCTTCCAAATATTCTTCATTGATGTCTCTTCGTTCGTCTCCATATTCTTACGGTGGTTCTTTCAAGTTTACCCTTCCGTTGTTATCGTTTTAATTCATTTGTTCTTTCCATAATCCTACCGGTGGTTCGTTGAATACTTATCCAAGCTTGTCCGAGATCTCTCTTTAATTCTTTCCAACGAGAATAAGTAGTATGCCAAATCCTTTGGTTGTCATCAATTTAAATTGGTGAAGGAGATGCATAACATAATTCTTATTCTTATTCCTTCTAGGTGTTTTAATTCTTTTGTCTGGAGCTTGTTCATCATATCATATTCTCGGTCCTAAGTTGTTCATCTTGTTTTCCGGAGTTCCAAGTTATTCAATCATATCATTTCAAAGCTCAATCTATTCATCGCAGGCCTTGAATCTTATTCTTTTCATCTTTCACTTCTCTTGTTTTCATTACCGGAGTTCTCATGGTGGTTCATCATCATTTTATTCATACTTGAAGTCTTCATCAAGATTCTTGTTGGAGCTCAAGCATTCTTCATCTTGCTTTCCATTTGCAATCCTTTCTACCTTATCTTTTAAGATGGTGTTATGTCATTCTTGACAATTCCTTCATGTTTTATGATTCAAGAGTTATCAAGAATGAGATAATTAAAACCATCATTCCTTTCTCTTTAGGAGATCTTTTCAAACCTTTAATTATTCGTTGGAGTTATTTTGGGTTGTATTCACCTAAAAGCTTTCCCTAAGGATTGTTGTTAATTATGGTGCTCATAAATGACCCAAGTTCTTCATTTATCATTCCGATGAATAAGTTTTTCATCTCCTTGTTGATCTCTATCCAATCAAATGTTTTGTCAGTGGCTGGTTGTAACCTCTTAATTTTGAGATGTTTTCCATAAGTCCACATCAAGCTTATTCTTTCGTTGTTGAATTTTCAACAATTCTGTTCAACCCTTCTTTGTAAGGATGCTCTTTCAAATTCAATTTTGAGAGAAGTTGTCTTTTTCTTCTCCGTTCTTTTCTTTCCAACGACCTATGCTATTCTTTCATTCCGGAGGCATTGTGATATTGCTCTCTTTGACCATCATCTCGTTTTTATCAAGATCATATTCTCCCTTGCTTGTCTTTTTAACCGGAGTGTTGTATTCTTCATTCAAGTTTCGTCATCTTTTCCAGCTTTTGCCTCTCTTTTCAACCGGAGTGCTGTCTGAGTCCTTCTTAACCTTTGTGCCATTTTTTCATTGTTTCAGAGGCTGTGTGTTGCTGTTTTTTCATCAAGTATCATTCCATCTCCTCAAGTTCTTGTCCAATTCCTTTCTTTTTCAGACGGAGTGCTGTCCAAATTCTGTCATTCTTATTCCTTGGCCATACCATTGCAGTTGCATATTCTTTTGGTCCGTGAGCTCTTGTTTCATGTCTTTCAACCTTCAAGGTTCTATTTGTGTTCCTTGTTCCTCTTTTCTAACGGAGTGTTCATCTTCGTTCATCTCCGTTGTATTCTTCTTTCAATTTGCTCAACCTCTCAAGGTTCTTTGGTTTCACTCGTTGTCGAAGAAGCAACTTTGTTTTACCTCTTCCTCTTCCGTTTTACCCGGTGATATCTCTAGGATCTCGGGTCGAGATCCTCTGTTAGTGTGGGAGAGTTGTGACGCCCGAGACCGACGTCCCAGAAGATTCCAGAAGATTCCCGAGATTCCAGATGTTACGGGTTGCCCGTGTGTTTCAGTTCTGCTGTGTTATTTTATTTTTTGCATTGCATCATGTCATCATGTCATATTTATTTTTTTTGCATCTCAACCTAAATAAATTGTGTGGACCTTCGGTCCATTTAAATCGAGGGAAGGTGACTTCTCTTCATAACATATAAAGTCTCTCAATATTTAGGGAGCTATATTAAAAATATTCCATTGCTTCGGAATCACCGTAACACACTTGCATAATTTTCCCCATGTCTTTTCACTTCGAGTTTCACCTCCAAAAATCTTGCCGGTAATTCTTTCCGTTGTTTCGAGGCTCCTCCAAAATTCCGGACATTTTTGGACACCTCAATATTCTCGTCTTAGTTCAAACCTATTTGAATTAAATTCAAATATGTTTGAATTATTTCCCGTCCTTGCCTTTTGTATTTTTCTCCGGTCGTGCTCATTTTTACGAGCCCGGGAAAAATAACCTTTGACCCAATTCTTGCCTAACCCCCCTCCTCTTTTTCTTTTTCCTCTCTTTTGTTTTTATTTGTTTCTGCTAAGAGTTTTAAAAGAAGAGCAGCAGCCCAGGCCTCTAGGCCATATAACCTCCCTCCTTCCAGCCCACTTGGGCCTCAGCCCCTCACTTGGCCCAACACCAGCCTCCAGCCCGCACCCCTCGAACCCTAGCCTAGCGATCTCTCCAGCCAGTCCCGCGGCTCTCCCTCCGTTCCTCCCTCCGCCGCCAGGAGACCCGTCTCCCCCTCGCTCTCCTTTTTTTTCCCCAGCGACCGAAAACCCTCGTTTCCCCGATCCGGTTTCCTCTCGACTCCCTCTCCTCACCCCTCGTTCTCTCTCCCTCATCGCCCCGAGCGCGACAGGCTCCGCTCCCTCCGCTCGCCTCGATGCCCAGTGCCCCGACGCCTCCCTCGCGAGCACCCCCCCCTCCTTCTCCAAGCGCCCAGCGGCCAGGCAGAGCTCCCCTCGACGCGCCTTCTCCTGCGTCGCCGTCGGCCGACCTCCCTCCCGCCGGTCAAGAGCTGCAGCAACTCCGCCTCGCCAGCGACGTCCTCGGGTGCCCGCGGCCAGAGCGCCCTCGAGGCTCTCTCCTCCGTGCAGCACCTCACCTCCAGCCTGCGCCGACCCCGTCCTGCAGCGCCAGGAGGCGGCCCGCGTCCGTCCCTCCGCCGTGGCCTGCGGCCTTCCTCCGGCCAGCCATGGCCACTGCCAGCCGCCGCCGCGCCAAGGCACCGGCGCCCGACGCGCCCCGACCTCCTCCTGCGCGCCCCGAGCGCCTTCCTCCGAGCTTCTCCAGCGCTGGACCGCCTCTGCCCTGCCTCTGCGCGGATCTCGCGGCCCTGCCTCGCCGTGCTGTTGCTGTGACCTCGTGGCCCTTCCCGCAGCGCCGTGCAGCCCCTTTTGTTTAGCTCCTGTAGTTTTGTTTTGTTTGTTTTGTTGCCTGTGCTGTAATGTTTGACAGGAGACCCGTGTACCCCTACGAAACATCTTCGACCAAGTACCCCGACGTCGCGAGTACAACGACTACCGATGACGTGAACAACTACCGACGCCCGGAAAACGACCTACTTCCACTACCGTCGCAAACGGGAACCCCCAAGTACCACTACGAACGCCGACGCGACAAGTACCCCGACATCGACGACCCGAACGACTACCGTCGCCGTGTACCACTACCGTCGCCCGGAAATGAGGAATTCGCCAAGTACCACGACACTCCGTGAACGACTACTTCCTCTCCGACCGCGAGTACCACTACGTCCCTCTACGATCTCGAACCCCTCCGAGAACGATGGTTCGAAGGTATAACCCCGTGAATGACCCGTGAGATGCATGCTTGCTTGTGTTGTATGAAATGTTCTCCTTGTGTGCTTCGTGCCCGTTTCGTCCGTTTGTCTTGTTCCTCGGTTGCCTCATCGCCGACTCGTGGGAACCCGGCAACGGGATCACCCCATCATCTCTTTTGACTCGTTCACTCCACCTTTTGTTTTGCACCGGTCCCTTACCGAGTTACCGGTACCGATATGATGCCATTGCCTCATTTCGGATCGTTGCCGTGGCACCTTTTCCTTTCACCACGGGGACAATACTTCATATCTTGTTAATTGTCAACCTTTTAATAACTTGCATAAACTTGTTCATGTCATCCGCATCATGTTAACAACATTATAATGTTTAATTGTTGTTTGCTTATAATTATTTAAACATGCTCATGGGGATTTTCCGGATATGTTGTTGTTATTCTTCCGGCCTCATTTAAATTGCCTAGTTAGTGTAGTTTCTTTTTGCTTCACCTCTTGCCATGCTAAAAACAATTAAACTTGTCTTGTTAATAATGAGAGTCAACTAAATAATTAATAGGTGGTGTTTCGTCAATATGCAACTCGTTGCATATTGATCTCCACTTAACTTGTAGTGTTGTTTGTGCACTTTGCCATGCCATGCATATTTAAACCGGACATGCATCATGCTTGTTTGTGCATCGAATGCCATGTTTATGATTGTGTGTTTACCGTGTTGTTTTCTTCTTTCCGGTTGCTTCTCTTGTTAGCTTTGGTTTCGTTCCGGAGTTGTGAGGATCCGCTCGACTGTTGCTCCGTCTTCTTCTTGGATCCGTTCTTCTCCCTTGTGGAATCCCAGGCAAGATGACCGAACCCGGATACCATTACTATTTTTGCCTCTTGCTAGAGTATCGCTCTGTAGTATTTGCCTCGATGCCCATGTCTTTCTTGTCAGCCTCCTACTTGTAACCATTGCCATGTTTAACCACCCTACCTATGCAAACCGTTGTTTGGCTAAGTACGCTTCGCTCAGCCCCTCTTATAGCATTGTTAGTTGCAGGTGAAGATTGAAGATGCTTGCTTCATGTTGAAGTTTGGTTGGGTTATATCACACTATATAAATGCTTAAAAATGAAATCATCTATATACTGGCAGGGTGGAAGGCTAAGCCTTTTGCTTGGTGTTTTGTTCCACTCATGCCGTTAGGAACCGTATAAACCGGTGTTATGTTCCTTGATTATGCGTTCCTAACACGGTTGGGGTGTATGGGACCCCCTTGATAAACCGCTAAGTGCTAAGTCTTTTCCAGCAAGTCCCAACATTGGTACTATTTGCCTAATAACAAACTAATAAAACTTACATAAGGGCCTTGCAAACCCTCTTTCTTAATTCTACATAGCAGGGGGGGCCAGTGCTGATGGTGTTGGTCCCAAACTAGAGTCACTTGCGGTACCACCCAGTTATCTGGGGTCTTTGGTACTGTACGTAGCGCTCATCCGGTCGTGGCCTAAGACGAGATACGCGCGGCTACTATCAGGGTGTCGGCACGCCGGGAGGATTTGCTGGATTAGCCTTACCTTAGTTCGGTTTAACTTGAGCACGGGATTCCGAGAATACTCGGGCCTTCCCAACTATGGAGTTGCGACTCCGCGGATCGTGGGCTTGTGATGGGCCAAGTTGGAACACCCCTGCAGGGTTTGAACTTTCGAAAGCCGTGCCCGCGGTTATGTGGCAGATGGGAGCTTGTTAATTCCGGTTGTAGATAACTTGACACAATGTTTCAATACACTACCAGCGTGTGTACCGTGACTGTCAATTTCCGAATAGGGATTCGGGAGTTGAACACGGTGGAGTTATGTTTGACCGGCTTTAGTTAGGATCACTTCGTGATCATCTTTCGACCGATGCTCTTCTCTTCTCGCTCTCTATTACGTAAGTTAGTGCTAGTTGCTGCTGCAGACTCCTGTTTTGTTTCCTTCACCTCTCGTTCTTTCTTCAGCCTTATCCTCACCCAAGGCTTGAATAGTCTTGTTACCCGGGAACGGGATTGCTGAGTCCTCTGTGGCTCACAGTTACTTCACCACACCAGATGCAGGTTCAGCCGAGTTCGATGCAAGAGCTGGCTCAGAGCTTCACCAGGAGCTCGATGAAGAGTGTGGCCGTTTGCTTGTGACGTTTCGATGTTCAGTAGTGGTTTCTACTAGGATTCGATCCTGACCTGTGGCTTTTGTTGTTTTGGTATCTTTCTTTGGATCTTCACCCGTAGTCGGGTTGTGATGTTTTGAATGATGTTTTGCTTATGTAATGTATTGTGTGAAGTGGCGAGTGTAAGCCAACTATCTCCTTTTGCTTTTAATCCCTCTTTTACATGAGTTGTGCAAAGATACCAAACTTGAGATCATTCTAGGATGGGCTTATACCTTTAAGTCGTGCCTCGACACGTAGGAGGTATAGTCCCATCCTGGGCATTACACCTACAGCCCTCCCCGAGCACACCCTAACGCCTCCTTATCGGAGGGGAACTTATTGCCGTCTGGAGAGATGGAGAGTGACCCACCGGTCCGAGCTCTATCTCCCGTGGCCCGCGGGGGCGCCGAAGTGTCCTCCTAGCGTGCATCTTCCGCTCAAGTAGATGGGGGCGGGGCAAGTGATAGGGCGACCGAGGGTAACACCTCGGCTGTCGCTGACCATGGGGAAACAATCCCCATGGAGACCGAAGATGAGGTGCCCTAACAATCTGTGGCCCCGCTGAATACTGATACGGAGCCTAGCACGGCTCCTGGGTGCAAAGACCAGACCCCCAAGGCAGGGGAGGGTACGACGGCGCCCAGTGTCAATCCAGAGGCGCTGGACCCTCTGGAGGGAGCACTACAGAGTGCTTCCATCATGGAGGAGCACATCACGGTGATGGGTGCGGTGATGAAGAAGATTCAGTCCATCAAAGGCAGACTGAATGAAGCCTTCAACAACCTGCTCATGCTTTGAGGTAAGCAATGTAATGTTCTTTATGGAACTTTATTTGTATTATATGCACATATATAGCCAGTAGCCCCTGATGATGTGTGTGATTCTAAATAGAATCAAACAAAGTATCCATAGTATAGCATATTATAGAGCTGAACTGTATGCTTTTGTATTTGAATAGGCTTCACTAGTTACGGCAACTCCACGAGATGCGGAAGTTGCCGAACTAAATTGGAAGATTTTGTTGGCCAACATGGACCTCGACCGCGTCAACCAGCGTTTAGATGAAACGCAAGGTATGAGGATTGAAAAGTTGAGATGTCAAGAAGACTAATTAATTGAGTATGAGTATAAACTCTTTATGATATTTTTATTTAAACAGTTGGCGCCACTGAGCTCGAGGCCCCCAAGGGCGAACTCGCGAAGGCCAAGAAGGAGGCCGAGGCAAGCAAGGCAATCGCTAACAAAGCAGTTGCCGATCTAGAGGCCGAAAAGTCCGCATGCCAACAGCACGTGGCTCAGGTGTCCGAAGTCGAGGATAAACTCAAAGATGATATTCGCAACTGCTAAGGCATTGGAGTTGAAGGCTTCGGAACAAGAATTCGAGCTTACTATGGTAGTTATGGCTGCCCAGGATGCGGGAAGCGAGTCACGCAGCGCCTGTGAAGAAATCAAGAAGGCGCGGGAGATAGCCTCTGGTAAGACTTTTCTCTTACAGAGCATCTTCGGAGGGCGGAAGTACCTTGGGCTGACATGGTTATGGAGTTCTCCATGTGTGTTTGCTGATCTTCCGAGGTGCAGTGCTGAGGCCGCCGAATACTTCCGAGCCCAGGAGGAAACGACACGGAGAAGTTGTTCTGGTTGCAGTTCTATGCGCCAAAACATCCGGTGCCCCTCAATGACGAGATGAAGCAGCTGGTCGAGCTGCATAATATGGCGGGTTCGGCCATGAAGGACTTGATAGTCCGGCTATGGCCCGCTGAGCCAGTCCCAAGTAGCTACTTCGGATTGGTGAAGCGGCTCGTCGAAGTGAGTCCGCGGGTCGACGCGTTGAAGCGTTCGACGTGCATAGAGGGTGCTCGGATGGCCTTCGCCCATGTAAAAGTGCACTGGGCGAAGATGAAGGCGCAGGATATAGCTACTGCTGGCCTGCCCGAAGGCAAGGAGCACCGCAAGCCGGAGAGATACTTCGAGGACTTCATAGAAGGCACCCGCCTTGTAGAAGGCCAGTGCTCAAAAGATATTATCTTTGAGTAATTGTATCTGGTTGAGCTTATGAGCCGATGTATATAACTTTTGCGCTATAATAATGTGAGCGACTTTTACCTCCTGTGCGGCCGTTTATTTAACTCTGAAAGTTTCCAGTCATTGCCTTCTGCCCCCATGTGAATAGTACTGGGGTGTTCGGTCATATGCATAGACACTCTTTATCCAACGTCTTGGTCCGTGTAGGAGCTGTATGCGGCGCGAACCAGGCAATCAGACTATCTGGCGTTATTGCTTTCACTTAGCCATTGGAGTTTGACAAGTGGGGCTAGGTACTAGCCCCTGGTGCGTATATGGTATTTCCAAATTAAGGTATCCATTTGTACGCGGCTGGGAAAAAACCAACCCTTCGTATAACATAGGGTAGATCTCCATCTATCGTAGTATAACACTTAGTCACCGGATCATGGACCAGGTTCTCGCATATCATGATAGTTAGTTTTCAGCTTTCCCTACTAAGGTACATGACCGGACGAGCCAGAAGTACAATCGCAGTAGTTCTCCCTTTACACCCTAGCCGAACAATCGGGAACGTAGGGGTAAGCATAGGAGCCGAGCAACCCAACTATTGACCCAAGACATGATTCAGAACTGATGCATATAAAGCAAATATCCAGGATGTCGAACACTCCCTATAGGTGTTCGGGCTTTTCAACATATACCGGGTTGGATACAACCCCTGGTAATGGACCCTGTTGTCAAGGCACATGTGGCAATCTGACGTGAGGATAGAACACTGGTGGTGAGAGAATAAAACTCTAAGTATAAATTAAACCAAGTTGTTTCAATAATATCCTGTTATAGTACGGCGAGTCGTATGTTTCCAGATAATGCCAATAACTTCCTTGGACATTTTACATGCCACAAAGGTATAAAACAGAAAAGAGAAAAAGGGTTTACACAGGGTCTTAATCTAAAAAGAAACCTTAGCGCGGGTCCCTGCTGCACGTCTGCATCGCTTTCTCCTTTGTAATGTGTCCTTGCAGTGGGGAGTGTGATGGCCATCTGTAAAAAAGAAAGAAAAAAACCTGGAAAAGAAAAAAAGTCCAGTGTGGCCATAAACAAAGCCGGTTCGTTTAATGAACCTTGAAGGATAGTTTTAAAGTCCAAATAGGCTCGAGCCGAACTATGGACTATTAGTCTGCAGTGTGCCCCCAGCGCCGCCCAAGGAATTTTAAGGGCATAATTGTGTGCACGAGGCACGTATGCCATCACCTTATGGGGCAGTCAGTGGGAGCATAAGTGCTAATCTAACTCAGGTTCATCCGACCTGCAGCACTGAGGCGTATGTCGGACACGTTTAGCTATGTCCACGGTCTTAACGACCGATAGGCTGTCTGGCTTGAATAGGACATTTTGGACTTCTGCTGCTATGGCCGCAGTGTCCTCCTCTGTACGGAGAGAGTGCTCCATGTTTCCTTTGACCATGATGACGCCACGTGGTCCAGGAATTTTGAGATTTAAATAAGCATAATGCAGCACTGCATTGAAGTAGGCGAAGGCCGTTCTTCCGAGTAGTGCATGATAGCCACTTTGGAATGGAGCTAGAGAGCCGAATATGACCTCCAATGTTAAAGAGCCCGTGCAACGGGCTTCTACGCCCGGTATCACTCCTTTAAAGGTCGTGCTGCTTGGCTTGATTCTTGACGGGTCTATCCCCATCTTGCGTATAGTGTCCTGATATATATCAGATTGGGACTACTGCCGCCGTCCATAAGGACTCGAGTGAGATGGTATCCATTGATTATTGGGTCGAGCACTAGGGCAGGCGAACCCCCATGACGGATACTAGTCATATGATCACTGCGATCAAAAGTGATCGGACAAGCTAACCATGGGTTGAATTCGGGGGCAACAGGCTCGACGGCATAGACATCTCAGAGTGCGTGTGTCACACCCTGCATTTTGTAACATGACATTTACATTAATAAAGCATGAAAATTTGGACCAACAATTTTTTTTGGCATCATTTGGCCTGTGATTTTCAAGTGCTCTTTAAAGTCAACTACTCCATCTTATATACTTCATCTCCTTACCCCCAAACTTTTGCCCAATGATCATACCAAGTGTATATAACAGTATAGTATATTCATATAAAAATATTTTGGCCAAATAGTATTTTCAAAAATTAGTTTTCCAAAACCCCTGAATTGAGACTTGAATTGCAAGTACTTTATATAGGGTGATAAAAATCTTTGAAAAGGTATGTTTGAATCCTATTAGGTATAGGATTCCCAAAAACCACAAAATTATAATTTTAAAAGTTATTTTCCTATTTTATTTAAAAACTTTTTCTTAAGGCCAGAAATGAACTTTAATAGGTAAAAATTATATAACTATTTCAAAAATATTTTCCAAAATTCAGAGAGACTCTTAGGACATATATTGTCCATATATAAGAGTTTCAACACTTGGTCATGTTCAAAATATTGGGCAAATCCCTCAGAAACCCTTTCTGGATATTTCAAGCTTTTGAAATATTTACAAAGGAAATATTCCCTAAAAATTCCAGGGAAATTCTATCATGTCAGATATGACATATTTGATGATCTTTCCAAGCCCCATGCCTTGGGAAGCAAGAAAACATCATCAAAACCCCTCAAAACCATTCTGTCCATTTTTGAAGTTTGAGCAACTTTACATTGCCAAACTTGTCCAAATGCTCTCAAACTTGGTACACATGCTAGAATGGTCTAATAATGCATCTAGACCAAATGGCACAAGTTTTGGAGAAGGGTAACTTGATCAGAGTACCCCAAAACCATTTCTGTTCAGATTTAAATTTGAACAACTTTACATTACCAACTTTTTACTTGTGAGCTCAAATTTTGTGGAGATGATCACAAGCCCAAATGATGACACTATACCAAGTGGTGCATCAAGTAGGGATGATTTTCTTAACTTAAACTTGGAAAATCCATTTCTGTTGATTTCTAGGGTTTACCAAAGTTACATTGGCAAGTTTCTTCAAATGAGCCCAAACTTGGTGGAACACCCTATTTTTATATACCATTTGATAATATTAAGTCTCATGTCAATTGGAAATCATTTGCTTGCCCAAAACCACATCAAACACCTTCTGGTAATTTTCCAAACTATCACTTTTACCTCTTTCCTTGTTCTCCTTGAGCTAGGCTTTTTACCACAGCTTCCCCAAGTCCCCTTGCACCTCCAGTAACTCTTCCCCGGCCTCAGCTCAATGATTGAGGGGGGGGGGGTAAAACTCCATTTACATCTCTGGACAGCCATTTTCACTCTTCTCTCTCATCACTCTCTCCTTCTAGAAGCCCTCCATGGCATCCAACGCCCCTCCCACATTCTTTACTCTCCCCTAGAGCGAATGGACAAGGTGGCCGCGTCCAGAGCGCGTGGGACATGGCCATGCCGGCCATATGGGCGCTCTAGAGCGAGGCACGGTGTGCTCCCGCACTGTAGTCGCGTCCTGCCTGAGGCGCCCGACCACCTAGGGCATCAGGATGGAGTCTCCCGAGGCTGCCTCGACGTCCACAACGCGGCAGCTGGTCGGCCCCCTCCTCCTTCTCCCTCCTCTCGCCCCAGCTCGCACGCGCGCCGGCCACCAGAGAGCTCCAATGAGCAAGCTCACACGTGCGGTGCCCCTGGCCTCCCCCTGCTCTCTCTCTTCTCTCCCCTAGCTCTGAACCGCATCCAGGAACACCACAGACATGGCGCCAGCTCCTCCCGAGCCCTGTGGCAACGAGAAGGAGCTCGCCGGGCCACGGGTCGACGGCACCCCGCCGTTCGCCTATAAAAGGGACGCCACGTGCCTTCCTCTCCTCACCACTCGCTCTCTCACACACCTAATCACCCCCCTACACCACTCACTCCTCTCCAGACGAGCCCGAGCTCGAGATCGAGCTCGAGCTCCGCCGCCTCGGGTCGCCGTCGACCTCAGGGTACAGGCCCTCTCCGCCGCTCCTCTTCCTCGATCTAGAACCGCCGCAGCTCACTGACCATTTCCCCTCTTTCCCCTGCTTCTTTTGCAGCCGGAAACGGCCGGAACCATCGATGCCCGAAGCTCCTCCGCCGTGTGACCTTGTCGTCGGCAAACCAGGCCACCCCGGCGTCTGCAGCCACCTCCACCCGAACAGCGACTCGACGCTGAGTCCAGCCATGCCCTCACCCGACCTCGTCGTGCCCTGCATCGACGCCGGTGAGCTCGCCCGCCCTCTGCCGCAGGGTTAGGTATGACAGGCAGGCCCCACCTGTCAGCCTCTCCTCTCCCTCGTCTCTCTCTCTCTCTCGCTGACGCCTGGGCCCCGCCCGTTAGGTTTAAAACCTGGCGTGCGCGCAGGCACCAGTGCGCTGGGCCGCCTCTCTGGCTGGGCCTGTTGCGCTACGGCTGTTCTGGCCGAGCAGGCACAGAGCCTTTTTCCTTTTTCTTTTTCTGTTAATCTTGCACCAATTCCTCTGGTCTAAATATTAATCCAAATAAAATAATTCCAGTTCCTAAAATCTTGTAATATTCCAACCTATTTAATAATATAACTTTCACACATATTCATGAACCTTTTCTGTGATGTTCAAATTTAAATTTAAATTTGAACAATAAAACCTATGTTCAAAAATCCATCTACCCCATTCTATCTCTCCAAATCCCAAACTAAGAATTTTTGCCATCTTAGTTTTCCCTCTAATATTTTATAAAAATAAGTTGACATTTTTCAGAGCACTTTGATTTTTCTGTCTTTATTATTGTCTGATTTTCCCGTTATTTTATTGCGAAGATTAGATACCGTGTTTGACGAAGTTGCTGAAGAAGAAGAAGAAGGGGAAGGATTTGAAGACCAAGCCAATCCAGGCAAGCAACCCTTTGACCATGATACCCCTCTTGTTCATCGGTACCCTTTTTCCGATTGCATGATGCTAAAAAGTGACGGTGGTAAACTTGTTGGGAGCCACCACATGGTGCATACCCCTACTCGTAATCTTTACCATGTGCATAGATGCAATGACAAAGGATTAGTTGTTGATACATGATGTTGCATATGTACCATGAACCCTTTACGGTTACATTCTTTCGAAAACCCCATCGGGTGCCCCTAATGTCCGGGGGTGATGTAGAGTTAAGCCACCACTTGAGGAAGAAGTGGTGTACCAGAGAAAGTTCTCGTGTGTGGGTAAAATAATGGATTAGATTTATGTGTGATTATCGTCCCAACCAAACATGTGCAACCACTCTACCCCTTATGGGATGGGGGATTGTTGATTACTTAGGCTGATACTAGCATGGTGCCCACATCACTAGTGACGGGGAAGACTTGAGGTCACTCCCCGGACGGAGTCGTGGTGGGATAGGAGACCATGACTGTTTTTACAGGGCACCGGACACACCGTTGGTCCCTTCGTGTATGTGTGACAATGTGAAAGGGCAAAGTCCCACGATCTTTTATTTGTACACGAGGGCTGTGCACCAACGAGTGGACCCTATGTTAGTGTCGTCTAGGGAAAGGTAATGACCGGGTGCTTCCCCCGAGTACTTGAGGTACTGCAGGATCGTGGGTGACACGAAAGCTTCTCTGATCTTGTGGGTAAACTGCGCAACCTCTGCAAAGTGTAAACTATTCGAATAGCCGTGTCCACGGTCATGGACAGTTGGGAGGTGCTACTTAAACTATGTCCAGAATTTTACAATCTCGGTGAAAGTGTGTGTGTGTATTGAGTCAAGGTGGTGACTTGACTCGTTGCAAGAACCAGAAATGAATTGAACTATGTTTATGTTGATATCTGTAACCTATCCTCGATGTTACCCAAGTACATTGATGCATGTTTTACAAATGGTAGAATATCTTATCTAGCTAGATTGCTTATTGTTGTACAACTTGCATTGTTACCTTGAACCAAATCATGGGTTGCTTGCGAGTACATTCAAAGTACTCATTGGCTTGCCACTGGTTATTTAATTGGCCAGGCATGGAGGAGCAGGAATTTGAAGAAGAATTCTATGAAGACGAACATGCGAACTAGGACGCTTTCCTAGTAAGAATGCATGTAGGGTTAAGGCAGATGGCATGGGTTCTACTTATCTACGAAGACTTCCGCTATTCGAGTTTATTTGCTATTCATCCCATGAGGCTTTATATATGTAAGACTTGGCCATAATGGTCATAATTTGTGTAAGACAGTATGTATGGATGTGAGACTCTTGTTATTCAGCTTCCGTGTGTTCAGTGAGCATTGATCTCTGGGATCACTGTACACGTGCATTCGGTGATCTTGCCTCTTAAGTCGGGGTCCTCACAGCGCGCTTGCGCTCCCTCTTTGGGATATGAGTGGCATAGATCATGTTCACTGTTTTGATCTCCGATGGAAATTTCTTCTATCCCCCTGTGTTCGGCTGGTGAGGTTCATCCTCGTCTTCACTCTGAGGTCTCTTTCTCTTGTTTTCGGGGTTGAGCTTGCCGAACTGCTTGAAGACGCAACAATTATGGTTGGTGTGGTTTGCAGGTTTATCTGGGGTGCATGGATATGGTAGAGCCTATCTAATATTTTGTCCAGGCTAGATGGACCGTCTTTGTTTCCTTTAAATGGCTTCTTCCGTTGATCGGGTCTGGAGCCACTAAATCCGGCGTTTACCATTGTATCATCTGGGCTTCCAACATTATTTTGTGTTTGTTTTTATTACGTCGTGGCTTTCCATTGCCATCCCTAACTTCAGATGTTCCAGGGTCGATGGTGTTTCTACGAGCTAGCAAGCTATCCTCGCCCGCGCAAAAACGGGTCATGAGTGTAGTTAGGGCTACCTTTGTCCTCGGCTTTTCCTGTCCGAGGTGTCTAGCTAGCCATTCGTCCCGGACACTATGTTTGAAGGCCGCTAAGGCTTCGGTGTCCGGACAGTCGATGATTTGGTTCTTTTTAGTGAGAAACCGATTCCAAAGCTTGCGGGCTGACTGCCCGGGTGATTGGATGATGTGACTTAGGTCATCAGCATCTGGGGGCCGGACATAGGTCCCTTGAAAATTGGCCCAAAAAGCATCCTCAAGTTCTTCCCAACTTTAAATGGAGTTCTCTAGGAGGATGTTTAGCCAATGACGGGCTGGTCCTTTCAGCTTGAGGGGTAAGTATTTGATGACGTGGAGACCATCTCTGCGAGGCATGTGGATGTGCAGAATGAAATCTTATATCCAGACAGCAGGATCCGTCGTTCCATCATACGCCTCGATATTTACGGGTTTAAACCCTTCTGGAAATTCGTGATCCAGCACCTCATCGGTGAAGCATAGAGGGTGTGCGGCACCCCTTTATTTTGCTATGTCATGGCGTATGTCCGATGGTTGTGAGGTTCGGTATTGACCCCGAATTGGTATATGACCGGCATGGTTGGCTTGATAGCCGCCGTTCCGTGCGGGAGCGTGGTCCCTGGATTCATAGATGGATCTGGTCTTACCAGTCTTTTTGTTCAGGTCCTCACTCAGATCGTGTTTCCGGCCTTGAGCCGCATCCTCCTTTCCTTTAGGGGGCGGGGGTGCGGGCTTGTGTACGATGTTGCTAGCCACTCTGTCCCGTCCACGAGGTGGTCGGTCCAGCTTGTCGGCGGTGTTATTCTTCGGCGGTACAGGTGTAGTAGCCTTGTCGTCGAATTCGGGCAGCAGTTTACGCTTAGGATAGCCTTTGGTTTGTCGTTCCATCCTAGCCGAACAATCATGATATGCGAGAACCTGGTCCGCAATACGGTGAATAAGTTTTATACCCGAGTGAGATGGTATCCATAGATTATTGGGTCGAGCACTAGGGAAGCCGAACCCCCATGACGGATACTAGTCGTACGATCCCTGTGATCAAAAGTGATTGGACAAGCTGACCATGGGTTGAATTTGGGGGCAACAGGCTCGATGGCATAAACATCTCGGAGCGCGCGCTTGCGCTCCCTCTTTGGGATATGAGTGGCATAGATCATGTTCACTGTTTTGATCTCCGGTGGAAATTTCTTCTATCCCCCGGTGTTCGGCTGGTGAGGTTCATCCTCGTCTTCCCTCTGAGGTCCCTTTCCCTTGTGTTCACAGTTGAGCTTGCGCACCTACTTGAAGACCCAACAATTACGGTTGGTATGGTTTGCAGGTTTATCTGGGGTGCCATGGATCTGGCAGGGCCTATCTAATATTTTGTCTAGGCTAGATGGATTGTCTTTGTTGCCTTTAAATGGCTGCTTCCGTTGACCGGGTCTGGAGCCACTGAATCTGGCGTTTACCGCTGTATCATCTGGGCTTCCAGCATTATTTCGACGTTTGTTTTTATTATGTCCTCGCTTTCCATTGCCGTCCCTGACTTCAAATGTTCCAGGGTCGCTGGTGTTGTTACGAGCTAGCAAGCTGTCCTCGCCAGCGCAAAAACGGGTCATGAGTGTAGTTAGGGCTGCCATTGTCCTCGGCTTTTCCTGTCCGAGATGTCTAGCTAGCCATTCGTCCCGGACACTAAGTTTGAAGGCCGCTAAGGCTTCGGCGTCCGGACAGTCGATGATTTGGTTCTTTTTAGTGAGAAACCAATTCCAAAGCTTGCGGGCTGACTCCCCGGGTTGTTGGCTGATGTGACTTAGCCACTCTATCCCGTCCACGAGGTGGTCGGTCCGGCTTATCAGCGGTGTTATTCTTCGGCGGTATAGGTGCAGTAGCCTCGTCGTCGAATTCGGGTAGCAGTTTACGCTTAGGATAGCCTTTGGTTTGGCGATTGTAACCATATTTTTTCTCAGCGTCCAACACTCCATTCCATCTATCATTGAGCGTATCTTGTGCGGCTCGAAGCCGTCGCTGCTGCTTTTTCAGGCTCCTTGCGGTGGCAATAAGCCTCTGATGGAAGCGCTTTTGTTCTAAGGGTTCTTCTAGGACGATGTATTCGTCGTTGCCCAGGCTAACATCCTCTTCGGTGACAGGCTCATAATTGTTGTCTTTGGTATCGCTGTCATCAGCTAGCGGTCTTGGACTATCTTCTCTGACCTCTCGCTTGTCCTGCTCCATCGCTGGATCTGCGGGGTCTTCAGCTTGCTTCGGACTGTCACCCTCGTTAGTAATAGTGTTTCTATCTTTCCCTTTACGGGATTTAGTTCGGCGCTTCGGACGCTCACGCTTGGGAGGTTCATCGACAGGCTTGTCCTTTGTGGGATCGTTTTTGCCGTCACCCTCCTTCTCCTTAGGTGTATCCACCATATACACGTCGTATGAAGACGTAGCTGTCCATCGCCCGGTTACGGGCGGATCTTGGTCTAGATCTACTTCGGCTTCGAGGTCCATCCCTTTGAAGTCTTCGGAAGCGCAGTCAAGTACATCAGTTAGATCTTCGACCGTGGCTACCAAGTGGGTGGTGGGTGGGAAGTGAAATTCTCCGTCATCAGCCTCCAGTTCGAACCGGATATAATCCGGATGTGCGTCCCCAGCTAAGGAAAGAGATTTTAATGAATTTAGCACATCGCCAAAAGGTGAGTGTCGGAAGATATCTGTAGTGTTGAATTCGGTGATAGACGCATGAGCAAGCTCGAAAGGCGCGGAAGCACATGGTTCGGAACCTCCGACCGGAGACGAGTCCGGAGTTCCGGTAAAACAGATCCCTCTCAGAGTTGGGTCTGTGGGTGGCTCCAGCACCGCGGAGTCTGCGGCTTCCGCGACGGGGTTGAGCTTCCCGTCCTCGGGTGACGCGATCTATTCCGGATCTAAGGCTAGAACGATTACAGGTGCTATTCCCTGGGGGTGGTCTGATGACAGAGTTAAGTCATGTTCATCGGGGTGGCAGGGAGCGATCGCCGTGGGCTCGAATCCGTCGAAGATCAAGTCTCCGCGGATACCAGCAACGTAGTTCAAGCTTCCAAATCTGACCTGATGGCCAGGGGCATAGCTCTCAACATGCTCGAGGTGTCCTTTTGTGTTGGCACGGAGCATGAAGCCGCCGGACACAAAAAGCTGACTGGGAGAAAAAGTTCCCTCGGCGGTGCCGTCATTGTTGACGAAGCGATCCATCAGTCCTTCGGTCGATGACATAGTGGAACTCTCAATGAAAGCACCAATGTCGGTGTCAAAACCGGCGGATCTCGGGTAGGGGGTCCCGAACTATGCGTCTGAGGACCGATGGTAACAGGAGACTGGGGACACGATGTTTACCCAGGTTCAAGCCCTATCGATCAAGGTAATACCCTACTTCCTGCTAGATTGATCTTGATGAATATGATTACAGGAGTTGATCTACCCCGTGATCGTAATGGCTAAACCCTAGGTGTCTAGCCTATGATTCTATTGTTTATCTTCTACCTTAGCCTCTACGGACTAAACCCTCTAGTTTACATTTGTACTGGAGGGCCCTAGAGTTTCTACATAACCATCTTGCAGAGGAAGGAAAGATTACACCCAAACCTAAAACCTGCCATTATAAGTATACCGGAGTCAGAACCGGATACAAGAGACGATCTTCAACAATCATCTTCACGGCCCACCTGTTCAGCCCACCACGAGTTATCCGGCCACATGAGGACCCCTCGATCCAGGACTCCCTCAATGAGCAATGCTCTCAGTCTATATGAGCTATTGCAATGCTAACCCTAGCTAGGAGCAGGTGGGTGAGTATATATAGTCTAAAGCCACAAAGAGGTAAGTGGGAGAGATGATACATGGGCCTCGGGCCCAATACACTGCACGCAGATAGGTACCGAACGTCTGGTGGGTTCCGGTCGTCCGGTGGCTCGTGGTCGTCCAGACGTCCGGCAGTCATCAGACTTCCGACGTTTTGCTTCTGTGGTGGACCTATCGGACTATCGGCGGGGGCCGGTCGTCCGGGTGCTGATGAGTGTCGGAAGTCCGGGTGTTGTAGGTTGCCTCGACCGGGGTCGATCTGGTTGGTGGAGCTCCCAGGCATCGGACGTCCGGTCCAGACCGGTCGTCCGGTGGTTGTAGACTTCTGGCATCTTCTTTGTTTGGACCTTGTACTTGGTGTCCTCGTCTTCTCGTTCAATGCTCCTAGCTACTTCATGGTCTCCCTCTTCGTTCATGTTCATGCATAGCACATATGTTTCATGTAGAAGCCATGTCGCACATGTGGAAAGTGAAGGTTCGTAGAGGAGCGAGTTAGCCTTGTCTCGAATGGTGTGTATTTGAGGTCTCGTCTTATGTCTCCTTGGGTCATGGGGAGTTGTCGAAGTGAACATGGGGATGATATTGGGATGCTCCGCATCATCTCCCTTCCCCCTTCGGAAAGATCTGACCTCGGATCAAAAAGGTCATCACCATGGAAACGATTGTCGATGTCGGACTTGTAGTTGGACGGAATGTAAGACATGGCGCAATCCAAGTAGCCCAAGGTGTCATCGGTGTGGTATACATTCAAGAAGAGCAAACACAAACGACACTCGGAAATACCATGGTTAGCACACAAAAAGTGTCCATCATGTAATAATGAGTCCGTATGACAAGGTTGGGCGTGGCAAGACGCATGATGCTTATCCAAAAGATGTAGAATGACAAGTAAAGCATTCATCGGAACAAATTCATTCTTGGTGCAAACAAAGGTATTGTGAGAGTGATAAATGCAACCATTGTGCAAAATGATGTCATAATGGGCCGGTGTATCAAAAGCATGTACATGGTAATTGATGCTCAATATGACTATGTGTTCATGCAATTGATGATGGGTAAAGTGATCATTATGTATGAATATGCCATCAAGAAAGATCACAACAAATTTGCTAAGGAAATGCACAAGCTCATATATCATGGACGACATGGGAATACACAATGCAACAAGGCAATCATAATGTGAGTCAATCCATGCATAAGATGCAAATTTTTCATGGGTATGATAAGTCCATCGAGCATGATATGTGGACACACAATCAACAAATATGGAGGTTTTGATATACCAATGCTCAATGTCGTGACATGAGTGCAGGTCTGAAGGTGCATCCAATAAGACCGAGCGCTCCTCAATTTGAAGGTCCATAGGGTCCATCTCCAATGTCGGTCCTCCATCCAATAGATGTATCATGTAGACAACAAGAAGGAAACAACAACGAAAGCATGGCCCAGCCAATATGCATAATTGAGGATGGCTAAAAAGGAAGGGTTCACCTTTAGAAGGATGTCAAAAGTGTTGGTGTCGCGCATCATGGAGGCCTTCTCATGACCAATATGTCTTCTGATGGTACTGCCTTGTGAAACCTCCAAAATGAAAGAACATGACAAACACTCGGAAAAACAAATGAGGTTAGCGTGAATGCAAAACCTATCATTCAAGTGATGAGATACCCAACAAGTGTAGTCATCATGCTTATCATAAGAAAGGACAAGGTAATGTGGTATGTTATGTAAGCATATGATGCATAACAACCAAAGGCATTAGGCTCAATCAAATAAGCATGCATTACACGTAGGGTGTCCAAGTCTCTGATATCAACAAGTAAAGCACGGTTGCACTCACTATAAGTGGATATGAGAGATGCAACTAATGGAGACAAGTGACAATGATCAAGATATATCATGTGATATGCACGAACATGTATGTTATCAAGCCAAGAAAGCAAGTAATAGTGGAACATGGGTGATGCAACATATCCAGCAATCATAGTGATCAAGACAAGCAAGCTAGTAGTGGGAAGATGCAACGTACAAGATGTAATCATGGCAAGCGTGTCATGGGTGCAAATAGTACACATGGATAATGTGCATGGCATAGCACAAGTATGAAAGCAAGATATGAGGAGAATAGGATCAATGTATTGGCCAGAGGCCATATGTAAATAGAAATGGGATATCATGACTCTCCCAACACAACAAGCATCAATAGCATGGGGCATAAATAAATCATGGCAATAGCTACAAGTATGTCCACCAAGCATGCAAATACACATAGTAGGAGTAGAATGGTGAATCATTGGTAAATGCAAGCAAGGGTCAAAATTTCATGGCAAAGTCCTAGTCAGAGGCATAACATGCAAAGTGAACACGATAGAATGGGCATAAGGTGACAAGTGGTAGATAGCCCATCGTCGTGTGAGAGCCAAGTAAAAGAGATGCGCGTAATGGCGCGAAGAGAGCGGTGGTAGGGACAATCCACGGGATCCCAAATCGTCATTGCTCTCAAGAGCTCGTTTTGTCAACTCATGGGATTGTGAGGTTGAAAAGTATTGGTGAGTACCTACACAAAACAAAGACAAAGGAAAATTTGTGTGTGTGTGGTATATGTAGACATCATCCATCATGATGCGCACGTGCATGTATTGGTTAGAACAAAATAGCCAATGCTCAAATAAATGAGATGCGTGATATAGAAACATGTCATTCATCATGAGAGGTTTGTTGCTATGTATGGCATAATGGAGACTCAAATTGTGTAATGCATCATGACAAGTAGGTAGAGCATTGTTATTCATGGAATGCATATGGTGCACACAATCATGGTAATCATGCAAGGTATGGAATGCATCAAGATCTCCTTGTATGTATGAGGAAACTATGGGGGTCACCTCATGAGAATTAGTGGGAATATTACATGCAGAATATTGACCACATACAAAACAATGCATATCTAGAACAATGTGTTCATGGCATGGTATAGTAGATGAATTGCGCAAAACATGTAAAGGAAGCATGGCAATATCATCGCAAGAAAAACAAAAGCCAATGACCATCATCTTGTCATCTATGACACAAGTGCAAATAGGATTTACTTTAATGGGGAATGCATCGTTACTATGTTGAGATTGATATGAAACAATATGAGAAATCTCACTCATAGCTTATGACAAATTTAGAGGGTTGTCGAACATGATGTGACCAAAATAATTTTTACATGATATCCTATGGAGCATAGCATCACAACTAGGAAACTCAACATGCTCATCATCATATTCATCATAAATAGGTAAGTCATGACATGATGATGTCGCACTAGCATGAAGCATGGGAATATGTGTGTCAACATCATGCAAGCAATCATTGGTAAGATAGTCCGCTAGTGGGACAAGAAACGCAACATCACCTATGTTACCTTTGGAGCGTCGCTCATGTGTTGTAGGTGAGGTGTTGAAGATCCAATCGTTGTTATCTTCATCTTGATGGAACCATGTGGGTGGTGCATCTTCTTCCACTATGGCCATCGGTTTGTCCATTGGAGGGACGGATTTGTCAAGGGTAGGCATGTCCTCATGTAGGATACCTAGCACCAAAGAAAAAACACACGGAGTAGAGGTTAAGTCGTTAGAAATCATAGTGGCCTCACATGCTCTATCAACTACCTCACTCACTAAGTGTTGTGTCTCACTAACTCCCTCTTGGATTCTCTCACTCGTATGGATGGTGGAGTCACTCAAATGGCTCGCAACCTCACATAGGAGATGTGGCATCCTCTCATGTGTGGGGCTAGTAGTGGTCACTCTCACCCTCTCAAAGGAAATGCTCTCAATGTCACATATGGTGGAGTCACTCTTATCACTCATGTGGTGGTGTCTCTCCTCACATGGAAATTGGGGCATCTCGTCATATGTGGATGTTGAAGAGGTGTAGCTGCAATTGTCTCCATGCTCAACTTCCTCATCTATAACGCCTCCAAAGATGAATGCCGTAGGGTGTGGCAATCATCACTCTCCTCTGAGATCAAAGAGAAGATCTCGTGTTTGCTGGCGTAGCTTGACCCAGAGTAGGAGTCCAATATGGGCGCCGTCTTCATGGTGTCGAAGAGGTTCATGCTCGTTGCCTTGGTCGAAGGGGCCCATGCTCGACCGTCTTGTCGTCGTCTTGTTGTCGATAGCTTCTAAGTTGTCGATAGCTTCCGAAGATGGAAGTCTCGCCCTCGCTTGTAGATGATCGCCTTGATGTTGAATATGTCGATGTAGGCGAGCTCATGGGAAGTAGGCGAAGATGCCGTACGTCCAAAGGCGAAGATGGCTTGATAGCTTGGCGAAGATGCCGAAGTGGTGGTTGTAGCCATAGCTCCTTCTTGGTGTTCATTGTCTCACGGTCTTCTTATGTGCTCTTGAAGCTTGGCCTTGGCGTGATGTAGAGCTTGTTTGGACTTGTCGGTTTGCGCGTGTCGAGCATCTTCATGATGATGTTGTTGTCGTGCTTGAGCTCGTAGAAAATGTCGTTCATCATTGTCGTTGTGCATATGATGCTTGGAGGTGACTTGCCCTTCATGACGATGTTGATGGTCACCATGGCGGTGTGGATGTGGATGAGTTGCGCTTGCATCATTTTTGCGCTCCGAACACTTGTGACTTGAACGTCGCCATCAAGAAGGTGACGAAGGGGAAGAAGACTTGTAGTCGGCCACCATGTGTCGGAGCTCCTCCATGTGTTTGTCGAAGGAGTCGCACATGTCGTCGAGGTAAGCCCTTCTCTTTGTCTTGGAGTGTCGTATGTCGATGGCGATGTTGTCGATGCGCTCTTGCATTGCTTGTTGTAGTCCGATGATTTGCGTGTGGATGTAGTTTTTCGCGCCGTCGATGTCGAAGATCGGAGATGAAATGCCTTGCCTATCCATCACAAGACTCAAGTAGTGGTGAGTGGGAGAAAGAGAAGAACTAGACCGATGTACCTTACCCGATGTTGAGTATGGATCAATGATCACTTAATATGTATCAACGAAATAGCACAACTGGTACCGATGCTCGTCAGTTCTCACACCTACACAATAAGGCTTATGGAGTAGCTTGGTGAGGATAGTGGCACAAAAATTTGATGCAAAATGTTAGCAAGAGTCAATGATGTTGAAAGAGATTCACAAATTCGCAAGTGAAATAAGTAGACCAATAGCAATGAATAGCAAACAGAAACACATGCACGGATAGATAAATGTGGTTGTGCAACCAAGGATTGAGCAAAAAATGTAGAATCCACGAAAAATGCTCTTGTCGCACAACACTAGAGAGACGCTGGCCGATTGCTCAATAGGCGGATACGAACTTGTGCACTCCTATATGAGACAAAATGTAGTGACTTTCTATCACAAGTATGCTATGTATGTATGATGTTCCGGTATTTTTAGCACAAGATGATCCAAGATGATCAAGTGTGATATGATATTTTGTGATGCTATGGCTCTTGCTTACAAGCTTCTTTGTGGCTCTCTTTTGCTTAAAAGCTTTTTTTATATGGACACTTATGTGAAATGAATAAACCAAGATACTAATTGTGTATATGCGGGAACAATGTTCTGACACAAGAGATGATATGATACCAAGAAGATATGGTATGGATGCAATGGAAGCATGGATCTATGATCCCTAATGTGCACAAGTAACGTTGCCGGCAATACTCAAAGGCTAGTCACAATAGGCAAGTGACGGAAAATGGGCTAGGGGTTAAAAATGCAATGGCAAGGAGAATATAAAATGATGTCGTCGAGGTTACCGTTCGATGATGATGATGAGAGGCGGTCTTCATAATGTAGACCCATTCCTAATTATCTGAAACAACTTAGGAAATGGAAAAACCACAACTCAAAATCTCAACGGCAAATGTCAAATGGTGGTAGCGGACAAGCGGTGGTGGTTGTGGAATTGTTGGTGGGAATCCGGTCAAAATTGGTTATGGTGGCGGAAGGGTATGATGCGCTATACACGGTGTTGGATTTGAAGTCACGGTCCCTAAGTAGCCGAAACACCTAAGAAGACACAAGCCACAACTCAAACAAACTCGACAAAATTCGGTTAAGTTGGGTTGGCAATGTACAGAGGGCAATGGGTATGCAGAAGTGGTGGTGGTGGTTGATGAAGAAGATGTCCCTAAGTAGCCTAAACACCTTAGGAGACTCAAATCACTACTCACGCAACCACTAATGCGATGGGGAACAAAATGGGTTAGGTTGCAGAAGGCTATGGTGGCTATGCGGATGATATGGTGGAAGGCATGGGCAAACTTGCCAAATTTCACAAAATTTGATGGAGTCAAATGATGATGGTAGTATTTTTGTGGTATGCGGGATGTCAAGAGCTTCAAAACGAGCTAAAGAATGTCAAAATCGTAGTGCGGATGAATTAGTTATGGACAAAACAAAAATCAGCTGAAGTGGGAATCTACAGGTAGCAGACGTCCGGAAAGTAGCGGATGTCCGGTCACCGGACGTCTAGAAACCGTCAGAAATCCGCTAATTTCGTTCTATAAAGGTGTTCCGGTCGTCGGGTGGATGGTGGACATCCGGTGCTTCGGGAGGATTCGGACGTCTGGTAAAACGCCAGTCGTCCGGTGGGCCGGGGTTAACGCGTGATTTGAGCTCATGAACGCGATTTTGGGCGGAAAAGGATAATTTTGGGGTCAAAATTAATGAGATTTCGTGGGTGAAAGATGGGGAAACTTGGGGAAATACTAGATCCACTTGTAACCAAGCAAATCCATGGATCAAAATCAACAAAACATCATCAAACCAACAAATCACAAAAAAAATATTGGGGCTATTTTTGGTGAGGATTTTCGAATTTTAGGACGAAATCACGCATAAGAGAGCTAGAAAACGGTGGGGGAGGCTCCAAATTCGTGATGAACCTTGGCTCAAGATACCATATTTATGTGGGGACAACCTGATTCTAGGCCGATCTTTCACTATTGGAGATGAATCCCACGAGGAACACGAAGAACACGAGGAGAAACACGAGAGGAACAAGAGGAAAACACTCAAATCAACAAGTTTAGGTCACACATATGCTAGATCTGGAAACACAAAGAGTGATACAAGATCCACGATCAACTAAGGACGATACAAGTGACGATAGTCTTCTCCGTGAGGAGGTCTTGAATCTTCTCCCGTGAGAGCTCTTGGATCCGCGTGGATCTTCTCCGTAGAGGCCGCGGTCTCTCGTAGAGATGAACCACTAAGGATGAGAAATGCTCTAAGTCCAGATGAGCTATTACAACGCTAACCGTAGCTAGGAGGAGGTGGAGGAGTATATAGTCTAGAGCCACGAAGGGGTAAGTGGGAGAGAGGGATACATGGGCCTCGGGCCCGATACACTGCGCGCACATAGGTACCGGACCTCTGGTGGGTTCCGGTCGTCTGGTGGCTCGTGGTCGTCCGGACGTCCGAAAGTCGTCGGACTTCTGATGTTTTGCTTCTGTGATGGACCCGTCAGAAGTCCGTTCGGGGCCGGTCATCCGGGCGCTGATGAGTGTCGGACGTCCGGGCGCTGTAGGTTACCTCGGCTGCGGTCGATCTGGCTGGTGGAGCTCCCAGGCGTCGGAAGTCCGGTAGTGACCGGTCGTCCGGTGGCTGTAGACTTCTAGCAGCTTCTCTGTTTGGTCCTTGTACTTGGTGTCCTCTCCTTCTCGTCCAATGCTCCTAGCTGCTTCATGGTCTCCCTCTTGGTTTCTGGTCATAAATAGCACATATGTTTAGGTAGAAGCCATGTCTCACATGTGGAAAGTGAAGATTCGTAGAGGAGCGAGTTAACCTTGTCTCAAATGGTGTATATTTGAGGTCTCGTCTTATGTCTCCTTAGGTCATGGGGAGTGGTCGAAGTGAACATGGGGATGATCGTGGGATGCTCCGCATCAGCCGGCTTAGTAAATAAACGATTGTACCAACCTTGACCGTTGGATTGACATTCAATGTCTGTCGTGTTTCTTCAGTCTCTTCTTCCTCCAGCCGCCAAAGTCAAACCAGCGCTGGCAGACCGCTTGCTCCCGCATCCCATGGCTGGCTATCCTGCCGCGCACGCATCGTGGCCACCTCGCACCCTAATACTCTGCGCATCTTCCTAGGCTCCTGTTCGTTCCCATCCGAGTCCTCACCATCGTCCTCCGCCTTAGTTCGCTCGTTGCGGCGCCTCCCTTCGGTGTTGTTAACATGTTCAACAACCGAGTGGAATAAGGAGATTACTGTACATGCTGAGAATTACAGTAGGGACCCACCGGCATCATGGCAGTAGGCAAGCAAGTGCCTCTTTTATTACAAGAAAAAAGGGTTCCTCCTGATGGTTTCCTGACATCTGGGTCGCACACCACTGTCAGCGTAGTCAATATGCAAGATAACTGCACAAGGAGGGGCAGACACCTGGGACCCAGCAGTGCGTGTTGTATTTTTTCGGGACGGAGAAGGGTATCAACTGGGTTGTGCTGGAGCTGGGGGCCGTCTAGCCTAGGCTTTTATTTCATATGTTTACCACATGGCCAGCCCAATTTTTTTCCTTTCCGAAAATGGCTAGCCCGGCTATTTGGTTTTTTCAGAATAACCAATGTAGGCCTACTTCCTTTACTACGCCCTGCTAGGCCAGAAATCTTTCAAGACGAGGAGGGATGCATTCGGGCCTGCCCATAAAATGTGCTATGGGTAATAAGAAATGGGCTACAGGTAATAATAAATCGGTTGTAAAATAAAAAAAATAGCAAACATGCAATTAGTTCCAAAATACTTTTTTCTTTCGGATTTTGATATTTTAAATATCATTGGTTTTGTGCAGGTAAAATTTCATTGGATTTAAATTAAGGTACGTTTAGTTTTTAAATTAATTTGAGTCTGGCTAGAAATTTTAGGCTGTATGATGTTTGGGATAGATTTGGAGGCTGACTTGTGGGTCTACTAGGTTGACCCGTACGCAAGGCTTTGTCAACTTATAGTCAACAAACGATTCTATTAGCAGTGGTCATTGGATGTCCATCTAACGGCTATGGTGCTTCTTCAGTATCTGATCTTCTTGCTCCAGCCGCCCAAACCAGCACCGATGGGACTCCCACTCCCGCCTCCCCTGGCAGGCTGTGTTGCCGCACAGGACGCATGACCCCACCCTACCCCATTGCTGGCCAGGCCATTCCTCTACTCACCCACACCTCTTGTTATTTTCCGACGATCGCAGCCGAACCAGTAAACCCTCATACTCCGACTGCGTGGGCAACCACTGTCAGGTCTTCCCCGGGTCTGGGTCGTTCCCTTCCTAGGCCTCGCCGTCGTCCACTACCCTGGTGCTCTCGGAGCGGCGTGGTCAACGTGGTCAATGAACGACATCCATTGGAAGAGGACTGTACATGGAGAGGCTGACAGCTAGGTCCACGGCCGCAATCAAGGAAGTGCCTCCTATCCCGCACAAAAGAATGATTCCTCCACCTGATAGCAGGGACCCACCGGAAGCTGCTCTGTATTTCATGAAAAAAAGATGTTCCTCCCGCTGACAACTCTGACCCGCCACCTATATCTTTGCACAGAAGGAAGTGCCTCCTCATTACGCCCAAAAAAAATGAATACTACTATCTGGGACCCACCATAGTTGGAGGCTGACTAGTGGGCCTACTGACGCGGACGGAAGCCTTTGTCAACTTAGTCAATATGAACAATTCTAGCTCCAGTGGCCGTACGATGTCCATCCAATGGTTGTAGTGCTTCTTCAACCTCTGGTGTTCTTGCTCCAGCCGCCCAAACCAGCGCCGGTCGTGCCGCCTGCTCCTGCCTCCCGTGGCCGGCTCTGTTGTCACGCAGGCCTGACCGCTCCACCCTACTCCAACCTTTGGCTAGGCCATCCCTCTACTCACCCACAACCCCTGTTATTATGTGGCAACGATAGCCTCACACCGCAGCCAAACTAGTCAACCCTCGTACTCCTCTCCGTGTGGGCATCCACTGCCTCGTCTTCCCCGGTTCCGTGTCGTCCCCTTCCTAGGCCTCGTCATCATCCACCTCCTTGGTGCTCCTAGCCCAACATGGTCAATGTGGTCAATGACCAGACTTCCATCGGAAGAGTACTATACGTGGAGATGCTGGCAGTTGGGTCCATGACCGCAGCAAGGAAGTGCCTCCTTATTACGCGGAATTAATGATTCCTCCATGTGACAGCAGGGACCCACCAGACGGGCCACCGTATTTCGAGAAAATAATGTTCCCCCTGACTGCTCGGACCCACCAGCTACATCATCGCACGCAAGGAAGTGCATCCATATTACAGGCAAAAAAATTTGCTTCTCCCCCACTGACCGCTGGGACCCACCATCTTTATCTTTGCATGCAAGGAAGTGCCTCCTTACCTCCTTGACAACTGGGACCCACCTGGTCGAACTGTACGTATGGTTGTCTGTCTGGTCCCAAACGTGTACATACATACTGGTCGATTGGTCTGTCTGCAGGATGCAACGATGAACCATAGCCGAGTAATGAAGGGCACGTGTCGTAGTAGAGGCGCGGACGTAGCATGTCACGCAGTCCCATCAATATCGTGTACACCTACGTACAACCGGGGTGCAAGAAATTAAATACGGCCACGTATGTACATACGGGCGGGGTCTCGAACGCCTACTCGCGCATATGTATGGCTAGGGCTCATGTACATTGACACGCAGTGAAGAGCAGTGACGGCTTGTTGAACATCAGCAACCAATTGGCTGGGTCAGAACAGAGAAACTGCATCGTGTTCATCGGGAAGCAACAAAATGCGTCATGTTCATCGGGAGCCAACCGGCTTGGACGGAACAGCCGAAACGAGGCCTCGCATACCACAGCATGGAGGAAACGGCCTTCTATTCGACCGCCTACGGTCGAAACGGGATCATGTTCACCGGGAGGGGTCTGGTGTACTGCACATTGGAGGAAACGGACTTCTGGTCGACCTCCTATGGTCGAAACAGGGTCTTGTTGATTGAGAGGGGTGTGGCGTACCGCAAAACGGAGGAAACAAAGTTCTCTTCGACCTCCTACGGTCGAAACGGGGGTCCTGTTCATGTGGAGGGGTGTGCCGTACCGCAAAACGGGACTCCACGATCTACTATTCATCCATCATCTTCTGCCTCGCTCCAGCCTCCACGGGCTACTATTCATGCACCGTCGACCTCCTCCAGCCTCCACCTGCGACTGTTCATCCACGGCGTCTTCCTCCTGCCTCCACCAGCTACTATTCATCGACGGGCTCCTGTTCATCCAGCCTCCACCACCTCTCCACCGGCTACTGTTCAACCACCCCTCCACCGGCTACTATTCATCCAGCCATCCACTCGCTACTATTCAACCAGCCCTCCACGGGGTCTTGTTCATCCAACCCTAACTGGCTCGATCGAGGGCTTATTCATCTAGCGGCAACGGCCTCTAGCTACTACCACGGGGTCTTATTCATCCAACCCCACCAGGAACGGTTCATCCAACCCCCAACGACGCTCCCTGTTCATCATGAGGCAGTGGGTTCGATCGGCTTCAGTTACAAGCAGTAGCGAATGAATCGCTCGACTGGGTTTAGTTAACAGCTAGATCGATCGATCGCTCGGCTTTAGTAACATGTAGCCTACAGTGCAATCGCTCGGGTTTAGTTAGAGCCCAACGCCTCGCACCCATGCGCATACATGTACGCGAGAAATGTGCAATCCCTCTATGCATTGCTCTGCCATGACCACCCACCATAACCGGGAACTCCCCTATATTTTCCTCGCCCTCGCTTCCTCCATGGTTTTTTTCCGTCATGGACGGCCCAAAGAATGTCATGCAGTTGTCTCTCCGGCCCGCCCAGGATGAAAAGCCCATTTTCTTTCATGATATTTTGTCGTAGAAGGAGGAGCCCACCACATCTATAATTGTACCGGGTTTTGTAAAAATTATCGTCATAGAAGTGTCATAAGCATGATTGAAAAAAAAATCATTTGCCCCAAAATGTCACGTATGTGTCTTTTTTTGTAGTGATAGGTAATGCAATGATTGACATGAGAGCGATGCATGCTTGTTTTTGGAGTTCTTCTTCTGCTTCGTCTTCTTCAATGAAGGGATAGGTTCCGGGTTGGGAGCCTGGGAATAGGGAGGTGGATGTCGTTCCTCTTTTTCGTTTGATTTCATCCATAGTCAGATCCTGCTTTTCTGTATGATGATTTCCATGTATTGATGTATTGATGTATTCATGTTGTAGCTTGTGGTGAGTGTAAGCATTTATCTCGTATTCTCATCCACTCAGTAAATGGTATGTTTTAATGATATCCAGCTTGCTATGTGCTCGAAATGCGGTTCTGCCCCAATCACAATTCATCACGTGATCGGCATATAATCACATCTTGGGCGCTGCAAAGTTGACAAGAGAACATGATTGGGAACATGAGTGGCTTCGAGAG
Organism: Secale cereale; assembly: GCA_902687465.1. NCBI lineage: Eukaryota > Viridiplantae > Streptophyta > Magnoliopsida > Poales > Poaceae > Secale > Secale cereale. Next base: position 332,760,184 of record LR738712.1, read on the forward strand.
GGGCAGAGAAGCTATGATGAGCAGCATTGTCATCACGAAGAGGATCTTTGGCTGGTTGATGATAAATGGCTTCATGTGACATATCAACATCAGACAAGAAGAGAACATGATTGCGAGCTGAAGCTTGATAATCAACGGTGGAGCGAAGCTTAATCGGCCTTATTATCCATGGAGCATAAAACTTCTGGCCAAATAGATCAATGCATGAAGCTGCTAGCTATCTGATCAAGAAATCAATGCATGGAGCTGCTAGTTATCTGAAGAAGAAGTCATGCCATGTAAAATATAGAAGACCAGTGTCTTCATGGTGCCTTCAAGGTTTGTAGAGGATGATTTCCCTTTGATTGGCCAGAGAGTATGTTGTAGAATGTTGTAGGTAGTGTGAGGCAAGTATCGAGGTCATTGACAAAGAAGTGAGTGGGGTAGATAGCATCTATAGGAAATGGCTTCATCATGGAGAGCATCTGGCTCATGTTTGCCTGTGGCTTCTGAAAGATGCTTTCTAACTCCTTCTCATTGAGCGAGTAAACTGGTCCATAAAGATCAGTAGGAGTGGGGCAGGAAAGTGAGCTTGAGAAGATCTTAATCTTTGTCTTCATGATGGATATCGCTTGTGATCCACTCAAGGACCAGTGTCTTCGGATCCCTGTTGTAGCCTAAGATACGTAATGTAGCATAGAATTGGAGTAGCAACTCTTCATTCCAGTGTTCCTTGTCGACAACAAAAGGATGCAGGCCAACATCTCTGAAGAAATCGAGAGCTTCTTCCAAGAAGGGTAGCCAACCATGGCATCAAAACAGAGGCATTTGTGAGAAAAAAAATCCTCTCCTGCTTGTAGAGGATGCACATGTAGTAGTTGCGCTACAGATGGCTCTAGAATCTGTCTGAAGACATCCGTGGCTTCTTGTAAGGATTCTTGGCCCTATCACAGACTGTATTGTAATGCCTGAAGTTGAGAATGTTGAAGGAGCTTTCAGTTGTGGAAGCACTGGGAAGCCTTGGCATTATGGGTATTGGCTTCTGTGTTTGAGGCTTGTGATCCACATGGTACTCATACTCAGGCCCATGCTCTTCTAGCGGTGTAAGATTAGGTCACTTAACATTGACAAGTTCTCCTTCATGATTGAAAGCCGTCGCCATGGTATGTGGAATAGGTGCAGCAGCCACAACATCAGAAGTGGATCGCTGACTGTCTTCAGTGGCGGTATTGGCTTCAAGGTGCAGAGAGGCTTCGTGCTGCGGATTGGCTTCAGCCATGATGACATGTGTCGGTGCAACAAAACTTGGGTCCGTTGCCCTAGACTGTGCACAGGCCCAAGGACAAGCTTGCAACACGAGGATCGGATCAAGACGCGAAGGGATCAACTCTTTGAGGAATCAGAGGGCTGGTCAAGGAGATCAAGACAACCAAGACTAGCCGAAGAGGTAAGATATCACCAGAAGAAGTGCCTTCATTGCCGGGCATGTGAGCCTGGCGAGGTTGGATCGCCCTGGAAGCAAGCCTCCATGATCGCCCCGGTAGACCTGCCGGGGCTTGCGGAGGCAAACCACCCCGTTACAACACCTCACAGTGACGCCCGTCATCGATCAGTGCGGTGTCAAGCTCCTAAGTGGTTTAGTGGCAGCCCCCTGCCACATGGCACCACTTCTTACAAAAAGAACCTCTGGATGACACACTCGTGACACATGTCAAGCAAGCAGGCACGAAGCTAGCAAAACAGCTCGACAAGGCCTGCCGGGCGAGCCTGGATGTGATACTAAGCAGCGCATTTAATGCGCTCTGTCAGCCTCCAGAGTTAGGTATGATAGCACTATTTGCTATCTAATCAGTATGGAAAGACTGATTTGCCACGGTGTTGACCCCTTAATCTATCAAAGAAGGCCCATGGCAACCGTAGAAAGGATACGGTCGACCCGAACCCTGACACACTCATATGCGCGTCGCCACTCCCGAACCGAGGCAACCTTGACGGGCAAGAGTGTCATGCTTTTTCCACCTCCCACCCTCAATGCACCAAAGCATGAATAGGGTTTTATGCCTCATGGCGGCCCGAACCTGGGTAAAAACTGCCCGTGTGATCTCTGTCGTGCTGCACTACGCTTCTCCGCTCTTTGTGCAACGTGCCCATCCCACCGCCGAACCAAAACGGGCTCATGGTCCCATAGGTGGCCATGGTTTCCCACGACATCTTTGGCATGCCAGGTAGGGGGATCACTTGCGCGAACCGGAGAGCGTGAGCAGCACATCATCTTCATCACCAGCTTCATCATGAGCAGCTCCAGTGATCATGGCGCCCAAGAAGAAGTCCGGTGCCGCAGCTCACACGTCCACCTCGAAGGCCTCGCTGCCTGCGGCCGCCGACTCGGCTGAGAATGCGGGGGCGCACAGGAATGGGGATGCTGCGGGGGACGTGGTTGGCGCAGGCGGTGTTGTTGCCACATACCCTGCGGCTGAAGTAGGAGCGAAAGGCATCAGAGGAGGACAACATCAAGAGCATCCCAACACCGGAGAGAGATTGTTCCTTCTGCGCCTCCTTGCCCAGACAAAGAGCAGGACCTTGGTGGTGTCACTTGTTCTGGGGCGAATCACAACTCTCCGGCCACTCCCATTGTGGGCACGACCACGGAGCATGCGCCACCCCGGGACGAGCTAACTTAACGACTGTGCCTAACGGAGCCACTGGTCCTCAAGCACCTCCACCTCGTCACCAGGCCATGCAAGCAGCTGGCTCGCTGTGACGAGAGCACGACGAGGTCGCCACGGGCACAATGAGGAGCCGGGCGATGCTGCGGTCCACATCATCATCGCTTATGCCAAGCACCGCCTCGGAGGCTATGGCGCGGGCCCAACTACTGCTGAGATTTCTGCCGACAACCGATCAGGTGGATGAATGGCGAGCCACCATCCAAAGTCTGATTGGTTTCGTCGAGGCGGGAGGATCACAGCGAGTTGGCCCGTCACGGCCTCCCAAGGCAACGACGACGGCCCACGCTACTGACCGTACTGAAGTGACCAGTCCCATGGTGCAGTCCCAAACACGGCAGCCAGCGTGTGAGCCACGCAACCAGGAACCTGATAACGTCTCGATGGCCTCATCGGACCCTCGAGCGCATCAAGGCCAACAGCGAGCCCCGGAGGGCTGGTAGAGGGAGCACACATGTGTCACCATCGAGCAACGCCACGACGACCACTGCGAGCCCGACGGGCGTGATGGCCCCAACGTCGAAGATCATGTGCTCGACGAGGGCGGGTACCTGCCTTTCGAGGCAAGATGCCCTACATTCACCCGTGAGCTACGGCAAGTCCATTGACCTTCCACTCGCATGTTCAAGTCAAAGATTCTAGAGAAGTACGATGGGAGGCTGAACCCGTTAGAACTCTTGAGCATCTACACCATCATTGTTCATGCTGCTGGGGGAAGAGATGAGAAGGTATTCGCCAAGTACTTCCCCTTGGCAATCAAGCCATGTGTGAGGTCTTGGCTGATGCACCTGCCGGAGAACTCCATTTTGACCTGGGCTGACCTGTGCCACGAGTTCGTTGGCGCCTTCACAGGCTGCCACCAAAAACCAAGGCGGCCCAGCGATTTGCAGCTTCTCCCGTAGAAGGAAGGAGATACTCTGCAGAAGTACATGCAAATATTTAGCTGAGTCCACAGATATATTCTAGACATCCACCCGGCAGGAGTGATAGCAGCATTCAAGTCCAATGTGTGCAATCGTCGGATACGTTCAAAAATGAATGTTCAATTGCCCAAGACTATGACGGAGATTTACACCTTGGTGGACAAGTGTGCTCGGGTGGAGGAGGGGAGGAAACTCCCTGGAGAAGAGGATGGCATCAACGTCGACTCAGAAGATGACGATGATGCCATCAATCAAAAGAAGAAGAACAAGAAGCACATCCAGAAGCACAAGGATAAGGCAGTGATGACCGTTGAGGGATCGAGATCACCTAGTACCGGCGAGAAGGCTAAGGCGGAAGCTCCCGGCAACGAGGTTACCGCATGCAATAGTTGTAGGGAGGGTGCTGCTACCGAGAAGGCTGGGAACAGTGATGGCCCATACTGCAAGATCTATCGGACCAAGGGCCACGATATCGAGGAGTGTCATCAGGTTGAGCAGCTTATCAAGTAGCGGAGGGCTAAATACGAGAAGCGAGATAAGGAAAAAGTTCAGAATGGCGCTAGCAGGAAGGGCCGGGGCGGTGAAGAAAATCACCCCAGCAAGGCTCCTAGGAACCAAGGAAAACTGGCCAGGGGCTATGAGAAGGAGGATTCCAATGAAGAGAGTGATGGAGGGGATGAAGAGGAAACTGGTGAGTAGGAGTTCCATAAGTCTACTGACACCATGTGCATTAACGGGGGTGCATCTCTACATTACTCTCAGCGCCAACTTAAACAGTGGGCGCGTGAGGTCAATGTCGTGAAGCCAGGGGCAGAATTCTGGAAGCCGCTCAAGTGGTCTCGCATGCCCATCATTTTCGTCGAAGAGGACCACCCTGCCGCACCATCGCAGTAGGGTGCTTGCCGTTGTTGGTTTTACCAACAATCTGCAGCCTCAAGGTCACGAAGATGCTGGTTGACGATGGGACTGGGTTGAATCATATTTCCCCAAAGGTCATCAGCAAACTCCAGATAGTAGAGGAAGAGCCTGAGGTTACCGGCACGTTTCAAGGAGTTAATCCCGGCAGGAGCCATCCTCAGGGAAAGATCCTTCTTGAACTTGACGCCCTCGAAGCCAATGATGTGCTTCTTCTTCACAAGGGTGTCCAAGTTCCTCATGCCCACATGTCCTAGCCTTCGATGCCAAAGATAGCACTATGAAGTTATTGCTACAAGACATACGGATAGTTCTGTTCTTGCAGAAAAGTCTACCATCTACAATTCACCTCTTCGATATCCTTTGAAGAATTGTGATCGGTCCTTAGCCATTAGCACAACACAACAATATTTTCCAAAGAGCACAATCATATCAAGTTCACAAATCATTGAGACTGACATTAGGTTGTATCCAAGGGATTCAACAAGTATAACATTATCCATGTGTTGATCCTTTGAGAAAGCAACCCTACCTAGACCCAATAACTTGATTTTACCAGTGCCATCATACTTGATGTGGTTCTTTGAAGATGGCCGAAGCATAGAGTCCCTGAGAAGACTTCGATCACTAGTCATGTGGTTAGTGCATCCACTGTCCATAATCCACTGAGTGGCATTCGGAGTTGTACTCTACAGAGCAGTTAGTATGATAGAATTCACCAAGAGTATTGTGAAGGAAAAATATGTAGAGTGTGGAAAGAGAATCATAGTAAGACCATTGGGACATTTTATCTTGTGCGCCTCAAGTTTCATTGGGTCTCCAACATTGTCTTCATAGGCCAATGTTTTCAGGATGGATACTCATTCCTGCAAAAGAAGTTAATTCTTGTTGACCACCCACATTTTAACATGTGGCTTAGAAGAAATAAGTCTAAGTGCAACATCCAAGAACTTTGGCTTTTAAACCCTAGCAAATAGTTTAGCAGGAGGTGAATAGTACTCAAATGAATAGGCAGAGAAGTTCTTTGATTTGTGAACATCTTGGTTGGAAGAAACAAGCTCATATTCGTGAGACTGATGATAGTTTCCCTGCATTGGTGTTAGGGTGATCAACTGAGGTCATGTTTTGTATGAAGCCTTTTGTCAATACGAAGCCTTTGTTGTAGAGATTGTCTTGTTCCTTGGTGGTGGCATGACAACATTTACGGGAAGCTTCACAAGACAGATTTCAGGTACCCGAATTTTCTTCACGGGGCACCCATTCCTATAGTTATTTCCAATAAACCTGGCAAACACTTCACCATGCTGATATTTGAACAATATATTTTTGGAGTCAAGAGACTCATTAATGATAATGGGATTAGCATAGTTACAGCCAGATAATATGGATGGATCTACTGGTGGATCCTTTGCAGCAACCCATGTAGTTTTGGGGTACTCCTCGGGTGTCCAGTATGAGCCATCAACATTCATGATTCTTTCAAAGCCAACACCCTCTTTCCTAGGGTTCCGGTTCAAGATCTACTTCTTGGGGACATCATATAGTGTTTGACGCCTTTTGAGGCTTTTGTACATGCCTATTTCAAGAAATGTCTTCAACCTAGCATTTTTGTCAGCAATAGTAGTGGTTTCCTCAGAAGAGGGGTTAGTTACCACATTAGCAGTTGAAGACATAGCTATCTCAGAAGCATTTGAACATTCAGCAGTAGAAGTAGCATTATCACGCTCAAGATATTTCTGCCAAGGTGGAACAAATTCTTCCTGAGCGGAACTGATCTGTTATGCAAGCAATGAATAAATTTCCTCTTGAAGATCATCATGAGATGATTTCAGTTTCTCTAGATCTTGCTTCCTTTGAAGATAATCATAGGAAATCTTGTCAGGATCGGCTGAGAGGGTTTCATGACGACTTTCAAGCTCCTTATACTTAGCATGATTTTTTATGTCTTCAAGAAAGGGCTGATTTCGATTTGTTTCCTTGTCCAACATGTCATCGCTTTTGTCTAGCAGTTTCTGAATCTTTTCCAGCTTGTTGTTCTGTTGCAATTTTAGCAAGTGTGTTATAGCTGGGTTTGGATTCACACTCAGCGTCATATTCACTAGAGGTTTCAAAGTAGGCATCGCGCAAGTTTACCTTGGCGCCTCTAGCCATGAAGCAGTAGGTAGCAGCAGAGGCATCGCCACCATTGGCTTCAACGTTAGCGACATGGCCATTGCCTTCTATGATAAAGATGGATTTTGTGATGAATGCTGAAGCTAGAGCCAGACTTGGAACTCGTGAGTCAGACTCCTCCTCAGATTCCTCCTCTGCCTCCTCATAAGGAGACTCCTCCTTTGAATCCATTTTTGTCACACCCTAATTTCATGCCACAACACTTAAGCTAATAAATCATACTTCCTCCATTCGTTGATATAAGGTGCATAGATTTTTGATAAAAATTCCAAAATACAAGGTGTATTGTGCTGCACCATATGTTTGGATAATTATTTTAGGGATTTGATTACATTTCCTTATATAAGGCAAGCTCCTCTATTTTCTCATGTCAATTAGTCAGGTGTAATCTCGCCCAAAACTTGTGGAATTTTCCCTGCACACGCGTTCTTTAATTTTCATGCCAAAAACTATACACCCTATACTTAGGAATGGAGGGAGTAATAAAATGTGGTTTTACAAAAAACTTATGAGTGTTTTGGACTTTGCTTGATTGGATTTTTGTCTGCTGTTTGCAAGTGCTCTAAAAATCAAATAAACCCTCCATCTCTTATACTCCGTCTCCTTGATCCAAAACTTTGTCCAATGATCATGCCATGTGTACATAACATAATAGTATTTTTCTTACAAAAATAATTTGGCCAAAAAGTATTTTCGAAACTAGGTTTTTCGAATCCCCTTGAATTGAGACTTGAACTACAAGTACTTAATTAAGGGTGCCAAAAATCTTTCAAAAAATTTATTTGACTCCTATTAGATATAGGACTCCCAAAAATGACAAAAAATATTATTTTCAAAGTTATTTCTTTATTTTATTTAAAGGCTTTTCTTAAGGTCAGAAATGGTCTTTAATAGGTTAAAATCTATACCTAATATTAAAAGGTGGAAGCTTTCATAGTTCTCCATCCGTCATCTCTTTATATCTGTTAACTGTATTTTAACTATAAAGATTGACGGTTCAGATTTAGAAGTAGAAGTACACACGTGTTAGGAAAGAAAAGGTTATGGGACGAAGTCCCTTACCGATACAACGATTCCACCTTCCCATGTATATTTGCCTCCGATCAATCTCATCTCCCCTGCCATTAAAAAATTGACTCCTTCCCATAGAAAAACTGACTCCCTAGCAACCAGCCACCTTTTTTAGAATTTTCACCCCTTTTACTATACGAGGGTACGACGTTAGCCACTACGATTAGAATTTTCACCCCCTTGAGGCACAAACAAATTCGGCCACATGTTTCCTCATGGTAGTTTATTTTTCTTCTCGGCAACCCTCCCGGTTCTTAGTTAGTCTTCAGTAGGCTGCACTTGTTTCTTACATATTCATTCACCACCCATCGACCGTGGATTTCATTATTCGTCCCAAGTGTGCGAGACTCCTGCCACCGGACTCGACACCCGTTCGATACCCCCCAAATGACTTCAATCTCTTCCGATCTCGCCTATCTATCCTAGGCTTCTGGCATCGTAGCTAGCAACAAGCTAGCATGTGAGCATGGAGAACGGTTTGCTACCAACAGCCGCAGGAGAGAGCGGCGCAAGGCAGCAACGTAGGATGACTACTGCAAGAAACTGGCAGCAGGGGGTTGCTGGATGGATGTGGTCGTGCATGCAGACAGTGTGGCTGAGCTTGTGGCGGCGGCCGAACTTGAGGATCTGCTGCAGTGGGTGGCTGGATGGTTTATGTGGCGTGGTGTGGCCTTCCATGTGGGTGGACGATGCGGCTGAGATGGTGGTGGCCACATTTGAAGGATCTGCAAGTGAATGTCAACTGATTGGGTCGAACACTAGCATCCTTACGTTATTCTGGCCTTGATATGTGTTTGTAGGTTATCAAGTGGATATTTGCTTTAATGTCACCATAGTCCGCACACACATAAGCAAGTGGTTGATTTTCAGAATTTTGATTGTTAAGGATGGATATGTGTTTGTAGGTTAGGAATACTCTAGCTAAACGCGACTCGAGTCTTCGAATCTCAACAACGGTATTAATTTCACAACATTTTCTCTGTATTCCCAACAATCACCTGTACTACTTCTGATGCTAATGATTTGTTTCCTTTGTCAGGCAAATTATCCTTTCATGGACGTAATTTACATCATTAGTAGTGTGCCATGTCATTATGAACTAGCAATCTCGATTGTTGGGCAAATATTTTCTAAATTTGTGGAAGATAAGTTGATTTCTCGCTTTGGATTTGGAGATTGTAATGATCTTGTAAAAGTTGATCATTCCTCACCACTATGGTGATTTATCTAAATCACACCCCACTTGCCTTTTAAGCATCAACACATTACCAAGACATCTTCTACCTTTATGCCGATGAGAGACCTTGCACTGGATTCTCTAAAGCTCTTGAGGGAAAGAGAATTTGCTTCACACCCTTGAAATAGGCTTTCGCCCCGCTTTATATATAAAGCAACAACCAAATAGAGCACACGGCTGAACAATGCGACAAGATGGAGTGGCCCTCAAACATGCTGATCCAAGAAATCTGGAACATGTAGCACACACGTGACTACGCTACCGAAATACAGTACATGAGGAACTAAGTACAAAACCACACTAAACGCTATAGCACGTAAGCTCCACGACAACGCCCCCAGGAGGGAGAACGGCGCTATGCGTCGCCGTTGCCAAGTCCACAACAGAAATAGGTTTTCATCTGGAACCCAGACACAGAGAGGAGCACTATGGCGACGTCTTCAAGAAGATAACACTGCCTGCAAGCATCACCGTCGTCGGTGACAAAACTCAAAGCTTTCGCTCGGCAGCTCCCCCGCGACACCATGAGGTCTCCTAGGAAAGAACGCCGAGTAGAGAACTCCATATCTAGATCAGGGCACCACCATCGTGAGAGATAGAAAGCGCGACCGAAGCCACCCACCACAACACCTCTTGCCATCCACATGACCAACATGTAATGCCATCCCCACCGCCATTGTATCTGCCAGAGAGCTAACCAAGCGTACTACCATCCATGTCCAAGACACCGTTAATCGCCCACGTCACGGTGCATCCACCACAGTAGGAGGAGTAGAAAGGGCCTCCTTTTACTCCTAGCCCGACATTAGCCACGGAGTCTGGGTCGGCGCCTCCATAGTAGGAGGCACCGTCTCCAGGAGGTCCTATTGGACTAGGGGAGACACTACACCATGACAAAAAAACGGCCATCATCGAACACGCTTGCACGATGCCTCGTCCGTGGGCCTTGACGCCGATCAGCCCGACAATGTGGTGAAGTCCTGACAACCACCAACACCCACTATGCCCGCAAGGAGAGGAACAGTGGCCGGTAAGTTCGAAATAATCAACTATATTTCATGGAGGTTTGCATGTATGTTAGTTTCAAGTTTAAATGTTTTGTTTTGAATAGGACCAAAATCCTCAGCGCTAATAATTGAGATGACAATGACCGTGGAGCACAAGTGTGGGCAGTACCATCTTCAGCAGGTAGCATATTACACTTGACCCTTTTCTCTGCCATGACAATATTTTACCCCCTCTGTCCATAATATAAGAACATGTTTAAATTTTAAAAATGTTGGGTGTGACAAATTATCCCCATTACAACGTATGGGTATTTTTCCTAGTTATTTTAATGTTTCAAAAATATTTGAGAAAATTTTGGGAAGCTTAGTGGACATATATTGTCCATATATAAAAGTTTCAACACATGATCATGTTCAAAATAGTGGTAAAATCTATCAAAAACACTTTCTGGATATTTTAAGCTTTTGAAATTTCTATAAAGGAAATATTCTCTGTCAATTCCAAAAAAAAAATCTAGCATGTCACAAATTCCCTATTAGGTGATCTTGCCAAGTTTCGTGTCTTGGAGAACAAGATAACATCACCAAAACCCCTCAAAACTATTTCTATCCATTTTGAAGTTCGAGCAACTTTACATTGCCAAACATGTCCAAATGATCTCAAACTTGGTACACATTCCCTGTTTAGTGATCTTGCCAAATTTCTTGTACACTCCGGATATGAATAGAGAGAGTTGAATAAATAAGAGAGCCTTGGATAAAGAATTCCAACATGGGAAAACATGTGAAGTAAGAGGAAGAGATATGATCAACACCGAAGCTTGGATTTAGTCCACCGAAGAATAAAATGAGAACGAAGAATGTTGAACTTGAAGTTTTCTTAGCATCTTCATGAGAATCACCGGATAAGAACATTGAAGGAAAAGAATGAAGAGACTTTACATCAATAAAATGGATACTTGATTAAGAAATCTGAGTCCTTGAACAAAAGGGTGGGATGGTGATAAAACAAAGGCAACTTGGGACTGATGAAACAAAAAAATCCTCAGGCTTCTCAACGGCGCTCGTATAGAATAACTTGAAGAGAAGGCACGCCGGTTGGAAAAGCATTGCCATGATCAGTCCGCATGATCAAAAGGATTAGCATTCACATCGAAATATGAGAACACCGCTTACGAAAAGTTTTGGAGTCAACACTTCACATCAAAGCAACTCGAATACAACAACTCAAAATAAAACAAAGGATTTGGCATTCAGAAGAAGCCAGAACAAACATATGATAAAGATTTCGTCCAAAGTTTTCGCGATGAGGCCCCCTGGGCATGACGTTACAACGGACATCACGAATGACAATGAAGCTCCCCTGAATCGGCATAGCCAAGGAATCTTTAAGGCGCAAGGAGACCACTCTAAAATTGATTGTGAAAAGCGAAACACTAGACGTTGGAACCCAACCTAATATCATGCATTTGTCAGAAAGATATCCTAGGTAACTACTTGAATTCCCACCTAAGAACCCCCAAAATTTTTGGTTATGGAATTTGGTGTTAGGGATACGGGGAGGCACAAATATCTTACACAACTAACAAATCCTACACTCCAATTGTATCCATCTATCAACACATAACCATGAAAACCTTGGAAATCATGTACCTCAGATCTTCGAAAAGCATCCGCTATACTACCTATGGCAATACTCCCGAACTCCCTCCCCAGTACTGGGTGGTGTCGAGGTTATCTCACCACTAACACGCATAGAAGCGTTTTCGATGTTCGTGGCCTCTGGTATTCTGATAAACTCTGTGACGAAAACACCTTGGAGCTCAACTCCCCGGGACACTGCCACAACTCCTAAATGACAGGAGGCACCAAGAACAATGTTCTCGTCACAATGATATCGGACCGATCCCAACAATACCTGCATTACCATAAAAAATTAAGTGAAAAGGGGAGACTAAAGTCAAAACATCTACGTCAGGAGTCCTCACCAAAGCGACGAAGGAGATAAGGAGTAAAAAGAATTCCTACTCTCCGATATAACTAGACTCAAAATAGCTTTTTTAGACTCAACAACGGCAATGGTTCGATCAATCAAGGGGGCTCCTATGGTCGGTAAGGCTCTGATACTAACTTGTAACGTCCCGCACACACCCGCCGGTGGTCGTTACTCCTAGTGGGATCTTGACTGGACCCATAGATCAATACTAGTCTTTTCTGCGCACTTTATCCTCACTCGTGCGCACCCTGATAGTAGTCGCGAGTATCTAGTCTCAGGCCACGACCGGATGAGCAGTCCGAACAACTACAACCTATCCTCGAGTTTCCTCACGGTGGCGCTACAAGGGGCTCTAGTTTGGACCAACACTCATGAGGAGCACTGGCCCGAGATGTAAATTAAGTCCTCGGGGTCCGGAAAGTACCTATGCAAGTTTTAGTTATTAGACAAATGGTAATACCAAAGTTGGGCCTTGTTGGATGAGTTTTATTCAAAGCGAACTGTCAAGGGGGGCCCATAAACCCCGACCATGTTAGGTACGTTAAATCATGGTACATAACACCAGTTTAGCAGAAACTAGGGTGGCAAGAGTGGAACAAAACACCATGCAAAAGGTCAAGCCTTCCACCCTTACCAAGTATATATGTGCATTAATGAAATATAAGAGATTTTGTGATATTACAAGATATCCATGTTCCAACATGGAACAACCTGCAACTGCACCTGCAACTAGCAATGCTATAAGAGGGGCTGAGCAAAGCGGTAACATAGCCAAAGAACGGTTTGATGGGATGGTGGAAAAGGATAGATGTTCTTTCATGGCATATTGGGAGGCTTGATAAACAAGTGGTGGGAAGCGCGACATAGTGATAGCATCGAGACCACTAGCATAGCAAAGATAGTAGTGAGATCCAAGGTGACGGTCATCTTGCCTATGACCCTGCTAGGAAGAAGACCGAGTCCGTGAAGTAGATGAATGGGTGTAGTCGAACGAATCCACACAATCACAACGATACCGGAACTATCGAGAAGAAGCAACACCGGAAAGAAGCAAACAACACAGTAAACACACACGCGTAAACATGGCATGATTCGCAATCAAGTATGATGCATGTCCGGTTTAAATAGGAATGGCATGGTAAAGTGCACAAACAATACTACAAGTTAAGTGGAGCTCAATATGCAAATATGCAACAAGTTGCATATTGACGAAACACCACATTTAATTGTTTAGTTTGCTCTCATTTATGTACAAGACAAGATTAAAGGTTGTTTAACATGGTAAGAGGTGAAGCACAAGTAAAGTAACTATCTAAGCAATTTAAATGGGGCCGAAAACAACAAACAACAATACCAGAAAATCCCCATGTGCATATAGCAATTTTTAATGCAAACAACAATTTTAATCATTTTAAATGTTGTTATCATGATGCGGATGACATATCCAAGTTTTATGCAATTTTATGAAACGTTGGCATGTTATATGGTATGGAGCATTTGTCACCATGATGGAAAGAAAGGCGTTCCATGGCACCGACAACGGAAATGATGTCACAACAACATTCCATCTACTCCGACGACTCAGTGAGATGCTGATGCAAAAGAAGGGGTGGCGTGAGTGTGTCATGCAAAGATGGTGGGGTGCTCCCATTTACCGTGTTCCCAAGAGACGACGGCATGGCAACGAGGAGGAGCGTGCAAGCGACAAACTCGGACACGGTGCAAACGCGAGCATCTCATACAACACATGCATTCGGTCCACGAGTGATCGTCCCGTTGTTATACCTTCGAAACGTGCATTTCGGGGCGGATCGAGTTTGGTGCGGTGTAGATGTACACGGTTCGTAGTCAAAGTAGCGGTACTAGCGGTCCTCGGCGACGGTAGTCGTACACGGTCGTCGTGGTACTTGGCATCATATTGTGTAGTCGGTATTGGCAATCTGAAGGGGTACTCGACGAATCCGCGTAGTTGTACATACGTTGATGTAGTGGTACTTGATGTCGAAGGTAGTTGAACTTGGAGGGCCATTGGTAGTTTTCGGACTTGGGTCTCCACGTGCACATCTTGATGGGTCGGGGGGTCTCGGTTGTGGCTTCGGTAGCAAGCTACCGAAGGGACGTGGCCAAAGGAGCTCGAGTCGAGAAGGCTCGAGGTGTAGGATACAGACAACCTACAGTTGCTACAGTCTCCGGCGAGGTGGTCACGTAGGGCTGCAGCCATGGCAGCGGGTGAAGCAGGCGCTCGGGCAGGCGCAAACACAAAGAAGAAGAGGCGGGGCACGGACGAGCTCGTGCTGGAGCGCCTTAAGAAGATGGTGCGGCGGCAGAGATGCTCTAGGGTTGCAGTGCTGGTGGAGCTCGAATGGGCGGCGACCATGGCAACGGTGCAGGAGGCGGCGCAGAGAAGAAGACGCAGGAGGCGGGGCCTTGGACTCGGGCGGTGGCGGAGCTTGGTGACTTTGGCGAGGCCGAGGCAGCAAGGAGCGGCGGCCATGGTGCTATCGGGTGCAGAGCAGATGGAGGCGAAGGGGAACGCGGAGGAAGAGGCGACCAGAGGGGCAGCGTGCCGGAGTCGGGGCCGAAGGGGCCAGAACGGCCGGCGGAGGGGCGAGGTAACAAGGAGGGGGAGAGGATTGAGCGAGGGGTCGAGCGGGGCTTGGGGGGTCTGCGTGCGTGTGCGTGTGTTTGTGTGTGGAGGCGTCGCCAGGAGGAAGGAGGACAAATTGGAGAGGGGATCGAGAGGACTGGGGATCAATCGGGCTAGGGTTAGCAGGGAACCGTCTAGGCCTAGGGGAGGTTTGATGAGGACATCACTAACAAGGTTACACCCATAGCCCCAACTGATACATATATAGGACAAATTACTAGAGCTCGCGGACGCCAATGAAATTACCAGGTACTTTCGTTTCTTGGTAATGGTTCTATTGTTCATGAGAATATGATGCTGCCTAAATTGGATACATTTGTCCTGCTTACAAATGAATGGCCTAGCTTGGACAAGAAGGATGAACATTGGAGCAAGATCAAGCATGGAAATGATGGCATGTGCAAGGGGAACAAGAACGGAGTTACAAGTGATGATTTCAGGACTTTGAAGCCACCATAATGAGTGCATGAAGCCTTGGACCAAATATACAAGATGCCACGTCATAAATTTTGTCCAGAGGCTATTATAGGTCCCGCGTCACCTTATTATTGGGCCAGGCCCATGTAATTTCGAAATACTTGAGTATAGGCTGTTTTTAGAGTCCGTATGTGTGGGGAAACAAGAGTTAGGGTTGGTTTCGGACCCCTCCACCAAGGGCCACGAAATTCCCCCCTCTTCCTCCAAATATACAGCCCTTAGGGCGTCGTTTAGACTTTGGGTTTTGTTTAGATTAAAGTTCGCCATAGATGCAACTTCGCGTACTTCGTTTGTGTTCAATGACCAGACAAAGGCATCACAGAACCCCACCTTGATCAATAAAGCTTTCCTCTTATATTCGCAATATCCAGATTGTAATCTCAGTTTCATGCTTGTTCTTCGTTTGCTTTTAGGAAATAGACCCTCGTGGTCAGGTTGATCGTGCTCCGGCGTGGTCAATAACCTCTCGAAGTTGGTTTAGCGATTGCTAAGGCGAGACGTCTTCGCACGTTCGTAGTTGGATCGTCGAAGTCTACTCCTTCAAAAATGATAATCACCATCTCATCGAAACACAGGACACCTTTGCCTCTATCAAGTGGTATCAGAATTCCAGGTTGCTCGGTGAGATTTAAAAAAAATTCGTAGATTAGATCGAGTTTGTTCTTCATACCTTCAGTCCACGAAAAAACCAAAAAAGGGTTAGTTCATCATATCCGAAACAGTCTGAGCCATTGCATAATCTTTTCCGTGTTTGCTTAGTTGAATTTGCGGTTGCATCATCGTGTCGAGTTGCTGGTCTTAGCGTCTAGTTCTTTAGAGTTTCGAGTTTTGTTCACAGTTTATCACGCCGCCGCCGCACCATATTCATCGTTGCTGCCATACCACCACCGCTGCGATATACCACCAGCGTCATCACCGCTGCCATATACAACCATCGCATATCCATCACGCCAATCCAAGTCCACTTCCATCCCAAATTCGCCACCAGTCCGTGTTCAACCGCCTCGACATATATCCGCCACCAGTCTGAGTCCCACCAAATTTGTCTCCGCCACCAGTCCTAGTCCGAGTCCAGTATTTACTCGCTTTGTTTCCGATTTCCAGATCACGAGATACTTTGAGTCGTGACCAAGTCGGACTCCCCAACCTCCGTGATAGTCGCAAAAGAAAAATAATTCCAGTTTAAAAAAAACTAAGCCTGGAAAATTCTGGCTAGGCAGTTTCTAGACCATTTGTAGACTTTTTGAAAAAAAATTGTTGCGGAGCAAAAAAAGAGGAAAAAAGTGAAAAAAATAAAAGAAATATTCAGAGTGTGCTCCTCCCTTGTTACGTGCAGCGCCGTGATTTTGTTAGTGTTCCATGCTCGCGTCTCTAGTACGGTCTAGCCTAGGACCAGGACAGTACCGTTATTGAGCGTTTATTCAACTTTGCATCTCTGAATTGATTATTGCTAACCCTTTTTTCTACCATATTATAAGCCTTCCCAGATCCACATACATCTACGTCGTGCGTTTGACTCTCCCTAGTAATTGCTTTATCCGAACTTTGAGAGTTTTGACTACCACGGTTCCACTATTTTCTAGTAGTCTGTAGGATCATATTTTTGTGTGTTCCTATTGCTGCTAACCATGGCAGGATCACAAGTCGATGAGACTGACTGGGAGAACATGACGAACAAGGAGTTGCATGCTAAATTTCAGCAAATGATGGGTCAACAGGTAGAAGATGTGATGACCGGTTTTGGCGACGCACTAGCGAGGATGTATGGCATTGAGAAGTCAATTGACACCAAGTTGGATGCCAAATTCGCTGAAGTACTTGCGCATCTACCTCCACTTGTTGCACCATTGCAACAATAATAACAACCACCTAGCACGCTTAACTTTGGAGTTTTGTCTGAATGAGCTTTCGGAAAATAAGGAATTCCTTATGGATATGAGTAGTCTATCATCCCTAATAAGCCAGGCTATCACATACACCCCCACTCAGAGGAAACGACGTCCTCGTCGGGCCACAGGAACATTCCCTCTTGGCACAAACGTCTGTGCGTCCAGTCCGATACATGTGACATACCATGTGCCACGACGGGTCACGAACGTCATGAATAACATGACCGAGCACCTGTCTACAAACATCCGTGTAACCGCGAGTGTCGGCTTTGATACCAACTTGTAACGCCCCGGACACACCCGCCGGTGGTCGTTACTCCTGGCGGAATCTAGACTGGCCTCACAGATCAATACTAGTCTTTTCTGCGCATTTTGTCGTCACTCGTGCGCACCCGGCAGCTACTTCCCGGTCGGTCACCCATCCTGAAACTACTCCAAGCTGAGCACGCTTAACTTTGGAGTTCTGTCTGAATGGGCTTCCGGAAAAGAAGGAATTCCTTATTGATATGAGTAGCCTATCATCCCTAATAAGCCAGGCTATCACATGTTGTTGATACTTCTGTGGCTCCTGCTGCTCCTGAGGAGGAGGGCGATTATGCGGGAGATTACGAGGATGAGGTTGATCGAAAACAGAACTACGTGCAACAACCTGCACTACAATCACCGGGTCGTCCACATGCAAATAATCGCAATGGTAGGGCTACACCACACCCTCAGGTACGAGATCGTGACCATCTCCCTAAACTAAAATTGAATATTCCACCATTTGAGGGTAGATATCTTCCTGATATATATCTTACTTGGGAGTTAGAAATCGAACAACGTTTTACATGTTTAGAATATCCAGAGGAGAGACGTGTTGCTGCTGCTCTTTGTACTTTCACTACTTTTGTTTGTGTGTGGTGGTCTGAATATTGTAGATTATATCCGGATAATATTCCAACTACTTGGGCTGCCTTGAAAACTGCTATGCGTACTCATTGGGTTCCACCATATTATCAACGTGAATTACTTCAAATATTGCAGCGTTTAGGACAAGGAAAAAAATATGTAGAGGAATATTATCAGGAATTACAAACTGACCTAATTAGATGTGGTATTGTTGAGGATAATGAGGCTATGCTTGCACGTTTTATCGGTGGTTTAAATAGAGAGATTCATACAATTCTAGAGTATAAGGAGTATAATAATATCACTCGTTTATTCCATCTTGCTTGAAAAGCTGAACGTGAAGTGCAGGATTGACAGGCCTTGGCGCGAACTAATTTTTCTGCAAGTCGACCTTCATCATGGACACCACGTGCATCCTCTACTTCAACACGTTCGGCTGCACCACCGCCTACTTCATACGTCACTTCTAGCCGTGATAAAGGCAAACAAGCACCACCACCAATAGCCAGGAGTACACCTTCTGGTCATACGCAGAGCTCTTCTTCATCCATGGCATCTAGAGGGCCAACACATGATGTTATATGTCGTCGTTGTATTGGTCGTGGTCATTATTCGAGCAAATGCCCATCTGAGCGTGTCATGCTTGCTACTGAGGAAGGTGGTTATGAGTCCGCTAGTAACTATGATGAGGAGACTTTAACTCTTATTACACAAGAAGAACACGGTGGAGATGATTCTGAAAATGAGACGCAATACATGGCTCCTCAAGACGCTGACAGGTATGAATTTTTAGTTGCTCAATGTGTTTTGAGTGTGCAGGTCACACAAGCGAAGAAAAATCAGAGGCATAATTTGTTCCATACAAAGGGAGTTGTGATGGAACGTTCTGTTCGCGTCATCATAGATGGAGGGAGCTGCAACCACTTGGCTAGCATGGAGATGGTGGAGAAGCTATCTCTCACCACAAGGCCACATCCACATCCTTACTACATCCAATGGTTCAACATCAGCGGCAAGGTTAAGGTAACACGTATTGTTCGTGTGCAGTTTAGTATATCTACATATGTTGATTATGTTGATTGTGATGTGGTACCCATGCAAGCATGTTCCTTATTACTTGGTAGACTATGGCAATTTGATAAAAATTATATACACCATGGTAGAAACAATCAGTATACTCTTGTTCATATGGATAAATGTATTACTTTGCTTCCTATGTCTCCTAATTCCATTTCGAAAGATGGTATTAATAGAGCTGATAAAGAGAAACAGGAGCAAAATAAGAGTGAAAATCAGATTGTGGCAAAAGAATTTGAGCAACAAATGAAGCCTAATAACACACCATCATCTCATGTTGCATCTGAAATTAAATTAAAAAGTGGATGTTTACTTGCCACCAAATGTGATATTGAGATCTAGATTTCAGCAAATGTGTTTGCTATGATTTTGTGTGCAAAGAGGCATTATTTTCATTCGAGGACGTGCCTTCCTCTTTGCCTCCTGCTGTCACTAACATTTTGCAGGAGTTTGTGGACGTCTTTCCACAAGATGTGCCACCGGGATTACCACCTATTCGAGGGATTGAGCATCAAATTGACTTAATTCCCGGTGCATCTCTACCCAACCGTGCACCATACCATACCAATCCAGAGGAAACGAAGGAGATTATCCGTCAAGTACATGAGCTAGTCGACACAGGTTATATACGTGAATCCCTTAGTCCGTGTGTTGTTCCTATTATTCGAGTGCCAAAAAAGGATGGTACATCGCGTATGTGTGTTTATTGTAGAGGCATTAATAATATAACTATACGTTATCGTCATCCTATTCCTAGGCTAGATGATATGCTTGATGAATTGAGTTGCTGTACTATTTTCTCCAAAGTTGATTTGCGTAGTGGATACCATCAAATTCGTATGAAATTGGGAGATGAATAGAAAACAGCATTTAAAACTAAATTTGGATTGTATGAGTGGTTAGTCATGCCTTTTGGGTTAACTAATGCACCTAGTACTTTCATGAGATTAATGAGTGAAGTTTTACGTGCTTTCATTGGACGATTTGTGGTAGTTTACTTTGATGATATATTGATTTATAGCAGATCTTTCGAGGAACATTTGGAACATTTACGTGCTGTTTTATTGCTCTATGTGATGCACGTTTGTTTGCTAACCTTGGAAAGTGATCTTTTTGCAACGATCGAGTATCTTTTCTTGGCTATGTTGTTACTCCACATGGAATTGAGGTTGATAAAGCCAAGATTGAAGCTATTGAGAGTTGGCCGCAGTCCAAAACGGTCACACATGTGAGGAGTTTCCTTGGCCTCGCTGGATTCTATAGGTGTTTTGTGAGAGATTTCAGCACCATTGCTGCACCTCTCAATGAGCTTACAAAGAAGGATGTGCCTTTTGTTTGGGGTACTACAGAGCAAGAAGCATACACGGTATTGAAAGATAAGTTGACACATGCTCCTTTACTCCAACTTCCTAATTTTAATAAGACTTTTGAGCTTGAATGTGATGCTAGTGGAATTGGGTTAGGAGGTGTGTCATTACAAGATGGTAAACATGTTGCATACTTTTCTGAAAAAATGAGTGGGCTTAGTTTGAATTATTCTACTTATGATAAGGAATTATATGCTCTTGTTCGGACTTTGGAAACATGGCAACATTATTTATGGCCCAAAGAATTTGTTATACATTCTGATCATGAATCTTTGAAGCACATTAAAAGTCAAGGAAAATTGAACCATAGACATGCTAAATGGGTTGAATTCATAGAGACTTTCCCTTATGTTATTAAACACAAGAAGGTAAAAGAAAATGTTATTGTTGATGCATTGTCTAGTCGTTATACTATGCTTTCACAACTTGACTTTAACATATTTGGTTTAGAGACCATCAAAGATCAACATGTGCATGATGTTGAATTAAAGATGTATTGCAGAATTGTAAAGAAGGGAGAACATGGAACAAGTTCGTCGTTAATGACGGATTTGTGTTTTATGCTAACAAGCTATGCATTCTAGCTAGCTATGTTCGTCTTTTGTTGTTGCAGGGGGGAGCATGGAGGGGGATTAATGGGACACTTTGGCGTGAAGAACACGGAGGACGTACTTGCTACACATATCTTTTAGCCAAAGATGAGACAGGATGTTGAGCATTTTGTTGCTTGCTGCACTACATGTCAAAAAGCTAAGTCACGACTCAATCCTCATGGTTTATATATGCCTTTGCATGTCCCTAGTGTTCCTTGGGAAGATATATCTATGGACTTTGTTTTGGATTTACCTCGAACAAAGAAGGGGAGGGATAGCATATTTGTTGTCGTGGATAGGTTCTCGAAAATGGCACACTTTATACCATGCCATAATAGCGATGATGCTGCGAATGTTGCTAATTCGTTCTTTCGTGAAATTATTTGCTTGCATGGTGTGACAAATACTATTGTTTCAGATCATGATACTAAATTTCTTAGCCACTTTTGGAGATGTTTATGGGCTAAGTTGGGGACTAAACTGCTTTTCAGTACTACTTGTCACCCCCAAACTGATGGACAAATTGAAGTAGTCAATAGAACTTTGTCTACTATGCTTAGAGCTGTTTTGAAGAATAACAAGAAAATGTGGGAAGAGTGCTCACCTCATATTGAATTTGCTTATAATCGTTCGTTGCATTCTACTACTAAGATGTGCCCTTTTCAAATTGTCTATGGTTTCCTACCCCGTGCACCTATTGATTTGTTGACTCTTCCATCTTCGGAGAAGTTAATTTTGATGCTAATCAACGTGCTGAATTGATCTTAAAAATGCATGAGTTAACTAAGGAAAATATTGAGCGCATGAATGCTAAATATAAACTTGTTGGAGATAAGGGTGGAAAATGTGTTGTCTTTGCACCTGGAGATCTTGTTTGGTTACATTTCAGTAAGGATAGGTTTCCTAATTTGCGCAAGTCAAAGCTAATGCCACGTGTTGATGGTCCTTTTAAGGTGTTAAAGAAAATAAATGATAATACATATAAACTTGAGCAGCCTGCAGATTTTGGGGTTAGTCCCACATTTAACATTGCAGATTTGAAGCCTTACTTGGGTGAGGAAGATGAGCTTCCGTCGAGGAGGACTTCAATTGAAGAAGGGGAGGATGATGAGGATATCACTAACAAGGTTACACCAATAGCCCCAACCGATACATATACAAGACCAATTACTAGAGCTCGTGCACGCCAATTACATTACTAGGTACTTTCGTTTCTTGGTAATGATTCTATTGTACATGAGAATATGATGTTGCCTAAATTGGATACATTTGTCTTGCTTACAAATGAAGGGCCTAGCTTGGACAAGAAGGATGAACATTGGAGCAAGATCAAGCATGGAGATGATGGCATGCGCAAGGGGAACAAGAACGGAGTTACAAGTGATGATTTCAGGACTATGAAGCCACCATAATGAGTGCGTGAAGCCTTGGACGAAATATACAAGATGCCACTTCATAAATTTCATCCAGAGGCTATTATAGGTGTTGTGTCACCTTATTATTGGGCCAGGCCCATGTAATTCCGAAATACATGAGTATAGGGTGTTTTTAGAGTCCGTATGTGTGGGGAAACAAGAGTTAGGGTTGGTTTCGGACCCCTCCTCCAAGGGCCACCAAATACCCCCCCCTCTTCCTCCAAATATACAACCCTTAGGGCGTCGTTTTGACTTTGGGTTTTGTTTAGATTAAAGTTCTCCATAGCTGCAACTTCGCGTACTTCGTTTGTGTTCAACGACCGGACAAAGGCGTCACAGAACCCCACCTTGATCAATAAAGCTTTCCTCTTATATTCGCAATATCTAGATTGCAATTTCGGTTTCTTGCTTGTTCTTTGTTTGCTTGCAGGAAATAGACCCTCGTCGTCAGATTGATCGTGCTCTGGCGTGGTCAATAACCTCTCGAAATTGGGTTAGCGATTGCTAAGGTGTGACGTCTTCGCACGTTCGTAGTCCGATCGTCAAAGTCTACACCTCCTAAAACGATAATCACCATCTCATCGAAAGATGGGACACTTTTGCCTCTATCAAGGTTGGGCCGACCTGGCTATGGGCTAAAGTCCATAGAAAGAAAGAAAAGAAGGAGAGATGGGCCGGCCTTGGTTAAGATAGAAAGAAAGGTTTCTTCTTTTATTTATAGAAATTGAGAAGAGAAGCAACACATTTATGTGGTAGAGCCAAATAAATCTGAAATGAACAAAAATTTGGCATGTGGCCA
This sequence comes from Secale cereale, assembly GCA_902687465.1. Lineage (NCBI taxonomy): Eukaryota > Viridiplantae > Streptophyta > Magnoliopsida > Poales > Poaceae > Secale > Secale cereale. The sequence continues at coordinate 332,783,365 of LR738712.1, forward strand.
CTTAAATATAATTCGAAGTGCCACAACAACAAAATGGAGTGAAAGGAGAAAGAGCATGGATTTAGGATATGTGCAAATGGAATGAACTTTAAAATGCAAGTCGATCGTGGTTAATTTCAAATAAATGGAATATTTTATATAGCTCCCTGATAATATTGAGAGACTTTGTATATGTTATAAAGATAAATCACTATCGTGAATATCCCTCGATTTAAATTGACCAAGGATCCATACAATTTTCTCATTTGAGTTGAAAAAATTAATGAGATGAAGCATGATTACATGATGCAATGCAACAAGAAAATAAAACACACATGGAGACTCATAATACATTGAAGCCATCTGGAGCGTCGGTCTGGGGGCGTCACACTCAACCAAGTTTGTCATAAATACTCCAAACCCAACTAGGGCTGGCACAAGATGCACTTACATATCTCGTCCTTAATAAGTTTGATTTCATGGTGGTTGTTTGTATCGAGAGGGAGGCACCACATCGAAATTATACATTATTTGATATTGAAAACACATCACCCCTTCCAACATACGTCATTTTGGGCCGCATGCAGGCGGTGCTAGTTTTGCGGCCCCTCTCATATGATTTTTGATAATGGTCCAATCTATTGGCCCAAGAGGTGTATTCTATCCATTTTTATCTACCAAAATAGTGGTCGTTTGACCAAGCAATAGATTCACTGGTCCGTCTTATGGTAGGTCATGGCGACATGTATGTATGACCAAAGTATTAGTACGTGCATGCGTCCCGTGGACACAAAGTGGGAGGTGGGGCAAGCACCCTACCTAGGTAGCTACAACCTTAGACTATCATTATAGATATATCCAAGGTGGTTTTCCGGTTTGTGTGGCAGGTGCCACAAAAGTTGTGCATTGTGTATTTAAACATCACCCCCTATGTTGTTGGAGAACACGATCACCTATGGGGGCCATGAGCCCCTTTGTGGTTTGGCCTGGGGGAGATCACGTTGTGCGAAGAGCGGAGGCCATGAGACAGTGCGACGGCGATGACACTGGTGGTTTTCACCTAGGTTCAGGCCACCGTAAGGCATAAAAACCTACTCCTACTTTTTGGTGGATTGGGTTGAGGAACAAGAGGAGCACACAACGCTCAAGCCCGACAGGGTGGCCTCAGGGAGAGCAACTATGTGTGTATAAGCATGTGAGGGTCCAAATCCATCTCTAGGTTGCCTCGGACCTCCTTTTATAGCTAAGGGGTAACCAAAGTGGCAAACTAGTATTTATTAAGTGATTAGCTAGCTAACAGTGCTATCATACCTAACTCTAGCAGTTAGGACAAAGTGCATTAAATGCACTGCTGGGTGTCATGCTGAGGATGAAGCCTAACAAACATGCCTTGCCGCTTAATCATCTTCTACTTATCTGCTTGACACGCCTATGGACAGGTGTCAAATGGGTGTAGTTTGTATTCCAACGGGCCGCCATGTGCTTAGTGGAGGCCACTTAATCATCTGAAGTCTCGACATCGCACTGATAGGTGATTTGGGTTTCGATGAAGTCTAGCGGGGGAGTGGTGATGTGTTAGCGGGAACCCTTTCTCTTGGTGGCCCCGGCAAGCCTGGCGGGGCAATCTTGGACTCGCACTAGGGGCGGTCTCGACCTGACCGGACTGCCCGGCAAGGGAGGCCTTCCCAAGGTGTGCTCCGATGTCTCATATGTTGACTTGGTCTTCTTGATCGGCTCCTTGATCTCAAAGAGTGGTTTCTCGGGCTTGGCCTTGACTTATATGCTAGTGCCTGTCATGCGACGCCCGCACGCATGTGTATCTGTCCGGGCAACAAACACGAATGTTTGTTGCACCGACAGGAGCCCCCGGTCCTGGCCCATATGTGTCGTTGGGCATCTTTAGGGTAGGCCCCAACAAATACACAGGTGAGCACTTGAACCATGTTGCTATGGGGTTTATGTCTCTCTTGACATATTATTTGCTTCTTCATTAACCTGTGATTGAATCAGTTTCCGGTTTCCAGGCAAGTCGTGCTGAACGACGTGGGGTAATCCATGTAGTGGCCCGTGGGCCACCCGCCTTCGTGGGAAGGTAACTGCCATTTTACCCTTCCCAATACACCTGTCGTTTCCGCCATGTATGCTGCATTGCGCAGGGTTGGTAGCGGATGCGTAGGGCACGAGAATGAGTGCCATGACAGAAAACCCAACGCCATGGATAGGCGCAGGAGGGCGGTCATTGATTCTGGATGTTGTCAGCGATGCAGAGGGATTGGATTGGTGGAGTGGGACGGTTACCTTCTGGGTGACAAGGAGCCAGCCCCTAGCCACGCTCCCTTATAAAAGGAGGCGCGAGCGAGGGGCTCATCCACACATATATCCTCCTTCTTCTTCTTCTTGCTTCCTTATTCCACCATGGTGAGGGGAAGAGGGCGTGGGCGAACTCCAGTGATGGCAATGAGGGTCTCTTCTCGACAGCACCTCTCTGCACCAGCTGGGGAAGTAGGGGCAGAATATAGCGCGCGAGGTGGCGTCGTAGGACGGGGTCGTGGCTGCCGTGGCACTCAGGGCCGAGGAGGGCGCGGTGGTTCTCCGATTGATCCTCTCCCGGCCGCACTGGCTCCAATGGAGGGCCACATCGGGGACCAACCGTTGGAGTTCATCGTGAAGTTGCATGGGCCTCCGCGCAGCCGCCTTCAGCTTCCTAATCCTTTTGCAAGGGTGATGGAGGCAGAACAATCGCCAAGATTGAAGATGGACATGAGGGGTTGTCGTAATGGCAATATGCGGGCAGACATAGAGTTCCCCGCACCCCATGTCATGCTCCTCCGGAGTGGCTGGAAAACCTTCGCTTGCACCCATAACTTTGCGTCAGGGCACGCTCTCCACTTCAAACTAATGGAGGCCACCTTGCTCGCCATCAAGGCCTTCGGGTGTTCGGCTGGTCACTTAGGGTGCTGCGCAGAGAGCTCGACCGACGATGAAATCTCCCCCTTAAGCAACAATGACGAGGAGGACACCAGTGGGTAGGATGAGGGCAGCGAGTCTCTGGTCGTCAAGAACGAAGGCTACAACGTAGACTCAACTTGAACGCCGGTCGCACCATCATTGTCAGTTAGGCACTGACAGTGCCATCATCTGCACTTGGCCTTCTCCCCGGCAGGGCGATTTGTTGGGTGTTGGGTCTCGATGCCTTCGCCTCCTCTATATGGAATCCGGCAGGCTTCCCTGTGGACTCCGGCTTCGTCTTCCTTGCAGATGTCCCTTTTGCTACGTTCCTCTGGTCCTGGCGGTGGTGACCAAGGCATCGCCTAGCCGCTCCCTCCATCCATCGCCTTTGTCCACGGCCTCCCGATCTTGTTAGGCTGCGTTCCGCGGGCCCTGACGGGGTCAGGCTGAGCTTCTGCCTAGGCACTCCTTTTGTCTTCTTCACCTCCCCCTGTAGTTCCTAAGAGGAGAGGGACAAGAAAGTTATTACGGGGCACTTATCTTTTCTCAATCTAAAAGATGTAGGCTTCTGCCAAATTTTAGTTCAAATTATGTAATCCCCCATCCAAGTTTGTACTTTGTAAGGTTTATACTTGTTTATCTGTGTATTAATGAAAAAAGACATGTGTGTTGGGAACCTATGCATGTATCATGTCCATGCAGAGGAACGATTTCTCTATACTTTCTAGTAAACAAGGTTCATCGGCAAGACATCTTACCGATGCCTTTCATTGCCACCGCGAGGCTCAGCCTGGCGGGTTAAGAGCATGGAAGGGAACTGGCCCCTCGACAACCCCCTTTTTTTAAATGCCACTGTGATCATCCTGATTGAAGTAATCCTTGAATCAAAGGATGTTGGAGGGTGGCAAGGTTTTTCTACGCACAAGTCTACCACACACAGGTACAATATGCGGAGGGCCGATATGCAAGCTTGTTGTCACTTCTTCTCCTTGGAATTTCATCCACGGCAGGGCCCTGTAGTTCGCACAAGGGGGAAAACAACAGCATACGACCTCTTTCTAAATGACCATGCCAAGATCATGCTAAAATAAATATACATGTAGGTTTTCAGGCGCCAGCGCTTCATTATATTATCTTCGCATAGGGTCTACGCATGGCTTCGTACAAAGGGTTACATGCGCATCGGCAAGGCTTGTACAAAAGGGTGGCTGCCGGGGCTGGGCCCGGCAACCACACCTTACGGGTAGAACTTGCTAAGATGCTCAATTTTCCATGAGTTTTGGAGCTTAGTGCCATCTTCGGTCTCCATACGGACTGCGCCAGGTCTGGTGACTCGGAAAGGGCCTTCCCACTTTAGTGTCAACTTGTTGGAACCCTTGGCAGACCTAAGGACAAGGTCACCTTCCTCAAGGCTCCGCGCGTGAACCCAACGGCTATGATAGCGGCGCAGGGCTTGCTAGTAGAGGATCTTCCTCAAGGAGCACGGCATCGACATGTCGTAGGTGTTCTTGTGCTACTTCATTGTAGGAAACTACTCGAGGTGACCCATATATGAGTTCCCTGGGGAGCACTGCTTATGTCCCATATACTAGACAGAAGGGAGTCTGGCCGGTGGCTCGATTTGGTGTCGTACGGAGGGACCAAAGAACCACCACAGCTCATCAATCCAGCGTCTACTGCATTTCAGCAACTTATCAAGACTTCTTGTCTTGAGTCCATGCAGCACTTGAGTGTTCATCCTCTTAGATTGTCCATTGCTTCGGGGATGAGCAACAGAGGCAAAGGAGACCTTGCTTCCAAGGTTTTGGATGTACTGGATGAAGGCGCAGGTCGTGAATAGGTGCCGTTATTGTTGAGCACTCTGGAGGATACTCCAAAACAGCATACCAACCCTTTCAAGAACTTGATAGCTGACTACGCGGTCACCTTCCTCACTGGCTCTACTTCCGGCACTTTGTAAACTAGTAAATGGCGACCTGTAGCGTGGGGGAAGGGGCCCTAGATATCGAGCCCCCAAACGAAAAACGGCCCAGATAAAGGGATCGTCTTCATAGCTTGAGCTGGTTGATGGATGTTCTTGGAGTGGAAATGGCAGGCTTCACACTTGGTGAGTAGCTCAGTTGCATCCTCGAGGGTAGTGGGACATTAGAAACCCTATCGGAAAGCTTTCCCAACTAGGGCTCTTGATCCAATGTGATAGCTAGACATACCGTCATGTATCTCTGCCAACAGCTTTAGTCCATCATCCTGACAGAGGCACGTCAATTTCACTCCGTTCGTCCTCCTTCTGTATAGAGTGTCATCGACAAACTGATACATACTGGACCATCGGGCTACTCTTTCAGCTTATTCTTGCTCTTCGGGAAGTTCTCATGTTTGAAGAAACCGGACTATGTGTTGCGCACAAGCTGGAGCATGTGGCTCGACAACAAGGACTAAAGGCACTTCTTCATTCGTGGGAGCGCTCACCTCGACCGCAAGAACCTGTGGTTCCATGGGAGGAGGCTGGTCACCAACTGGAGTAGAGTTGTTCCCGGTAGCCTCTTTACCAGCGGCTTCAGGAAGCCCTGCTAGGAGATACTTGCCGGAGTCCGACTTTCTCCTTTTTCTAGCCATCATTGAAGGAGACACTGATGGTTGAGTTAGGTGGAGGACAAAAGTTCATGGTTCCACAGGGAGCTTTTGGGCAACACACTTTGACACGTGATCAGCAATGTTGTTCTCCACACGCGGCACATGCTCTACTTGAAACCCATCAAAGTGTTCTTCTAGCTTTCTCACCTCCTCGACGTATGCATCCATCAATGGGTTCTGGTAATTCTTATTGACTTGTCTCACCACGAGCTGTGAGTCTCCGCGGATGATCAATCTCTTGATTCCCAACTTCACCACAATTCTGAGTCCGACAAGGAGCCCCTCATACTCATCAGTGTTGTTAGTGGCCTTATCTCGGGAAAGTGCATTTGGACCACATATTTGAGGTGCTCTCTGATGGGCGCAACAAGAAGCACGCCAGCTCCAGTGCCTTGTAACAAGAAAGCGCCATCAAAATACATGATCCACTCCCGAGGTATCTCCTTGCCGGGGATGACCGTCTCTGGTGTTTCTTCATCTGGAGTGGGCGTTCATTCTGCAACGAACTCCGCCAACACTCTGCTCTAAATAGTTGATGTACTTTCGTATTTCAAGCCCCAACTTGATAACTCTAGTGCCCTTTCAACTATGTTGCCAGTGGCTTCAGGGTTCCTCAACATGCGTTGCACTCAGAAACGTGTGACAACCGTGATCTCGTGGGCTTGGAAGCAGTGGCGCAGCTTCCGCGATGCCATGATGAGGCCGAAGATCAGCTTTTGTACTCCAGAGTACCCTGATCTGGCCTCTTGTATCAAGGAGTTGACAAAGTAAACTGGTCAATGTAGCTCCTTCTTCTTTATCGCAGTCTTGGGATCGCTCTCAACAGCTTGCTCTACCTCCCCTTGGTGCGTGTCATGTCTTGCCATAGACGTTTTGGTTCCTCCCACGGCAAGGCCAGTTGCCGCTACTACTTCCTCATCCACTTCCCATTGTGCCACTAGTGCAGCACTAACCACTTGATTTGTCGCAGCTAAATATAGCAGCAACGGCTCTTGTGGTTTAGGCACCACCAAGGTGGGAGTCGAGGAAAGGTAAGTTTTTAGGTCTTGTAGCGCTGCTTCTGCCACCGCGGTCCACCTCACCGGGCCAGCCTTTTTCAAGATTTTGAAAAATGGCAAGGCACGTTTTGCAGATTTGGAGATGAATCTACTCAGTGCGGCAATGCATCCAGTTGAATGTCTCACTCCTTGATTGTCTTGGGTGCTTGTATCTGCTCGATTGCTCTGATGGGGTTGGCTTCTATCCCCCGCTGAGACACAAAGAAACCAAGTAACTTGCCGGAAGAGACACCAAACACACACTTCTCCGGGTTGAGCTTAAAATTTATCTTGCGCAAGTTTGCAAAGGTCTCTTTCAAGTCCTGAAAAGCATTGATCTATCCTTGGTTTTGACCACTATATCATCCATATAAGCTTCAATGTTTCTGTGCAGCTGTGGTTAAAAACCAATCTGTACCACTCTTACAAAAGTGGATCCAACGCTCTTTAACCCGAAAGGCATACATACAAAGCAGTACGTGCCACATGAAGTTACGGATGTGGCTTTCTCTTCATCTTCTTTGGACATGAATATCTGGTGGTACCCAGAGTATGCATCCGAAAAGGAAAGCAGATCGTGCCCGGAAGTGGAGTCTACAATCTGATCGATGCGCGGCAGGGGAAAAGGGTCCTTCGGGCATGCCTTGTTCAAGTCCTTGAAATCAATGCAGAGCCTCCATTTCCCGTTCGCCTTGCGCACTACCACTGGGTTTGCTAACCATGTTGGGTGCATCAACCCTCTGACCAAACCAGCAGCTTCAAGTTTCTTGCTTTCCTCGGCAATAAACTGCTGCAATTCCAAAGCTTCCTTTTCTGACCTTTGGCTTAACGGGCCGAGCGTGAGGACAGATATCAAGGTGGTGCTCGATTACCTCCTTGGGAACAACGAGGATGTCAGATGGTTTCCAAGCAAACACGTTGATATTCGCCCGCCGGAAGGCAATGAGCGCGCTTTCTTATTTGTCACCGAGGGTGGCGCAGATGGTGAACATACCGTCAGTGCAATCTTGCCTCGCCGGGACCTTTTCACAGCACGTGTCGGTGCAACAAACCCTGGGTATGTTGCCCAGACAGTGCACATGCTCAAGACAAGATTGAAGCACCAGCCCCAGCCAAAGTACAAAGAATCAAGAGGAACGAAGAACCAGCTCAGAGCAGAGAGACCAAGGACAAGCTAGAGAAGCAAGACATCACCAAGAGAAGGGCCTCCCTTGCCGGGCAGGCGAGCCCGACAAGGGGGGAGGCCACCCCCGAAAAAAGATAGCAGAACACCCCGGCAGGGCTTGCCGGGGGCTCGCGGAGGCCAAACCGCCACCACCGAACACTCAAGCGCGACCCACGTCGTCAATCAGTGCAGTGTCAAGCCACAAGATGATTAAGTGGTAGCCATTAGCCACATGGCAGCCAGTTCCTACAAGAAAAACCCGCAGATGACACCCGTCCTGCAACGTGTCGAGTAGGCATACATGGAGCTGGAGGGATAGCCCGGCAAGGCTTGTCGGGCAGCCAACGACGTGACGTTAAGTGGCGCATTTAATGCGCACTGCCAGCCTATAGAATTAGGTATGATAGTATGATTCACTATCATATCGGTGCATAATGACTACTTTGCCCCTGTGGTAACCCCTTAATCTATAAAAGGAGGCCCAGGGCAACCATAGAAAGGGTTGGAAAGTAGATGAACCCACACCACCATACGCGCGTAGTCGCTGCTGCCCTGAGGCAAACCCTGTCGGGCAAGTGTACCAGGCACCACCTTACTCATTCCACCAAAGCAGGAGTAGGGTCTTACGCCTCGTGGTGGCTCGAACCTGGGTAAATCGCTTGTGTGCTCCCTGCCGTGCTGTTGTACGCTCATCTACTCTTTGTGCAACGCGACATCCCCCCCCCCCCCCCCCCCCCCCCC
>LR738712.1:332791898-332804427 GCA_902687465.1 Secale cereale
CCCCCCGCCGCCGAACCAGCAAGGGGCCACCCGGTCCCATAGGTGACCGCGAATATCCCGCGACATCTTTGGCACGCCAGGTAGGGGATCGCTTGCGCGAACCTGAAAGTATGCGCAGCACGTCATCTTCATCATCATCTTCGTCTTCGACAGCGCTAATGACCATGGCGCCAAGAAGAAATCTGGTGCCTCAGCCCATCCCTCCACTTCGAAGGCTCCACCGTACGCGGCCTCTAACGCTGCGGAGGCTGCGGGGGCACACGAGAACGTGGACGATGCTAGGGACGTGGTTGGAGCAGGTGGCGCCGTCACCATTTCCCCCGCGGCCAGAGCTACTGGAAGTGAACAACATCAGCAACGCCTTGACGATTGTGCCCTACAAGGTGCGGGCGAGGGGGTCACTCCGTCTGTGCCCCTCCTCTCACCAACGGGCACAAACGCAGCAACGGTGCTCGATCCGAGACGAGCCGTCGCCCTCCGGTCGCCCCCACTACGGGAGCGACCGTGGCGCATGCATCTCCTCCTGGGCGAGCCAACCAGAACGCAGCGCTCAACGGAACCGCTGATTTTCACGCGCCAGTGCCGTGCGACCCCGTTACCCAAGTGGTCATCCCACAGCAACATGGATGCGCCGCCGCCGTCACCGCTGGCATCATCAGGAGCCAGGCTACGGTGCGGTCGATGCCATCGACATCTATACCAAACATAGCCACAGAGACCATGGCGTGAGCTCAGCTACTACTGAGGTTCCCGCCAGCAGCCGAGCAGGTGGATGAATGGCGTGCCACCATTGAAAACCTGCACAGTTTCGCTGAAGCTGGGGGCTCATGACGAGCTTGCCCACCGCAACCTCCCCAAGTGATAGCCACCGCCCGCACGGCTGGTGTACGAAGGGTGCCGTCCACACGGTGCAGTCCCCACCACGGCAGCAGGCGAGGGCGCAGCAGAATCAGGACCTCGATGACGTCTCGATGGCCTCTTCTATCCCTCGAGCGTGTTCAGGCCAACCGAACCCCGAAAGATAGGCGACGGGGAGATGCGCGCGTCGTCGCCGAACGACACCGCAACGGACCCCACCAGGCCGACAGGTGCAACGGCCTCAACGTTGATGAGCCTACACTCGGTACTGGCGGGTGCCTGCCTTTCGAAGTTGGCTGCCCTTCCTTTACACGAGAGCTGTGGCAAGTCCGTTGGCTGTACGTTCGCACGTTCAAGCCAGAGATACCTGAGAAATATGACGGGAAGCTGAACCTGGCAGAGTTCCTAAGCATCTACCACATTGCTGTTCAGGCTACCGGAGGAAGAGATGAGAAGGTGTTCGCCAACTACTTCCCTTTGACCTCAAGTCCAATGTGAGTTCTTGGCTGATGCACATGCCGGAGAACTCCATTTCGTCATGGGTGGACCTGTGCCACGAGTTCATCGGTGCCTTCACCGGTGGCCACCAAGAGCCCGGCAGGCCCAGCGACCTGTAGCTTCTCCAGCAGAAGGAAGGAGAAACCCTCTGAATGTATTTGCAGAGATTCAGTAAGGTTCATAGAAACATTCCAAATATCCATCCGACAGCTATTATAGCAGCTTTCGAGTCCAATGTGCGCAACCGCCGCATTCGTTCCAAAATGAACATGCGGTTGCCCAAGACTGTGAAAGAACTAGATACAATGGTGGATAAATGTGCTCGGATGGAGGAAGGAAGGAAGTTGCCCGGAAAAGAAGATTACATTAATGTTGATTCAGAGGATGAGGATGAATCCGCTAGCCAGAGAAAGGGAAAGAAGCGCAATAAGAAACCAATCAGGCAGTGATGACTGTGGAAGGATCGTGCACGCCTAGTACCGGCAAGAAGGACAAGGCTAGCCCCGGCAAGGAAGATGTCGCGTGCGCTGCCTGCCGAGAAGCCGTTGCTGCTAAAAAAGTTGGGAAAGGCAATGGCCGTACTGCAAAATCCATCATACCAAAGGCCACGATCTTCAAGAGTGTTATCAGGTTGAGCAGCTCATTTAGAAACAGAGGGCATAGTATGATAAGCGTGATAAGGAAAAAGGTCAGAATGTTGCTGGCAGTAATGGCCTGGTGGTGAAGCAAATCGTCCCGGTAGACCCTTTCGGTACCAAGGAAAACCCGCTAGGGTCCAAGAGGAGATCCGTGATGATGCCAGCAATGGAGGGGATGAAGAGGAAATTAGTGAGCATGAATTCCAGAAGGCCACTGACGCCCTATGCATTGATGGGGTGCATTTTTCCACACCTCTCATCGCCAACTCAAGCGATGGGCACGAGATATCAATGTTGTGGAACCAGCGCCAGAGGCCCAGAAACCGCTCAAATGGCCCCGCACGCCCATCATCTTTGACGGAGAGGATCACCCTAGTCGCACCACTGCGGTAGGGTGCTTGCCGTTGCTGGACTCCCCGACAATTCGCAACCTCAAGGTTACAAAGATGCTAGTGGATGGAGGGGCTGGGTTGAATCTAGTTTCCCCAGCAGTTATCAGCAAGCTTCAGATAGGAGAAGAAGAGCTAGAGGTCAGGCGCGTTTCAAGGAGTTAATCCCGGCAGGAGCCATCCTAAGGGAAAGATTACATTGCCAGTGATGTTTGGGGGAGAACTGAACTACCGGAGTGAGCCTTGGCCAAATTCATGGCAGCATCCCACTATGCTTACAACACCTTGAAAATGCATGGGCCATTGGGAGTCCTCACTATCCCATCGGATGAGAAGGATGCAATTATTTGTGTGACAAGATCTATCAGGATGCGGTTGCAGTAGAAGCAGCGGCAATGGCAGTTCCCGCCAAGGAAAGCGGATGAAAGAAGAGGGGTTGTAGGACCTTCGGCAAGGAGTCCGGGAAGCGTGCCCCCTCCGAGTGCGCGGCACCCGTTCACGACATGCCGGAGTGTTCCAACAGCAAGAGATCCAAGGTTACTGCAACTCAAGTGAAGAAGGTCCCGACAGGGTTGGCTGGTGTTGATGGTACTTTAACTATCAGCGCCACCCTCGATGACAAATAGGAAAGCGCGCTCGTTGCCTTCCTGCGGGCGTATATCGATGTGTTCGCTTGCCAACCATATGATATCCCCGGTGTTCCCAGGTAGGTAATTGAGCACCACCTTGATGTATGCCCGGCCCGTCAAGCAGAAAGTACAAAAGCAGGCCTTGGAGAGGCAGCAGTTCATTGTCGAAGAGATCAAGAAGTTGGAGGCAGCTCGTTTAGTCAGGGGAATACTGCACCCTACGTGGTTGGCAAATCCAGTAGTGGTCCGGAAGGCTAATGGAAGTGGAGGCTTTGCATTGATTTCACAGACCTCAACAAGGCTTGTCCAAAGGACCCATTTCCCTTGTCGCGCATTGACCATATTACGGATTCTACCTCAGGATGTGATTTTCTCTCCCTTCTGGACGCATACTTCGGATATCATCAGCTTCATGTCCAAAGAAGATGAAGAGAAGACATCATTAATCACTCCATGCGGTACGTACTGCTTTGTCAGCATGGCATTCAGATTAAAGAGTGTTGGGTCCACTTTTGGAAGGGCAGTCCAGATCGGTTTTGAGCCACAGTTGCATAGAAATATAGAAGCTTGTATGGATGACATCGTGGTCAAAACCAAGGACAAGGCCACCCTTATCCAGGATTTGGAAGATACATTTGCTAATCTTCGCAAGATCAATCTGAAGCTCAATCCGGAGAAGTGTGTATTCGGTGTTCCCTCCGGCAAGCTACTTGGATTCTTCGTGTCCCATCGGGGGATCAAAGCCAACCCCGACAAGATCAAGGCCATTGATCACATCCAAGCGCCAAGAACAGTTAAGGATGGGAGGCGCTTGACGGGATGTGTTGCCACGCTAAGCAGATTCATCTCCAAGTCTACCGAGCGTGCCCTGTCGTTCTTCAAGTTTTTGAAGAAGGCAGGGTCTATGAAGTGGACCCCGGAAGCAGATGCAGCTCTACAGGAGTTAAAAGCCTACCTATCGTTCGTACCCACCTTGATTGTGCCCAAACCCCAAGAACCATTGTTGCTATACTTGGCGGCAACCAACCAGGTGGTCAGTGCAGCCTTGGTAGTGCAGCGAGAGGTGGATGAGGTAGAAACTGAACAAAGAATAGCAGAGTTAGAAAAGGACCAGATCACCAATGAGCAGGGCAATGAAAACAACCCTAGGGACGCGGCAAGGAATAAAATGATGCAGAGCCGAGTGTACTTCGTCAACTCCTTATTATAGGGGGCTAGATCGAGGTACTCTAGCATGCAAAAGTTGATGTTTGGTCTCATTATGGCCTCAAGGAAACTGCGCCACTACTTCCAAGCGCATGAGGTCACGGTTGTTACTCATTTTCCGTTGCAAAGGATACTCCGAACCCCTGAGGCGATTGGCAGAATAGTGGAATGGGCTTTGGAGCTGTCCGGCTTTGGTTTGAAGTTTGAGAGCACATCAACTATTCAGAGCAGGGCATTGGTAGAGTTTATTGCAGAATGGACGCCAACACCTGATGAGGAAGAACAGAGACAACCATCGCCGGCAAGGAATCGCCCCAAGAATGGATCATGTATTTTGATGGTGCTTTTCCCCTACAAGGTGCAGGGGCTGTCGTGCTTCTTGTTGCCCCCTCCAGGGAGCACTTGAAGTACATCGTCCAGATGCACTTTGCCCGGGAAGAAGCCACCAACAATACAACTAAGTATGAAGGGCTCCTTTCCGGGCTCGGGATTGCTGTAGAGTTGGGAATTAAGAAGTTGATCATTCGACGAGATTCACATCTTGTGGTGAGACAAGTCAACAAGGATTATCAAAGCCCATTGATGGAAGCATACGTCGAGGAAGTGAGGAGATTGGAGGAGCACTTTGATGGGTTGCAAACAGAGCACGTACCCCGTGCGGAAAACAGCATAGCTGATCACCTGTCAAAGTGTGCTGCGTAGAAGCTTCCTGTGGAACCAGGAACTTTTGTTCTCCATCTCTCTCAACCCTCTGTATCACCAGCCACAATGGCCCGGAAAAGTATAAAGTTGTACTACGGTAAGCCTCCCCCGGTAAAGCTATGCTCTCACGGCAGAGACCCTGCCGAAACAACTCATCACAGCCTGCCGGACCACCCCCTCCAGCCGGGCCTATGGACCCCGCGAACGAGGCTGGTGCTCTTGCAGCAGAGGAGGTGCAGCTAGTCCTCATTGCCGAGCCCCAGGCTCCAACTTGTCAAGGCACATTGTCCACTTCCTCCAAACCGGAGAACTCCCTGGCAATCAAGATGAAGCTGAAAGAGTAGCCCGGAGGGCCAGTACGTATCAATTTGTCGATGACACTCTATACAGAAGGAGGCTCAATGGTGTGAAATTGAAGTGTGTTTTCTTGGAAGATGTAAAGGAACTGCTGGCTGAGATTCACAAAGGAATGTGCGGCTCCCACATTGGATCAAGGGCATTAGTTGAAAGCATTCCGACAAGGATTCTATTGGCCGATGGCCTTCCAAGATGCGGTTGAGTTAGTCATGAAGTGTGAAGCCTGCCAGTTCCATTCCAAGAAAATACACCTGCCTGCCCAAGCTCTTCAGACAATCCCTCTTTCATGGCCATTTTCGGTCTGGGGGCTCGATACGCTCGGCCCCTTCCCCCAAGCAATCGGGGGCTTTGAATTCTTGTTCGTTGCCATCGACAGGTTTACAAAGTGGCCGGAAGTGGCTGCCGTGAGAAAGGTGACTGCTCTGTCAGCTATCAAGTTCTTGAAAGAATTGGTGTGTCATTTTGGAGTTCCGGCAAGGATCATCACTAACAACGACACCCAGTTCACGAGCCATGCCTTCATGCAATATGTTCATACCCTCAGATGCAAAATCTCATTCGCTTCTATGGCACACCCCCGGAGCAATGGACATGCCGAGAGGGCGAACACTGAAGTGCTTCGTGAACTCAAGAGACGAACTTTCGATATGCTGTAGAATCATGCTGTTGGTGGATCGAGGAGCTGTCTGTAGTTCTCTGGTCCCTCGGAACAACACCTAATCGAGCTACTGTGTAGACTCCCTTCTCCCTGGTCTACGGGGCAGAAACAGTTGTCCGCACGGAACTCATTTATGAGTCCCCTCGAGCGCTTGCCTAGGATGAAGTAGCACAAGATCAGCACTGGCGTGACGACGCTGTGCTACTCGAGGAGAACCGTCTCCGAGCTGCTACGTGTGTTGCACGCTACCAGCAAGCTCTACGTCGCTATTGTAGCCGCAGGGTTCATGCCCAAGGTTTTGAGGAACGTCACCTTGTCCTTAGGCGTGTTCTGTCCGCCAAGGGTACAAACAAGCTGTCACCAAAGTGGGAAGGCCCTTACCAGGTGGTACGAGTCACGAGACCTGGCGCAGTCCGTCTGGAGACTAGGGATGGCACTCAGTTGCAAAATTCATGGAATATTGAGCATCTCCGTAAGTACTACCCGTAAGGTGCGAGGCTGCCGGGTAGTGTCAGGCACTGCCCGGCAGCCACCCTTTTGTACAGGCCTTGCATCAGGTAAATGTAACCTCTTGTACAAAGCCGGGGTGATGATCTCGTGCACGAGAAAATAAAGAAGCGCTGAGAGGGGGAGCAACCAAGATCACTTCATAAGCATTTCATGAGCATTTTCATATACATATAGGTGGGATCGCATCCTGCATTGATTCGCATCTACATGGAGTTGCAGGTTCCTGTCGTGGGCTTGGATTCGACAAGGAGTTGAGAAGATTGTCCGGCACTTCAGTCCCCGGCAAGCCAAACAGATAAGTTAACCTCCTGTCCTTTAGTGTTCTATAAGCTATAACTTGTGCATACGAAAACCCCACCACACTCTCTTGAGGCTTAGGTGCTCCCATCCCAGACTCGAACGTTGCTTCGAGCGAGATGGTTGTAGTGGCCTTTGGTGAAAGGTAGTTGGCGGGGGGCTAGCTCCTCTATCTGTTTCCCGGCAGACGTCGTTCTCCGGCAGACAAAGAGGATGCCGGCAGGGTAGCTTGCCAGGAAAGCTCGTTTTATTACAAAAAGAGGCATTCCACCTCTGCATGGACATACACATGCACGGGTTCCCGACAAGGTCTATCTTTTTCATTCATATGCTAATACAAGTACAAGCATTATAGAACACAAATGTGGACTCAAGGGATTACGTTATTTGAATTAAGATTTGGCGATTGCCTACACGTTTAAGATAGAAGAAACACATTGAGGCTTGTCGGGGGCTCACGGAGGCCAAACCGCCCCACCGAATACTCAAGCACGACCCACGTCGTCAATCAATGCGGTGTCAAGCCACAAGATGATTAAGTGGCAGCCATTAGCCACATGGTAGCCAGTTCCTACAAGAAGAACCTGCAGATGACAGCCGTTCTGCGACGTGTCGAGTAGGCAGACATAGATCTGGTGGGATAGCCTAGTGAGGCTTGCCGGGCAGCCAATGATGTGACATTAAGCGGCGCATTTAATGCGCCCTGCCAGCCTGCAGAGTTAGGTATGATAGCACGGTTTGCTATCATATCAGTGCATAATGACTACTTTGCCACTTTGGTAACCCCTTAATCTATAAAAGGAGGCCCAGGGCAACCATAGAAAGGGTTGGAAAGTAGATGAACCCACACCACCATACGCGCGTAGTCGCTGCTGCCCTGAGGCAAACCCTGCCGGGCAAGTGTATCACGCACCATCTCACTCATTCCACCATGAATCCACCAAAGCAGGAGTAGGTTCTTACGCCTCGCGGTGGCCCGAACCTAGGTAAATCGCTTGTGTGCCCCCTGCTATGCTGCCGTACGCCGATCTGCTCTTTGTGCAACGCGACTTCCCCCTGCCGAACCAGCAAGGGGCCTCCCGATCCCATAGGTGGCCGTGGATATCCCGCGACAGCAGGTGAAGCAACCTTCGGCCTCTTGCTAGTGGAACTCTCTGGCAGGTCCTCAATAGGTGCAGTGCACTCCGAAGAGGCGTTCTTCCCGGAGTCCTAGCCGACATCTCTGCTAGCTTTCTTTCCTTCTTTGCTTCCTCGACGGGAGCTTGGGCTCTGCGGCCTCAGCTGCTACCACGTCCCAATACATCTCATCAACGCAAATGATTGCATATTTCTTGTCTGAAGGAATGGATATGATTCCCATCGGCACTGGCATCTTCAAGGTGTTGTTGGCATAGTGGGATGCAGCCATGAATTTTGCTAAAGCAGGACGACCAAGAATCCCATTATACGACAAAGGGAGCTCCACAACGTCAAACACAACCTTCTCAGTCGAGTAGTTCAATTCCCCGCCAAACGTCACGGGTAACATGGTCTTCCCCTTGGGCCGGCTCCTTCCGGGGTTGATTCCTTGGAATGTACCCATAGCTTTTATTTGTTCATCAGAGATATCTGGCTTGCTGACCACCTTAGGAGAGATCAAATTCAGCCCTGCCCTGCCATCAACTAACATCTTTGTGACCTTGAAGTTGCTGACTGTTGGAGAAACCAACAGCGGCAAACACCCCACCGTGGTAGTGCGGTCAAGGTTATCCTCTTCATCAAAGATGATAGGCATGCATGACCACTGGAGTGGCTTCCTGGATTCCGCGGCTGGTTCCATGGCATTGACCTCACGCGGCCACTGCTTGAGCTGGCGGTGGGAGGAGTGCAAAGATACAACCCCGTCAACACACATGGCTTCGATCGCTTTCTGGAATTCTTGCTCGCTGGTTTATTCCCCATCCCCTTCATCACTCTCGTCATCTTATTCTTTCTTCTCACACCCCCTAGCAGGTTTCTCCTTCTGTTGTGGGGCCTTGCCGGGGCGACCTCATCTACCGCCACGACCCTTCTCCCCAGCACCCTCTTGGCCTCTCTCTCTCTGTCACGCTTGTCATGTTCCGCTTTCTACTTCTTGAGAAGCCGGTAAACTTGATGACACTCTTGGAGATCATGGACTTTGGTTCGGTGGATCTTGCAATATGGCCAGTCAGAGTGTCCGGCTTTCGCTGCTACGGTGGCATCCCGGCAATTAGCACACTCGACGGCTCCCTTGCTAGGGGCCTAGGTCTTGATTTTCTTGCCGACACAAGGATCACCAGAGCTGGCCAATACTGCTTTCTCCTTGCACTTCTTTCCACTCTTCAGGCTCCTCCCCTTCGATTTATTGGCGCTGTCGTCATCTTCTGAGTTGACCTCAACACCAGCCTCCTCTCTGGGAAGTCGAGTCCCTTCTTCGAGCACACTTATCTGCCAATGTGTATAACTCATTGACGGCCTTGGGAAGCCAGAAATTTGTCTTGGACTGCATCCTTCTGTTGCACACGTTTGAATCGAACGCGGGAATTACAGCTACTGGATGTATCTCTAGAATGTCACAGTGCACTCGGCTGAACCTTTGCATATATCTCTGCAACCTCTCCCCTTCCTTCAGTGGAAGAACTTGCAAGTCATTGGGTCGTCAAGGCTCTTGATGGCCACCCGTGAATGCGCCAAAAAATTCATTGCACAAGTCAGCGCGCAACGAAATGGATTTCCCTAGCAGGTGCATCAGCCACGACCTCATATTGGGCTTGAGTGCCAAAGGGAAGTAGTTGGTGAATACCTTCTCATCCGTGCCCCCGGCGGCTTGAACGACAATCTTGTAGATGCTCAAGATCTCTGCCGAGTTTAACTTTGCATCGTATTGTTCTGGTAACTCTAGCTTGAAAACATGGGCAGATGGCCAACGGACCTGCCGCAGTTCGCGAATGAAGGCAGTGCACCAAACCTCGTAAGGCAGGTACCCACCAACACTGGGCGTGGGTTCGTCGCGTCTGGGCCATTGCGCCTGTCAGATTGACAACGCGTCTCCCGGGGCCATTCTATTGTAACGTGCGCATCTTCCCTTCGTTGATCTTCTAGGACCTGCCGCTAATCTCTGTGGGTTCGCAGGTCGGACGAAGCCATCGATGCTTCATCCGGCCCACGAACATGTTGCTCTTCTTAATGTTGCCTCTAGGTCTGTTGTCGCGGAGGGGACTGTACTGTCAACACGGCCCCCTCGGCACGTCTAGCAGCTCGGGCTGCTGTTGTTGTTCGCAGGCGTTGCGATGGTACCGCCCGCTGAGATATTCCAGCTTCAACAAAGCTGATCTGACTCTGGATGGTGGCCCACCACTAATCCATTTGATAAGCCTCCAGTGGAATTCTCAGTAGGAGTTGCGCCAGCTCCATGGCTTCCGTAGCTGTGCTTGGCATAGCTGACGAGGTAGATCGTGACATTGCTCGATTCCTGGTAACACCAGTTGGTGCGTCGCCGCGTTCTTGTCATCGCGATCCAGTCGCCAAGGCAGCTTGGTGATGAGTGGGTCACCTTCGGGGATTGACAACCCTGTTCGGCGCTCCATCTTGTTCGCCTTGCTTTGGGGGAGGTGTGTGGCCAGCGGTCGTGCCTTTGGCGGGCGCGGCTGGAGGGTCACGACTCGTGCCAGAGCGAGTGTAATCATTGCGGTTGCACCCACTAGCACGGTGGGGATGTTGGGATAGAACATTCCCCACACCCGCTGCTTGCAGGTTATGCCCGTCGCGTTGTTGTTGGTGTCGCTCACCCCCGACGCTTTCTGCTCCCGCTTCGGCTGCAGGGGACACAACAATGGAGCCGCCTGCGCCAGCAGTGTCACCCGCGGCCCCCGCCTCACTCAACATTGCCGTGGCGCCTACGGTGTCCTCGGCTGCGTGTGAGGGGGCCTTCAAAGTGGAGGGAAGTGAAGTCACGCCGGATTTCTTCTTGGGTGCCATAAATGGAGAAAACAATGATGAAGAGGTCGATGATGGTTGACGCATTGTTCACAACCTTGGGTTCACACAAGCGACCCCCCTACCTGGCGCGCAAAATATGTCGTGGGAGAACATGATCACTATGGGGCCATGAGCCCCTTTGTCGTTCGGCATGGGGGAGATCACGCTATACGAAGAGCGGAGGCCATGAGATAGCGCGATGGTGATGACACGGGTGGTTTTTACCCAGGTTCGGGCCACCGTGAGGTGTAAAACCCTACTTCTGCCTTTTGGTGGATTGGGTGGAGGAACACGAGGAGCACGCAGCAATCAAGCCAAGTAGGGTAGCCTCAGGGAGAGCAGCTACGCGTGTACAAGCGAGCGAGGGTCTGAATCCGTCTCTAGGCTGCCTCGGACTTCCTTTTATAGCTAAGTCATAACCACAATGGCAAAACAACATTTATCCAGTGATTAGATACCTTATAGTGCTATCATACCTAACTCTGACAGTTAGGACAAAGTGTATTAAGTGCACTGCTAGGTGTCATGCTGAGGATGAAGCCCGGCAAGCCTGCCACACCACTTAATCATCTTCTGCTTATCTGCTTGACACGTCTGCGGATAGGTGTCAAATGGGTGTAGTCTGTCTTCCAATGGGCCACCACGTGCTTAGTGGAGGCCACTTAATCGTTTCAAGGATCGATACCGCATTGATAGGTGATTTGCGTTGCGATGCGGTGGAGCATTGGTCTCTTGACGGGAACCCTTGCTCTTGGTGGCACTGGCTAGCCTACCAGGGTGATCTTGGACTCGCACTTGGGGCAGTCTCGGCCTGGTCGGGCCATCTGCACGACAAGGGTGGCCTTCCCAAGGTGTGCTCTATTGTCTCGTACATTGACTTGGTCTTCTTGATCCGTTCCTTGATCTCAAAGAGTGGTTTCTCCGGCTTGGCCTTGACTTATACGCTGGTGCCAGTCATGCGACGCCAACACGCGTGTGTACCAGTCCGGCCAGCAAACGTGAATGTTTGTTGCACCGACACCCTATATTCATAAATATATTTGGGCACTTATTGCTGGTTGTTGACTTCTGGCCCATCTCATCGAACTTCGACGATGTGCCCAACCATGGGCCCACGCGGTCAAAGTTGTGCATTTGAAATTTGAACATCACACACCACCCTTTTCATTTATATATATTTGGGCCATATGCTGGTGTGGTTGTCTTTTGACCCTCTTACGTTTATTTGCTGCCAAATGGTACTATTCAAGACTCGAATGATGCTCAATGGCCACGGGAGCACTGGCTTAACTGTGTCCGATGGTAGTGCATTGTGAAATCACCACGACAGCGTAAGCGCTAGCAAGGGTGGAGGTAATGGCTTAACCGTGTGCGATGCTAGTGCGCTGTAAAACCACCACCCGCGCAAGCTCAAGGCGGGTAGATTATTTAGCATCAATTCGACGTCTGCATCTGAAAATTAGGATGAAACCATGTGCGATATACCAGCTAGCTAGAAATATAAAACCAAACTACCCGCCTTGAGCGATGCAAAAATCGTTGGTTCCGCCGCTTTTCCTTTTTATCATACACGCATATTCTTTTTGGACCTTGTGCGATCTAGGGTGCTCTCGCCCGCATCAATTACTTTACCTAAATTTTAGTACCGTGGTATTTCAAGCGTCGCCTCCATTCCTCCACCACCGACCTTATAGTAAAATTCCAGTAGCCGAGGCATTTGTATCGCCGCCCTCCCTCGTCCACCACCATCTCCACCTACCGTTAATAAAATTTTCATTAGCCATGTCGTATCCTCAAACAACACGCCGC